>JAJJMC010016440.1:3618180-3839874 GCA_023531435.1 Papaver californicum
TTTGATCGATCTTACTCAAATTATATCAATTTTTCATCAATTTCACTTGATTTCAATTAGATTTATTGAATTTTACCCAATTTCGATCACTTGAAGCCATTGGGAGCAATCATTTACAATAAGGGGATGGCCGACATTTTTCAAAGTTAGTCATGAAGATTTAAGATTGGGTTAAAGAGGTTGTTTAATATATAGCAGGATATAGTTTTGGTAGGGATCTTGTGTTCTACATTGCCTTCCAATTGGTTGCGAACGAGATAAATGTATATACATGGGGTAGTGCATAAGCCTTAATTTCATCACTTGAGAATAGACATATAATAAAACTTAAGGGTTCTATTTCTTACATTCTATTATTACTGTTGTGAATTGATTGTACAATTACCACTTGTGCACATTGATCTGATCACCAGGAATATGATATTACTAATCAGTGACGAATTCTATAATGTAATATGGCCAAGTCGATCTAAGGCATCAAATTACGCCGTTAAACACCTCTGACTTTGAGACTGTATAGTTGAGCAATCTGATGTATCTTGGATATGCTGGACTTGGAGACCTAGCTCAAACCTTCAAACTAATTCGACGAAACTAAAGCATTTACCCGAAAACAGAAGTTAAAATAGTCCTTGGTCCTAAACCGCTTTGGCAATTACAAGCTTTATTGAGTAAGATGATCGAAATTATATTAAAAGATAAAATATATAGAACTGATAAACACACTGAAACAAAAAAAAAGTTATCCAAATTATAGTCAATTTAGTCGCCTCATGTATATTTTCTTTTTCAATTTGTGCATCCAAACATTTGCTCATAGTGAATGAAAACAATGATTTGAACAAGTTTTCATGTTTCTATTAAACAAATCCTAATAAGATTGTTAGATAAATATTAATTAAGTTCTCAAATGTACTTTAAAAACTGATTTTTTTTTAAATGATCGTAGCGGCTTAAACTTGGTTGCTGAGAGAGATTTTACCAAATAATTCATTATTTAACATGTGGTGGTGGCTTAAACTTAGTTGCTGAGAGAGGTTTGAGCAACCAATTCATTTTCTGTTGCTACGAGTCTGTGCCTCAAAGAGAATAGCTACATGATCACTTTTTTAGATGTTATAAGTTACTTGAAAAACAGATCTAGCAATTGAACATATTTGGTCGTGGCTCAAACTTAGTTGCTGAGAGAGGTTTGAGCAACCAATTTATTTTGTTGTTGCTACGAGTCGGTGCCTCAAAGTGAATAGCTACATGATCAACTTTTAGCTGCTATAAGTTACTTGAAAAACAGATCTAGCAATTAAACATATTTGGTTGTGGCTCAAACTTAGTTGCTGAGAGAGGTTTGAGCAACCAATTTATTTTGTTGTTGCTACGAGTCGGTGCCTCAAAGTGAATAGCTACCTGATCAACTTTTAGCTGCTATAAGTTACTTGAAAAACAGATCTAGCAATTAAACATATTTGGTTTTGGCTCAAACTTAGTTGCTGAGAGAGGTTTGAGCAACCAATTCATTTTGTTGTTGCTACGAGTCGGTGCCTCAAAGTGAATAGCTACAAGTTCATTATTTTAGTTGCTATAAATTACTCAAAGGATCTAGCGATTAAGTGTATTTTTTCGTTGCTAAATAATAGTGGACACATGTTTATTGCCGCCAAAATTTTTGCCAGTTGCAATTTTAGACGCTTAAAATATTTAAGCGACTAAATTTCCGAGCTCTTGCTAAGATTTTAGACGCTTAAACCCGTTTTTCTTGTAGTGGTTATATTGGTCACTAAAACGTAAATTATACTAGGAAAATGAATGTTGTTCTTTATGAAAATGGTAAAATAAAAATAAAAAATAGATTCATTTTTGACCAAGTTGAATATGATAGTTTCCCTGACATGTTAAATTATTTAGGGTTTCATGATTTAGGATTTACATGATATCCATACACTTGGAACAATAAAAGAGTATGATCTGATTTCACTGAACAAAGGTTAGACAGAGAATTGTCAACAATTCTTGGTTAAATAATTTTCCTACCTCTACAATAACTCACTTGCCTCATTTGCTTTCTGACCTTGTATCCATTATCCTCAACAACCATGTTACTTGGAAGGTTGGCACTAAGCCATCAAAATACTTTGGTTCATGGATAGATCACCCTCAATTCAAACCATTAGTTGAAAAATCTTGGAATGTTCATATAAATGGCTCTCTTCTTTTTTCCTTACTAAAAAATTAGCAATGGCCTTCAAAAGTGGAATAACGAAACATATGGTAATATTATTGTTAATATCCAATAAACCAAGAAGAGACTGGATAATGCCAACAAGAAATTGTTTTCTTGTATTAAGTCTAGAGAGATAACAAATATTACGTTTGAGTTAACAAATTGGTACAAAGTTGTTTTAGGGTGAAAACAAATATACTACAAAATGGTACTTTCAGGTAGATTCGAGAGATCAAACTCGAACATGACGAACCTAAACCAAGAAATGGTCGTTCATGTCCTGCTTCGATCACAAAGGTGGAGAAGATTAGGTTGATCTTAGGGGAGGGAAGAAAAGAAGGTTGAGAAATCTCAGTGTGATGAGTACTTGTAGTGTGTAATTTAAGAACGGATTATCTCTGGGATAAATATCTGATTCTATATTCTTGTCACTCCTTTTTCGTTTCGAATATATGAAGTCATCTATTTATAGTTTAGAGGACGCACACTGATTTCTCATAAGTAGTTAAAGTTAGGGAGGGGCGGAGAAATGACGATTGTGGAGATTTTAGTGGGGTCGTGTGGGGAAAGTAAGTAAAACTTGTCTGACCACTACTCCTCACCTTCCAAATTGCTCTGTGACTGTCCCAATACTTGTTACCTTCTTGTTCCTGGATGTGTTGACACAACGCATGATTTTTGTAGACTGCCAGACCAATACCCTAATGAGAATCTCCACATATGTTGTATTTGATATCTCGTAGAAATAGTGGAGTCGTAGACTATACTGAGTTGATTAGGTCAAGCCAGTGACTTGCTAAGTCAGTGAGGCAAGCTGTTGTTGATGGTGACAAGGAGAAAGTTGTAATATTTCTTTTCGCCTAGCTGCAGAAGCATGAAATAAATATACATAAATTCTTGACACGGCATCAGAATTATGAATACATATTATTATCCTACATTCTGCAAGAAAATCGAGAAAGGGATAATCAGCTCATAACTACAATAGACTGTAGCTCTTTATGCCATATCTGAATAAAAACGCTAATTATATGCATACCATCTAATTGCAGAGTCACATTGATCATTGTATCAAGTTGTAAACTTCCACAACTGAATCTCTTGAAAATGTTCTATATGCACTGCATAAAAGTTAAGCATAAATGCTAACAATAAATCTCATACAATTGAGAAACCCTAAAAAGTCCATAAATATGGTCACGACAAAGCTAGTGGTGCATAGGCAATAACTATGGCACTAGCAAGTGCTAGCCTTGGCAAACCCTACTCACACTCCCAATACCAATGAGTAGCACACACATGTGCAAAAATGCAAGAAAAAAAGCCAATGAGTCAAAAAGCCAAAAAACCAAAAAACCAAAAAGCCAACAAAGTTAAACAAAGTATTCGCCAAACGAGTACTAGCAGTGCTAGCGATAACACTAATGCCAGCGCTGGCAGCGCTAGCATTAGCGCCTCTAGTGCTAGTGTTAGCCTTCCCCATACCGTTACCTTTGAGTTCTTTCATGCCTTGCTCACGCTAGCACCTATGATTGTGTTAACATTTACGCTTGTACCAGCATCAATCCTTGCTTGCTTGTACCAGTGTTATCCTTTAGTACAAGTGTCAATACTAGACCATCGATATACTACATTGGGTACAAGCTAATTGACATCATTATCTTACTATAAACTCACGTGCTTTGAGTCCATGACTCCGTAATTCCTACGAGAAATCAAAATAATTACATAGGGAGATTCTTCATGGGGTTTTGCTCTGGTGGTTACATCAACATTCGCCATGACAATACCCCATGATAAGGAAGTTACAAAATAGTGGTAAGGCTGAAACAATTAATGGAGTAATGGCTTCCCGAAGATTCCAAGGAGGTTATACAACTAATTCTCACGACTTACACTTCTCCATATCTTCACTACTTCCACTACTTTACAAGGAAATGTGTGTATTCTCAACTATTATAAATAAGTTATTTATCCAATTTCAGAAATAAAACAAGCTGATCATTCTCACAGCTCTGTTATACTCCATCTCCATACACAATTCATTACATAAATTCCTTCAACTTTCTTTTCTTCCCTCCCCTAAGATCAACCCATTTTCTCTTCTTGTGACCGAAGCAGGGCGAAACGGCTATTTTCGTGGTTTAGGCTTGCCCTGTACGATTTCGATTTCTGAATCTAAAGAAAGTACTTATGCAGTACATTGTTTTGCCTAGAAACAATTTTTAGGTACTAACAGTTGCACAACTCACTAAATTGGTAATCAGACTGATTAATGTCGAGTCTGGTAAGTTTAGGAATAACATGGCGTAAACCTGGAAGTGTTCGAAGCCAAGATTGCGCGAAAGTTTTAAAATACCAGTCGCAACGTATTTTCAGAAATTATGCAAAAGGTTTGCTGAAAGACCATATAGGATTGGCGATGGCATTAGGCCAGTACAAAGTAATGGCGTGTCCCTGGGCGCGTCTTAGAAGAAGGATGGTGATGGTATTAGGCCAGTGTCAAAGATTTTTGGTGACGCATCCATGAGGAGCGCCCTTATGCAAAGGCTGGTGTTGTCCTAGGCTGTGAGTAGAGAGGGGATATGGCCGACGCTGGGCGTTACTTTTCCTTTTGGTTCTATTCTTTTTTTAGTTTCCTAATCCAACAAGGACTTCCAAGAATAATATATATATGTGTGTGTGTGATCTTTCTTTTACAGTGTCACCAGCTTTTATTTATTATTTCTTCTTCTCTCTTTTGAGAAGGTTTACTTTATTCCAAGAGGGAGGAGCAAGACATTTCAACGGCTTTCTCAGGTACGCGCCCAGCTAAATAGTCGCTCCTTCAAGTATGAGTCTAGCAGCATAACTGTTTCTCAAGTACGTGTTTAGCGACAAAATTGCTTCCTCAAGTTCGCTTCCCTAGGTACGCACCATCAACTGAAACTGTTTCCTTGAGTTTAATGTTGCTGGCTGGATCAAAGGTGGGTGTTGCGACCATTGTTCTTTTCTTGGGAACCCTAACTTTTGCTTACGAAGTACCAATAAGGGTTTGTTCTCATAGTCTTGCACATCATCGATTTGGACGAGCTAGGGTTTCAATGTTTGTGTTGTGTTTTCGTACAGTATAAGAGACCTAGTACTGTAGATCTAATGTAAGTTAGTTTGCACTTTCCCTAGGCAATAAACAAGAATCAGTTCGTCGTAATCTCATTGTCCGGTAGAGTTAACGTTTCCAATTTTTTCTCACATATTATACAATATATATATATTGATAATACTGAGAATATTATTTTTTTCAGTAAACCCTAGTTTCATTATTGTTCTTCTGAGGTAATAGCGACCTTCAACAACAACAACAACGATTCTAGTAAGTTTAATCCTAATAAGCTAAAACCTTTGGTAGTTCTTCTTTTATTTTGTGATGGAATCTTCATCTTGTTATTTATATCTTAAGAAGATCATGTCAAATCCTGATTGAGTTCACAACTCTGGTACTTCAAGTAAGAAAACGGGTCACAGAAGTAAAAAGACGAAGATAACTTCTCCTCAAGAAGTGCAGTCCAAGATCATCCATTCTTTGAGTAAGGTCATAAAACTTGTGCAAGGTATGCCTCTCGATCGTTTAAATGCAGCTCGTGAGTGTGCTCTGAATCTCACATTCACGATTAAGCTGAAGAAGAATCAAGACGCTGAGAGGAGTTTGAAAAAAAGAAGGCTGAGGATGAGAAACTCACATCTTATATGTAGAAGAGACACTTCCGATCGATTGCAAGGCTTGAAGAAATAGAACGGATAGAGCGAGGTATTCTTTCTTATGGTGTAGCCTCAAATTCTGATGCGAATGAATATCCTTCTGACGGGGACCATACGATATACGAGTCTGAATCGTTCTCAGAGCAGAAAACAGAGGCTTACCGTGAAGCTGAGCATGTTTATGCTTATGACGATATACAAATGAGTTATATTCACCCTGTTGATGATGAGGATCCCGAAGAAGATTCGGAGGAAGACCCTGAAGTAAAGGACCCTGAAGAAGATTCTAAAGAAGACTCGGAAGAAGAAGAACATGATTCTGATAAGGAGGGCGATGATGAATACGACTTTGATTTGGATTCCCAGTCTTTTGATTGAATTCAACATAGTTACTTTGTCGTAGTTTTGCTTTCGCACTTATTTTTGTATATATCTTCTTTGAATTAAGAATTTTATGTATTTCCATTTCTATGGAACCATACCTTTTTTTATTGTTTTTCATGAGCTTGCATCAATGTCTTCACGTCTTGAGGCGAATGAATGAATAAATTATTTAGAAAATTTCACCAATTTTCGTCGTAATTTTTTTAGAAGTATAGTGCTTGGGAAAAACGTTGTAGAATCCTCATACGACCTTCGTTTTGGATGATTGAACCCTCTATATTTATTAGAAAACAATTTATTACATTTTCGAAGGAAAAATACAGGTTTTGAGCTTGTTTGGGGCGTCAAAACGACCTTACAGTAAAATTCAATAAGTATGCAGGAAAATTCTGACAGTTTTCAGACCCGACACCGCTCATCGTTTTGACCATAACTTTTTGCTCGGTTATCCGATTGATGCACCCTTTTAATATGTTGTAGTAGACATCTATGCGATACTTTTTACATAAAAATCATACCCATATTATTTACCAATTGTCGCCAGCTTCAGAGTTTCCAGGAGGCTGTGTAAATTGCCTTTGATGTGTTTTTCGTAAAACATCTTGTAATAGCTCCGAGTCACATAATTATTCAAATACCACTTTGTGATGAATGCATATGATATTTATGAGTATGTATAGTGATTTTTATGGTTCATACTCAAAATTATTTTTCGTATGCAACATTTTCGGACCTAATATGCATGTAACTTCTCTACTTTTAGGTTTAGTTGATTTGAAAAATAGAGATGAAATAATTAATGAGGGAGGTTACCAGAAGTTTCAATGATGATATCGTCCTTTTTCAATTAAGGATCATGAGGTGATCCTTCCTTGACACCTTCTCTGAGTGTGACTTTCCATATGGCGATGCAGTTCAGTAGTGTCACAAAGTCGCAATTATTGAGTGTTTCTGACGCAAATGTTGGTTATTTCTTCCAATATAACTCTCTTATATGTGTACATTCCTGGTTTAAGTGGGACTGTAAAACCCAAAGACAGGTCGAAGGTATGTTTGGGACTCAAGGTGTGAAGTACATTTCTGAGAGGACTGAGATAGCTTTTAAGGGCTTATTTGACTTTGAATCTTTACGTTTATTTTGGAAGGTTTGGATTTTTTTTTTGTTTATGTGATTTACGAAGATTCTTTTTTTATATACTAATATTTTTACTTAATTGATGATTATGAAATCCTAAGGATGCCTATAGTAATACCCGTAGGCATTTTGGAGGAATTGTAAATACTTCATGAAAACAGGGAAATAAGGATAATAATAAGGTGTTAAGTCGAAAGCTTTGAGCCATTTAGCATGGATAACTGTTGTGTCAGGTTTTCCTTCTATAGTGATCAACTATAGTAGCCGCCTGTAGTAACCTACGGAATTCTGCATGGCCCTTCCTAGTTGGAGGAGCGGAAGCGTCTTGATGCTTTGAGAACCAAATAACCTACTCGGAAAGTATTTGGTTTGATTGTTTTGGCCCTGTAGATCTCCTGTTTGTATGACCAAACCTCTCCTTTAATACCTCTTGGATCATACATGAGGGAGAATATCTTTGAAAACTTCGGTAGTTCATAAAAGGTGGAAATGGTCTATTGAAGTACTGAGATGGAGTAGCGACCCAATTGTAACGACGAGCTAAAGCATAATTAACCTTTTCAGCGAAGTCCAGTCCCCAAACTTGTGATGACTGAGAGTGATTCAATGATAGAAAATCATGAGCAAGGGTTACTTGAGTACGATACCTATTGACATAAGATGATACACTCTTAGTTGATGCTTGATCCCATTCCACAACTTTGAGCAGTTGTTATTCCTCTAGGTACAGAAGCGAGTTCTTATCAACACTGTGTTTGATCTCTGGAGAAAGGCCCTTAACTCGAGGTGGAATTTCCAGCCGGGCTCTTATGTGTGTTGTTGATTGTTGAAGCCATGTACATCCTAGGATCATATCATAACTAAGTTTTCCCTTGATGATATGAAATTTGGTGTCTGTTAGGGTAACTCTCGCTGATACTGTAAGAATAATGTATCCGTAAACATCCCTGGTCGTCCCTTCAGGGTCTCTGACTGTTGTTCACGAGCATGCAACATTTTATCAAGTTACTCCTGCCGCTTTGAGAGTTTTGATGGTGATAAAATTGACATCCATGCCCGCGTCAACTAATTTCTTCATAAATTCAACATCTTTGAGGCGGGCGGTAGTGAAAAGTCTCCGGTCATGCCCTTCATCGTTCTTGTCGACCATGTCCTTCAAAGGAAGCTTGTCTTGAATATAAATGTCTTCGAAAAAATATGGTAGACGCTTTCCGGGTATGACTCGATTAAGGGAAGTAAATATATCTTTACGCTGAATCTTTGAAAAGTGGAGGATCTCACACATGCGGTCCATTTATGATTGAACTGTTCGGTTGACCGGCTCTCCAGAGAGGGTGAATCTTCTAACAGGAAGGGGATTTTTGTAAACACCGTCAGTCCCCAGTTGCAAATCCCCTGACTCTATTTTCTCTTTGAAGATGCGTCTCATACCGTTGCATTCACTAGTGGGGTGATTGACGAACCTTTGGAAGAGATAATATTTCGGGTCTGAAATTTCCTGAGGAGTAGGCGGGCGTCGCAGTTGGTAACTTCATGATCCCATCATGTACCCACGCCTCTAGTATTTCAAGTACTTCTTCCATGGGAAGTGGAAAATCATGACAGGCTGTATCAGGTTTTATATCCTGTTCTTGCAGGTGTACTAATTGTTGCTGCTGTCGCGGCGCCTTAAGCTTATTTTGGGACCGAGTTACTCGTTGGGTTGGCACCTGGTTTGTGGTTGCATCTAGAGGGAGACATTTAGTTTTTGACTCTTGTTGAGACTGAGCTTTTCTTTTGGTCCCTTCATTGCTGACATCGCTTATTGATGGTTGAACAATAAATTGTTTGTTGATCAGTCGTCAACTCCCACGGGTTTCTCCATGGATTTCTTCTCTTGTTGAACTGGTTCTCTCTAGTAGGGCACGAGCAGTTGTGGTAAACTGTTTTACGGCTTCGTCTAACTCAGAGAAAGTATAGAAACATAAATTTTAAAAAATAACACGATAGAAAGGAATCATACCATTAATATAGAGTTCCACCAATTGATGTTCCGTCACATTCGGATCGTGACAATCCAGTGCTTGAATCCTAAATCTTTTCACGTAGTCATTAGGATGCTCATTATTCCTCATGAACATCCTTCTCAGGTCTTATAGGATGATTTTCTCGGAGACGAAGAAATACTTCTTGTAGAAGGCGCCAACTATATCTTCCCATCCAGAGATGTTGTTGGGAGCAATGTTGTTGTACCATGTGTAGGCTCTTCCAGTGAGGGAGTTTGAAAATTCTTTGAGATGTAGCACATGATTATATTCATGTTCCCCGAGTGATTCTAGGAATCAAGAGACATGTTGACGAGCGTTCCCAATTTCATCATACAATGAGAAAGCTGGAGAGGAATAACCTTTTGGTAGTGGGATTCTCTGAACTTCAGGCGGGTAAGGAGGTTGGTGATGATAAAGCGAGGATGGGTTTTCCTTACCATGATTTCGTAGGAGTCTCTCCAGATCTTCGTGAGTAACAAAATTGGATTATTGGTTCCTTTGCATTGGACGTTCAGTGGTGACGTGAAATTCATTGCCCCTTTGAGTCCTTGACGTCCCAGCATCAATGGACACTGTAAGGTTGGTCATGGTATTTTCTGTCAAGCGATGACGTTGTTCTAAGGAAAGTTGCTCCGTTAGGGTCTTGAGACAGGCGAGCACCTCTTTCTGAGTGGTAGCCATGTCTACTTGCGTTCTGGCAAGAACTTCCTGTCTCTGCATCACATACAGTCGTTTCACAAGGAACAGGTGTGACGGTGGTGTCATTAGTAAT
Source organism: Papaver californicum (assembly GCA_023531435.1). Taxonomy (NCBI): domain Eukaryota; kingdom Viridiplantae; phylum Streptophyta; class Magnoliopsida; order Ranunculales; family Papaveraceae; genus Papaver; species Papaver californicum. The sequence continues at coordinate 3,628,455 of JAJJMC010016440.1, forward strand.
ATTGGTGCGAGGAGGGTTGGTAGTACTAAGAGTGGTTTTAGAACTGCCACCCCCAGTGTTAGTAGAATTGACATTAGAAGTTGTAACCGTTCCTGACCTAAGATCCACCATTTTGAATGACTGAAAATTCGCTTTTGTAATTGAGAGGTTGATCTCCCGCTGTAGTCGCCAATTGTTTTAGTGTGAAAACAAATGTACTGCAAAATGGTACTTTTAGTTAGGTTCGATAGATTAAAATCGAACAAGACGAGCCTAAACCAAGAAATGCTCGTTCATGTCCTGCTTCGATCACAAAGGTGGAGAAGATTGGGTTGATCTTGGAGGAGGGAAGCAAAGAAGGTTGAGAAATCTCAGTGTGAAGAGTACTTGTAGTGTGTAATTTAAGAATGGATTATCTCTGTGATAGATATCTGATTCTATATTCTTGTCTCTCCATTTTTTGTTTCGAATATATGAAACCATCTATTTATAGTTTAGAGGACACACACTGATTTCTTGTAAGTATTTAAAGTCAGGGAGAGGTGGAGAAGTGACGATTGTAGATATTATAGTGGGGTCGTGTCCGGAAGTAAGGAAGACTTTCCTGACAATTACTCCTCGTCTTTTCAACTTCTCTATAAATGTCCCACTACTTGTTACCTTCTTGTTCGTTGATGTGTTGTCACAATGCACGATTGTCGTAGAATGCAATACCAATACCCCAATAAGAATCCCCCCATGTGTTTTATTTTATATCTCATAGAAATAGTGGAGTCGTTGATGGTTTTGTATAGTGGTAAGAAAAGTTCGTTCAAGACTTGTGAAGATTTGGATTTAAACCTAGTTTCTAAGACTAAAAATAGCAAAACTTAAATAAAATTGATAACAAGATTGAAAGAAAAGAGAGGCTAAGGCTCCATTATTTTCCAATTTTTAAAGTGATTTAATTCAATAATTATAATTATGCAATTCTTACATTTAATTTGATTCTAAAATATTGCAGCAAATAGATTTTGAAAATAACAATTGTATAACAAAAGCATGGAACATCAAAAACCCAGGCCAAGCATGTACCATCAAGCGAAATCACAATTGTTTAATAAAAATCATTAAATCAATTTTAACCAAGGCAAATAATCATAAAAGAATTACATAAATTAATTAAATAAATATTACCACATAATTTATGGAAAAGTAGCTTCCTCTGTGACCTCAGAAATGGGGTTTAGCTCATATTGCTTAAAACACCCTCAAAAGATTGGTACATAGCTCAAAGTGTTTACAAATAGGTGAACAATTATCAAGGTTAACACTATATTGGAAATTAAGATCATTTTGAGCAATATAATTCTTTGCAAGGCTTTCATTCACACTTAATGCAATTTTTTTTTTGTATTCTCAGTCAACTCCTTGAGGGATTCTTCTAGAAAAACAAATGGATTATAGGGAGTACTAGATTGCAACTTCTCATGTGATTCTTCTAGAGAAAGAGTTGGACTACTATTTGTTCCTCTCACACTTAATCCGAAAGTTCTTGTATCCTCAGTCAAATCCTTGAGGGATTCTTCTAGGAAAAAAAATGGATCATAAGGAGTACTAGATTGCAACTGCTCGTGTGACTCTTCTAGAGAAAGAGTTGTACTACTAATTGTTCCCCCCATACTTAATACGAACCTTCTTGTATCCTCAGTCAACTCCTTGATGAAATTCTCTAGAGAAACAATTGGATCATAAGGAGTACTAGATCGTAATTGGTCTTGCGATACTTCTAGAGGCATAATAGGTTCATTATAAGTACTAGATTTTATCTACTTTAGGGCATCCCTCCAAGACAAAAAACTCGAATTTTTCTCATTTTCATGTTCATACAGGTGTATATATTAATAGTAATTGGGATCACCCTGGTATGGGAAATAACCTCCAAAAGGTTGGTGGTAGTCCCGACTATATTCCACACCATGTTGATAGTACAGATAATGTCTATTTCGAAATTCAGTCGGATATTCATTGTATTGGTCTTCGTAATACCAGTTCGACATTTTCTAACAAAAACTTCCTAATATATTTACAAAAATAAACTCTAAAAATAAATCCTACCGAAAGGGGTTTTAAACAAACACAAACAAGGCCGACTCAACCAAATCAAACCTACTGAATCTTCCAAACAAAAAGCATGATGGCTCCACTTAGATTGTTTCTAGACCAGCTTCTATTCTTCCAAAAGGCAAGTTACAGTTTTAGCAAATCTCTTAGAACGATCCGAATTAGATTAAGTCGAATAGAAGCAGGATAAGCTCTAAGGAGCATTGATAACCCTGCCTCTTTGACAACGTTTCCTTGGGTTACAAGACGAATCGAATCAACTTAAAATAATCTTCCTGAACTTTAGGTTAGGCTAACAGAGTAACCAATACAGTCCTTTTGAATGACTTTCCAATAAGCTCGATACCATATATGTCTCTTTCTAGTCAAATTTTAGGCTTAGATTCGCATAAGTAATGTGTTCCTAAGTCGGGCAGAAAGGATACGGTTATGAAATCCGAACCCTTATCTTATACGACCAGTTTCTGCCCTTTACTAGAAAAGTAAATTCCGTATTCAAGTCCTCAACATATATACATTATGAAGGAATACAGAAACCCACTGACAAGGGATTCATGGGTTGATCGAGTCTTACCTCCCGTTCCGGACGGGGGATGAATCGATTGTAGTCGACTCAGACCACCGACTCCTGTGTCAGTGTACGAACCCGCGGGGCCGAGATAATATCGTAATTGTCTTCCTTCCCTGTTGCAGTTTATATTTAAATTACCCTTTCGTAGGGTTTAAAAATAATAATGTCCAAAAGTTCAAAGTCCAAAGTCCAAAAATAAGAAAAAACAGAAAAATAAATAAAATAATTACAAAAATATAAGAATTTCCTAATACAATTTTCTAAAAAGAAAAATAAAAACCCTAAAAAAAATTAACTAAAATAAATAATTTTTGTCTTTTTTTTCCGTTCTTTTCGATTTATCCTTGACTCCAAGTCTTTAATCAATTAATATAATCTTTGGCTCCAATTTCTTTTTGATCCAAAACCTATAATACAAAGAAAAATACTCAAAAACATAAAATAGAACAAATAAAAACAAAAATCTAACTAAACTAACTATCTAAAAACAAGTCCGCATCGGTGGCGCCAAAAACTGATGGTTTTGTATAATGGTAAGAAAAGTTCGTTCAAGACTTGTGAAGATTTAGATTTAAACCTAGTTTCTAAGACTAAAAATAGCAAAACTTAAATAAAATTGATAACAAGATTGAGAGAAAACAGAGGCTAAGATTCCACTATTTTCCAATTTTTAAAGTGATTTAATTCAATAATTATAATTATGCAATTCTTACATTTAATTTGATTTTAAAATATTGCAACAAATAGATTTTCAAAATGACAATTGTATAACAAAAGCATGGAACATCAAAAACCTAGGCCAAGCATGTACCATCAAACGAAATCACAATTGTTTAATAAAAATTATTAAATCAATTTTTAACCAAGGAAAATAATCATAAAAGAATTGTATTAATTAATTAAATAAATATTATCATATAATTTTCGAAAAAAAAGCTTCCTCCGTCGCCTCAGAAATGGGGTTTAATTCATCTTGCTCAAAACACCCTCAAAAGATTGGTACATAGCTCAAAGTGTTTACAAATGATGAAAAAGAGTGAAAGTAATGAAAACAACGAGTTTGCAACGTTTATAAGCGTTACAAACTCATTGTTACAGAGGGAAAAGTGTTTCATTGAAGATAAACCTTTAAAATGAAGATAAATGTTGCAAAGTTAAAAGCTTTAGCAACAGAATCTTCAACCTTTTGGCCACATAAACTTCAACCTTGTCGCACCGTTTTCTTCATCTTTTTCATCACAAGCATTTTTCTGGATTTTGATTTTTTTTCACTTCTGGCCACTCCATCCTCCCCTCAAAGCTTCACTCAACCTCCTATTTATAATAGAACACTTCCACAACTCCAAATCTCGTGAAAATCTTCTTGTTAATAAGAATCAATTCTTGGCAGTAAAGAGAAAATATTTTCGATCTGATTTTGTTCACGATCCTGATATTATTTTGATTATGTTTCCTCTTCAAACACGAGAACAATAGTTGTTTCCTCAGTAAAAATTCACAGGATATACTCGAGAATGTTTCTTTTCTTCTTTGACTCGAAAGAATATTTCTTTTCCTGATTTAGCGAGAATCAAATATTTGTTGTGATTTTGTTGTGGTAAATCATGTGCATACGATAGGAAAAAATATGTTCTTGTCTTAACTGTCCAGAATCAAAAATATCTCTCAAATCACGTATCAATCTTCACAGTCGTGAACTCCCGCCAAAATTCATATTTGAATTTCAAAAGGTGGGTGCCCTGAACCATAAAATGGGTGCCTTTATCAAATCCAAGGGGGTTCCTTTAGCAATTTCCTGGGTGCCTTTAACACTTTTGATGGGATGTTTTTAGCACTTTTTAACGATTTCTCCATAATTATTTATTCTTCTGAAAATACCTACAAACATAATAAAATGCCAAAATTAGTACAAAAATGAGAACTAACAATATTTAGAATTGAGACAAATCAGACAAAAAAATGTTTCTATCAGTCGTGGACTACACTGAGTTGATTAAGTCAAGTAATAGACTTGCTAAGTCAGTGAGGCAAGCTGCGCAACTCACTAAATTGGTAATCAGACTGATTAATGACGAGTCTGGTAAGTTTAGTGGTCATGTACTATTTTAGAAGTAACATGGCGCAAATCTGGAATTTTTCGAAGCCAAGATTGTACGAAAGTTCCAAAAGACCAATCGCGGCGTATTTTTAGAAACTGTGCAAAAGGCTTGCTGAACGACCACATAGGGTTGGCGCTAGCATTAGGCCAGAGCCAAAGATTTTTGGTGCAGCATCCTTGAGGAGCATCTAAATAGGGACGGCGCTGTTGGTGTTCAAGAACTGGCAATGTGCTTAACATAGAAGAGATGATGGTTCGAGGTGGTTGCTATCAACAGAATTAAGCTAAATCAGGGAAGTGAGTTGGAATAGTTTCCGAGAAGTCAGGGAAGAGTTTTTGAAAACAAAACTTAAGCGGCAATCCAGGGTTCTCACCGTTTCTTAGTTCTTGGCACACACGGAAAAGGATTGTTGGTTATATATACCCGGATATATCCCCTCTCACATATACAGAACCTCAGACACAGGACCTGGACGTACACAACTTCACCGGACAGAAAATTAGAGACGCATCGGAGAGATTAAAGGGATAGTTTGTATTTTCTTTTTAATTAATTTTCATGGCTTTTGAGAAAGCCATGTTGGGCTAATTCCCTTGTTAGGGCGAAAGGATGAACTTGTAGAGATGGTTTTCTTTGTGTTTCAAAACTAGGGTTTTCAACCGTATAAACTTAATATCATTATTTTGTCTCTCTCTCAACGTTTTACCTTCTCGATGATTTTTCATGTTCTATTCCACGTATAGTCCATTGTTTGGTTAGTAGAAGGACTCGTTGAAACCTTGTATGAAATCGTTTTATGAATATTCTTTGACTCTTTATGCCACGTATACTTAGTTCTTCGAAATTCTACCTTAGGTTAAGAACAAACAATTCCTTTTTAAAATTCTTTCTTCGATTCTTAAACGAAAAATCTTCCGTGTATTAGTAGCTAGATTTGCTATTTTGCACGAGTAAAATCGAGACCCTTTATGACGAACGGAATTAAACCCTAATCTACAACGGATTCCCAAACCTTAACGTTTTCCTCTTACTATTTTCAAACTTTATTAAATAATCTTAATTCATTAGTTAATTTAATTCTTTATAAAAAAAAAACCTAATAAAATATTTTAAAACAAACTCCTCGTGGGAACGAACCGTATTTGCTCTTGCCTACATCTTTCGACACTGTGCGCTTGCGGTAAAACAAAGTCAGTTTTCCGACGCATCAAGTTTTTGGCGCCGCTGCTGGGGAGTTGTTTTTTGGATTAAATTTTTTTTTTTTTAGGTTAGATTTTATTTTTAGATTTTTATTATTTTGTTCCATTTTCCGCTTTTTTGGTATTTATCTTCTGCTGCAGGTTTTGGGAACGGAAACGAAAAGAAATTGAGCCAAAGATTTTGGTGATTAAAAGAATTGGAGTAAAGTTAAAGCTGAAAGAACGTAGAAGAAGACAAACAATTAATTTTTACTTTTTTAGGATTTTTATTAGTTAATTTAATTTATAAAAACTGTATTAGGAAATCTTTAATTATTTTTGTAATTTTCTTTTATTTTTGGACATTCGGGACATTACAGACATTATTATTTTATTTTTAAACCCTACGGAAAGGTAGTATTAAATATAAACTGCACATGGAAGGACGATAATTACGATATTGTCTCAGCCCCTTGGGTTCGTACACTGACACGGGAGTCAGTGGCCCGAGTCGACTTTAACGGTTCGTCTCCCGTCTGGTACGGGAGGTTGAAGAGCGCCATTTGAATCATTCACGGGTGAAAAGTAACTAAATATTTGATATTCTCGCAAAGCTTTTGCAAGGTGGGTTATTGGGTAAATTTTGCTTGGTATTATGGATCCTGATGATTTGGCTTCTTTTATTGCATTTTGGAATCGTTCCAAAAGGGAAAAGAAAGGAGAGTCATCTAATAGTTCAATTGATAAATACATTCAGAGAGTAGAAGAACGTCGTCCTCGTTCATATAATGCTTCACTTTTTTATTTTTCTCTTACCCATGATAGTGATGATGAATATGTGTGTTTTGAGAATGATGATGAACTTGACACTTGTAATTATAGGAATTATGGCATTGTTATGACATTTGAATCTAGTATATCTTGTCCAACTCACGATCATATTAATGATGATATGCCTATGCAAAAAGATGAGGTTTGGATTAGAAACCCTATTTATTCAGATGTTGATGATGATTTAGAAGAACCTGTTTATACAGGGGATACTATTGTCGAGTTTAATAACTCAGCGGAAGTAGATGTGCAAACTGCTATACCTTCTAATCATATAAATTTTGAGATTCCTACTGGTCACCTAGAAGAGGATAATAACGATCCAATTAATCATGAAACTGTTTGCATAATTGATGAACAAGTCCATGATACTTATTTGCAGAACCATATAGATGATCCATTAGAGAAATACCTAGCCCACTTTGACGATGATAGTGTTATAATGAGGTGAAAAATTTGTTAGATTATGCACCACCTGATCATAATTTAGAGGAAGCAACTGACTATTTTCAAGAATCTGACGATCTAGAAATTAGGAAAATTATGGCTAGTCTATCTAGAGGCACCCAAAATTCTAAGTTTGGGGGTGATTATCATTCTCCATGTGCCTTACCTTTGACTCTTAGAAAGGTCCCTAACTTGGGACTTGACATATGCACCTCTACTATTTGGCAAGATCATCTTCAAACTATATTTCCTGAACCTAATGTCCAGAAAGAATTTCAGTTGTTAGAAACTCATCCTCTGATCGATGTGTTTTACCTAGGCGATAATACCAAGATTGACTTTGTTTTCCCACAAAAATATTTTCTTCCATATGTGGTAACGTATGCATTTCAAATGTGTCAGTCATTAAGTTTTGAGACTAATCCTGATTACTTTAGGAGAGTAGAATCGACACATTTGCTTAAGAATGACCATTTTCATAGTAATCAACTATGTGAGTCAAATCAGATTGACTTTGAGGATCCAAAATTATTCAGGTTATTATTATGTGCTTCTAAGTTCTTAGTTGAGTTTCTCCAGACTCTACAACCTGAACTTGTTGATCTTACCTACGAGGAAATCCAGCCCATGAAAATATTTTATCTAGACCCTTTTATAGAGCCTGAACCTGAACCACAGCTAGAAGTAGTTGTCTTAAACAGAAAACTAGATAAGGGTGTGCCCGGTTTGTTCTTTTTCTTGGCCTGTTGCAGTTTCCTTTTACAGGTGATAACACTTTTTGATCCAGATGACCCACAGTTGTTCCGGCTATTGATATATGATACTATGAGGGAAAAAAGTATCCTTTGCTTCATGGGAGTCAACCAATCAGATTTGTTTCCTTCACCTTATCTTTTTAGTTTTTGATTGCTTGTTTTATGCCATTTTAGGATTTCCCATCTTGATTTTACGTTGGATGAGTTAGTTTAAATTGAGGACAATGTAAAGTTTAAGTGTGGGGGAGTTTAAGCGTATAGAATTCTTAAGTATTAACTTTTTAGACAAAAAATTTTCAAATTATTTGCATGAAAACCTCCAACTTTTAGATATCTTAGAGTCACTTAGTATACTTCTAGCTACATTTACATACGGATTTCTAACCGAAACAACTGAACTTAGAAGTATTAGAGAATTATATTCGGAGTGCTTAGTTGTTGAGAGGCTAGAGCTGAAAAAAATGGACTTAAACTGCCGGTAGAGAATACAGTATAAGAAGAGTTGATCATTCAATACCCTGAGTGAGGCACCAAACCTTCAATTGTCCGTTTAGAGTGTCTCATCTGCGCAAATTCCGGGTAGAATGATGAGCTACCTAACCTCGCACCAATTTCAGCACTACTTTTTGATCTCTTGAGTGCTATTTCTATCAACCATGAGGGTGCCATCAGAATTGCTAACTCTATCTTGTAGTCTTGTTTGCAGTTGGCACCATTCTCTCGACAACAACAGGTCCATAGAAACATATCATCATCAACAAGCAGAACATCAAAAATTTGAAGAAAAGTTGAAGACATTCAAGGTTTTAAAGCAACCGTTCAAGAAGAAACAACATTCTATATCCTAGTTGAAAAGTAAGTACAAAAGCGGAAAAATCAAAAGAATTGGATTTTTATAAAGTTTATGATACCGAGGAAATATATGTTGTGAAGAATCAAGTGGTAAAGTCTTTATCCACGGTCGTAGTAATTTCATCATTTGATAGGTGCCAAAGAACAGGCAATCTAGATGCTCGAAATCAAATGCCAACAAAAGTTTATTCTCTTTGTTGAAATTTTTGATGCTTGGGGAATTGATTTTATGAGTCATTTTGTTAATTCTTTTGGTAAATTTTATACCTTACTCGTTGTTGATTATATCTCGAAATGGGTGGAAGCTAAAGCCACCCCTACTAATGATCCTAATGTGGTTACATATTTTGTTAAAGGTCATATTTTTGCAAGGTTTGGAACTCTAAGAGCCATAATCAGCGACGGGGGATCACATTTTCGAAACAAGTTCTTACAGAACTTGTTGAAAAAGTATAACGTATCTCACAAGATTACTATAGCATATCATCCACAGACAAACAGGCAAGCAGAAGTCTCTAATCGAGAGGTGAAGTCCATCTTGGAGAACTATATTCGGGTTTCTTAGTTGTTGAGAGGCTAGAGCTGACAAAAAGGGACTTAAACCGCCGGTGGTGAATTAGGTGTAGAAAAAATACAATATTAGAGAAGATGATCATTCAATACCCATGAGTGAGGCACCAAACCTTCAATTTTCCGTTTATTGTGTTTCATCTGGGCAAAATCCGGGTAGAATGATGAGCTACCCAACCTCGCACCAATTTCAGCACTAATTTTTGATCTCATGAGTGATATTTATATCAATCATGAGGGTGTCGTCAGAATTGCTAACTCTATCTTGTAGTCTTGTTTGCAGTTGACACCATTCTCTCGACAAAGCAGCAATAGAAACACCATATCATCAACAAGTGGAGCATTAAAAATTTCAAGGAAAGTTGAATACGTTCAAAGTTTACAAGCAACAGTACAAGAAAGAACAAATTTCATATTCAAGTAAAACAACAATACAATGTGCAGAATTATATATACATGTTGAATACTTAAGTATAAGAGCGAAAGAAATCAAAAGATGAGAATTAGTGAAGTTTATGATATCGATACAATAAAAGTTGTGAAGAATCAAGTGGTAAAGTCCTTATCCCACGGCCATAGTAGTTTCATTGTTCATTTTTTTTTGTCAGTTTGTATTTTTATTTTAATTTAGTTATTCAAAAAAAAAAAATGTGTATATTGGTTTAGTGTTTGTTTGTTCTTGTATTCATTCAATAAGGCTGTAGGGGAAGAAGAAAATTTATAAAGAAGTTTCAAACAACAAGGAATTAAGAAAAAAAGTTAAATTTGTCAAGGTTCTACGAAATTCAAGAGTTCATCATCAACAGTTGAAGATCGAAGACTGAAGACGTTCTATTGGATGTTGTGAGAGTGTACTGATTATGAATCGGGTGAGAAGGTAAGTAAGTGTTCCCGTCCTTACATAGTGGTTGATTTCCTTTCTTAGAGGTCATCATAAAAAAAGGGTTCTTTTTCGTCCCACGTCTCTATGGGATAACATCTTCATATAGTTCGGAAGGTTCCTTTTCCTTCTCACAATTCAACGTGTGCATCACTCCTGCCTACATACATGAGAACCATAAAGTGCTTGTTTCGAGTGAAATTTCATAAAACCCTATTGGTGAGGCATAAGTTGAAACATTCGATCTCTCTCGAACCTGAATTCTTTCATATGGTGGTATTCTCTTAACTCAAGATTTAAGGATGAGAATAATTTTCTTTGATACATCTAACTTCTTATTATTAGTGTGCAGAAACTTTATGTCCATCTTAGCTCTTTGGATGCTTGTGATATTGAATTTTTGAAAGTTGGAGTAGGTTTTGTGGGTAAATCTCTTGTAAACCCTCACGAGACTATAACTCGTCCACTAGGTCACTTGGAGGTTTTTGTGGGTAAATCAAAAATACTAATTATAATAATTCACAACGCTCCCCGGAAGCGGCGCCAAAAATTGATAGGTTTCTGAGAACCTATTTATAATAACCGCAATCGCACAGCGTCTAACTAGTAGACAACGACAAATAAGGGTCGAACCCACAGGGAGCGGGCAAATACTGCAATCAATATCTCAATTAAACTAATCAGAAATAATATCTTTTGGATTTTTCAGAAATTCTAATGAACGAGAAAATAATAAAATAAACTAGCTAAAATATACAATGTGATCAAGTAGAGAGGTCACTAGGGTTTTCGGTTTTCACCATTTTGATATATAGAACACACATCTAATTTCCAAAATAATCGTTTCACCACTGTAATTTCCTTCGTTTCCAAGTTGACATTTCTAAAGAATTGTTTATCAATCGAAAAATATATCCCATCAAATGTTACTAAGCATGGCATATAAATTTAAAAGCATAAAAAATAAGTAGAGCTATCTAACCAATATATAGTTTCAAAGAATAAAATATCAATTTGTGAGCATACACCTTCAAAGAATCTAATCCTATAACGACATATCAAACGGAAAGCATATATGATCAATTCCACTATTTATGCAATAATTAATCAAGCTAACAATGAAGATAAATTATTAAACATTTAAACCATTTATCTATGATTTTTCCATAATCAAAATTGGTTTCTACCCAAAACCCTAGTCACAAAATCTAACAAAACATGGAGATGGATTTCTTAAAACCCATAAAAAGATATAACAAAAGTAGAGACAGAAGATTGAACCCTTTAAACTCTAGTTCCGCAACTCCATCCGCAAGCCTTTTTTAAACTCTGGTTCTCTCTAAAAGAAGCCGTCACTTCCCCTCTTTTTTCTTTTCTTTTCAATCAATCTTTTCCCTCCTCTCTTCACTACACTTCCTCTTTATCCCTTTCTCTCCTGCGTCTCAATGAATCTCTTAACCACCACTTACTTTTCCTCTCTCCCCTAGGCTTCTCTCCGCCTCAATTCCTTTTCTCCATCATATGCCTACCTCTTCCACCTTCTCTCCATCCTACCCAGACGTCACCTCACTCCTATCCCTTTTATACTTCCTGTCCTCTCTCCCTCAATCAGTCCTCCTATCTCTCTCACAGGTTACCGTACTTCAGCCCCTCTCTCCGCCCACTTTTTTCCTCTCTCCCCTGTACATTTTTCTTCCCACTGTCAGCTGCCATCTACCTCATTTCTCCTATTTTTTCCTATTCCCCTTTTCCTTCCGTCTGTGGCTATACCAAGATCAAAAGAAGTCATGTGCCTTCTCTTTTACCTTTTACTCGTGTTTTGTGTCTGTCTCCTACTTTCTGTTATCGGTCAGACCCTTCTCAGACTTTTGTTTAACTCACGTCTATAGTTTCTCCACCTAATTTGTACGCCCCCAACAAAAGAAAAACTTAACTTTCTTCTAACTCAAGCCAACGCTCTCTCTCTTATTCTTTCTTTTGTTTATTTCACTTCCTGAGAACCACAATCATTAATTATGTCAAACTTGTTTTTTATTTTTCTTAATTAACCAAGCCATTCTCGTCTCAGCCATCAACATGGAAAAACAAGTCAACTATTGTACGTTTCTCTCTTACGTCGTGCCAAGCCTCTCCATAACAGGTCCAAAAAGATAAGCAGGTGCATACGATTAAAATTTTATCCCGTATAACCGTATTTATTTGTAACTTTCGATTTTACGCATATCACCTATAAAAACAATAAAAATACATTATTAGTACAAATTGGAAGTACTAGCAAATATAAATTCGGCGATAAATATGTATGTATAATGCCCTTATCACTCGTCCACTAGGGACACTTGGGGGTTTAAAGGCTTGTTACACATGCTAAATATGACCGTATCCTTATCGAAAGGGAGTTGTTGTAGTTTAGGTTAATTTAGGGTTGTAGTTTGCTCGAGGACTAGCAAAAGGCTTATTTGATAAGTGCATAATTTAGATATTTTAAGGATCATTTTCTTACACTTATTTGCAAGATTTTATGTTAATTACTGTATATTTTTATTAGTTTTGTGGTTTATATCTTTTACTAGGTCACATCTCCGAAAGAAGTAGAAATGGAGCTTTACAAGAGAAGAATTGACAAAGACCCAGTGGACCTCAGTCAAATCCAGAATTTCTCAGTGAGGAGTGAAGAATTCAAGAGCTTTACAATTGAATTACGAAGCTAATGACGAAAGAATGAAGTCATTCCGACTTCGTATGAGAAAGTTATAAGCAAAACAAGAACCAAAGGCAAAATAATCATTTCAAGGGCGATTATTATTGACACTCTGTCGTACGCTAAGGGGAATCTGAAATTCAAATGTTTATATATGCACCCGCACTTCTACTCAGGGCTGCCAACTTTTAAATAACGCTAAAGGCACCTGAGATTTACTTAAGACAACCACCTTCTTCTTTACAAAATCGAATCAAACATGGAACTAGGGTTCTTCCTGTCTGGGTGTAATGGCGATGGATTGTGTGCTCTTTTAGGGTTACAGAGATGGTTGTTAATGATGAGTAAATGGTGATGGGTTCAAACTGATTTTGGTTATGTTCAAAAGTGATGGTAACTGTGATTGATCATGACATCAATGATGGAGCTGATTGTTCATAAACTGTTAGGTTGGAGTAGTAACGGCGGTTGAGAATGAGATGATAATGAGGTTGGGAATGACAAGGAATGTTAGATGGAGATGTAGCTGTGGGTGTTTAATTCTCACTGTCATGATTGAGCACAATGGTTTGTGATGTTGCTCGAGCTGGCAGGGATGAAAATAGTGGAGTCTGTGATTCTCAGTGAGGAGTGTGATCTCGAGGTTGTGGTTACTATCAAGAGGGACTGGCAGTAGTAAGTGTTAAAGCAAAGAAGGAAACAAGATAGAGAAAGACAGAAGAAGACTCGAGGAGGAATTGAACTAGGTATGGGGTCTGTGGTGTTTTAATGGCAGACAATAATAAAGAAGGGAGATTGAGCCTGTGGTGAATGATTCTCGATATTTATTGGAGCTTTTGATCGTGGAGTCGTGGGTTTGAAAGAAACAGAAGGCAGTGATGGCTCGAGGGATGGAGTGGTGGCAGATGGACTCGAATTGTTGAGTGGTGACAGTAAGGATTAATGAAGATGGAACACAAGATATTATTTGAGATAAGCAGTGAGTGGTTTATGGATATGCAGCTCGATTAAGTCAAGGTGGATAAAGGAGCTAGCTCGAGCTAGTTTGGTGTTGGTAGAGTGTTAGAACGAAAATACATGGAGAATATTGTTTGCTTCTGTTGATCCGTATTGTTGTGGAATTGAAAGGCACTAATAGGAGTTTAAGGCGGATAGGGAAGCTTAGTTGTTATCAAATTTGATAACTTGAGGAAGAATTCAGAAAGTTGACAAGCTTCCAACCTAAAATTCAGTTAAGAAAGATTGTTCCCACCATTGATTCTAGTTCATGTACGGTGATATTTGAGAGGGTTTAGGTGTTTGTGTCGGTTTGGAAGTATTGTATAGTGATCAGATTCGAGTTTATAGGATTGGCAAGTTATAAATAGAGGTGCACATCACCAACCGAGACACACCTTCTCTCAACATAATTTAACGCCTACCTTCTGTTTGATAAAAGTTCTGGAGGAGAAACATTATATTATTTCTCTTTAGTTGCTCAGTTAGCTTATATGCATCAGTAGCTCAAGTGTGCGGCATCAACTGGGGTAGCTAAAGCTTTTCTACGACAATAGTTTGCTTTTAAACTCCTTTTACTTTGATTTTTATTAACTCCACTATATGTAGCTAACTTCTTTTAGTGGTTAGAGATGTATTCCGAAGTCTAGGACATGGTTATTAATTAAAATTAGTCATTCTTAATTTTTATAACCTTTTTAATATTGTTCATGTTCTACCATTAATAGCGTTTTTATGATTGAGTGTATGTTTGTTTGAGTCGCGAATTAAATAATCATATACTCACATCCATAGCTAAACTAGGGTTTGAGATCTAAAATTGTCAAAAGTCCTTTGTTACGAGTAGAATAGCATAATTTCTAACTACAGGATGTTGTCATGCGATTATATGTAGAAGCTTGACCTAGGTTAAATCCGTGTAGCTCTTGTGCAGGATTGCTTAGAATAACCTCAACTCACAAACACCATTGCCTTCATTGGGTTAAACTTGAGTGGATCTTTCGCCAAATTATCTAGTGAAAAGGATTCAAAGAGTGGCTCTTACGTCTTTGATGATAAAAGAAGTTTTGCTAGACTAGACCTGCGATATGAGGCTTTAGGGTTATTGATATTGGAAAAAAATTAAAAATTGAGTTTGCTTGATAACATGTCTTATGACGGAAAATGAATTCTTTAACCAGTACTCTCATCATATTATTTACAACTTTAATTGTTTTTATTAATTAAACTTAGCTCAAATTATAAACCAAACCCCTTTTTTTATAGGACATCAAAAATAGTTAACAGCCCATATCTCCCTGAGGAACGAACTCGTTCTTATTACTATACTCTAATCCATATTTATGAAGTAAAGAACTTGAAATAATTTTGATTGCATGACAACCGATCCCATATAGCTATGGATGTTGGCGGTCTTAGCATTAATAGGTAGAATACCTTGCCCATATTTCCAGATAAATATTTGAATAGACGGAGAAGTATTGATTTTCCATATTTCTTTCTAAGGAAGAGTTTGGTGCATCATCCTTGTATGTTTCATGAATCTTCTTGTTATACAGGGACTTGACATAGAATTCTCCCCTGTCATTCAAGCTCCAGTTAGGGAATCTTCTTCAAGAATATTTAAAGGAGTAACATAAATAGCATTTTGATCCTTATAGAAGAACCAAAGGAATATTATGTTAGCATCCCAATATCCCTGGTTGTTAAAAAGTTGATTAACATAGCTCTGATCAGAAGGACATAAAACAGGTTTTCCCACAATTGAATCGTTATCAGTGATCCACTTATCATCCTGTATCTGGATTTTGTGACCACTTCTCACTTTCCATTTATGGTACTTTTGAATATTTTTCACCCCTTTAATAATGCCTTTCCATATCCAAGAATCAGTCTTCTTAGGAGTAGTATCCATTCTAATAACTTCATGATCACCATAGTGTTTAGCTTTCGTTATAGAGGATAGATATAAGAGATCTTGGTTCTTTGATGATCCTCCACCCTATTTTAATGATCATGGGTTCATTGAAGAATTCCAACTTCCTGAAACCCAAGCCCTTTAGCTACACACAGAGTCCCAAGCAATGTAGTACAACCCCTTTGATTTCTCTGGATCCTTGTTCCATAAATAATCCTTCTGGATTTTATTTAGGTCCTTGAATTTCTGCTTAGTTAATTTGAAGTAATTCATCTAATAAGTATTGAAGGTAGAAGTAACATTTATAATCATAGTAGCTCTACCAGCAGGAGTGAGAGATTTGTTTTTCCACCCAGCAAGTTTAAATTTGAGATTTTCAATATAAGGTTGAAAAGCCTGGATTTTACTCATGTTGGTAAAAAAGGGGATCCCAGATACTTTTCTTTGGTATTAATCATTTGGACTCCCATGAAGGAACTTATACTCTCAACAATAAAAGGACATGTATTTTTACTAAAGAAAATACCTGATTTAGAAAAATTTATCATCTGACCAGAAGTAGAAATGAATTGACTAAAGACATCCACCAGATTTTTACTTTCATCCAAGTTAGCTTCACAGAAGACCATGGAATCATCAACAAACATAAGACGGCATATAGAAAGAGCAGCAAGACAAATTTGAATACCATTTATCAAACCCAAACTTTCAGCGTGTAACAGGTTCCTAGAGAGAGCTTCCATACATAAGAGAAAAAGTTAGAGGGAGAGAGGATCTCCTTGTCTTAAGCCTCTATAAGGATTGAAGAAGTTATCAGGGACCCATTAATAAGAACAACAAGATTTGTTGTGGAGATACATTAGTGAATGAGATTGCACCATTTTTTTATTAACCCATTTTGGACATAATAGGAAGAAAAAAATTCCAATCCACTCTATAAAAGGCTTTTGCCATATCAATCTTAATACCCATAACACCAATCTCACCTTTTCTTCCTCCCTTAGTATTCATATAGTAGATGAGCTCATGAGCAATAGTTATGTTGTCAGAAATTTGCCTACCATGAATAAAAGCATATTGAAAAGGGGATATGAGTTTTCTAATGAGATGTTTTAGTCTTTGGATAGAAGTTTAGAATTGATCTTGTAAGTATTGTTACACAGGGAGATGGGTCTATAGTGAGAGGGGGAGTTAGAGGAATCAATTTTTGTTATAAGGGATATGAAGGTGGAGTTCATATCTTTAAGAATGAAACCAAAAGTAAAGATATTTTGGACCATATTGGCAATGACCTCCCCGGCAATGTTCCAGTTATCCTGTAAGAAGTTGGATGGGAAACCACTAGAACTAGGGGCCTTGCCCTCTTCCATACTAAAAAGAACATCCTTAATTTCCAAGGCATCGGGAGTAATTAAAAGACTATCATTCAGAGGTGGAGATAGTACTAGGAATGAGGTTGAAATGTTGTGATTCAAGCAAATAGGCTCCGCAGTATCCAATTTCTCAAAGCGTTTAGATAAGCATTATGAGACCTTCTTACCATCAGTAACCCAGTCCCCAGTCCCATTATCATCCTTAGTAGCATCTATTTTATTTATTCTCATCCTTTTTTTAGCAGAATCATGAAAGAATTTGGTGTTCCTATCACCTAATCTTATGAACTGATCTTTAATTTTAGTCTTCCAGAATTTTTCCTAAATAACATATCAGTGCCTTACAGTATTCTTATCTTTCCTTATAACCTTCCCTTTATGCAGTTGTACAGTTACTATTACATTCATATGAAGATAAAATAGCATTGAGTGTTATATGAAATTTGTTATACTGAGTTACATAGCCATCCACTCCATATAACTTCTTATAAACAAACTCTATCCATCTAGCCTTGTACCTTGGATCTAAAACCACTCCAATGTTCATCAACAGGTTACATTCTTTCCAATAACTATCAAACTTCTCCCTCATATTCAATCCCATATCTCTGATATACATGTGAGGACTAGATTCACATTGCCTAATGCTCTTATTAATCTCATATACCGCATTGTAATACATATTTGTTGTCGGATAATTAATCCCAACAAAATTTACTTGAAATAACATCAAACACTTCCAAACACTCACAAATATATATTCCTTGTTGACACTCCTCTGAACTTGGTATTATATTTAAATCAGAATCCAAATCAGCTAACTTGACAAATCTTTGTCTCAAATCAATTGTTTCTTTAAGCATCTTAAAGGTGGAGTTCCATCTAGTGTCCACATCTAAACTTACAGACCTTGCATGAAGTTTAAGTTGTAAAGAATTTGCAAACCTCTCTTTTCTAGCCTGTGAAGACTTGACATACTTGACATACTTGACACACTCTCTAATACTTTCTATAAATCCAACAGCTACTTTCATCCCACATAATACAACTAAATGCAATATATGATTGCTACACCTTTTTTAAAACAGATCACCCTCAAGAACTAAACAATTATTGATAGAAAGCCATCTCTTCATATTTCTCATCATAACATCATTGGCTTTAGCATTGTCAGCAGCTAAAGCAAACAACTTACTATCAATATTCCAATCTAGAGCTACTGCTTTCATAAAATCTGCAAGAACTTCTCCAGTATGTGGTGATGGCACTAAAATATATGCTACTGTTTTCTTGTTCAGTTTCCATTCACCATCTATGAAATGACATGTTACACAACAATATCCATTTTTTATATGTTTACAAGTCCACATATCAGTTATTAAACTACATTTAGATTTTATTGAATGAAGTTGTTCTTGTAATTGAACTTTGAACTCAACATACAGTTTCATAATATCATCCCTAATTGTATTCCTACTATAACACTTGGCAGAAGGGTTCAAAGATCTCACAAACTCTCTAAAATATCCATGCTCAACCATATTTAGTGGATAATCATGCTTAGCAATCATCTTAGCAACAAGTAACCTAGTAGCATCAGGATCATATTTCCAATTAGCTAACTTAGTTTGTGTGTTACCTATTTTGATAGAAGTAATTTTTCTTTGTCCAGGTTGATTCTTAGGCTTCTTATTGCAGGATTCAATTCTCTTCTTACAATGACTGCATATACATATAACTTCAATCTCCTTATTCCCATCTGCTCCAATTTTTGTAGTAATAATCCTTTCAAATTCATTCCATACATCAGACCTTGTTGTACGTAATTTCTTCTTTGCTTCAGCTATAAGTGGATCTTCCTCTTCTTCTCATTCTTCTCATTCTTCTCTGGGACGAATCACAAAGACAGAGTTCATTTCTGAACCTTGAACATTTTTTTCTTGTAACTGTGATGCAACTGAAGTTGATGAAATTGAGGTACCTAATTGATTTGATGTTCTTTGACTTTGTGACATCACTGATTGATTGATTACCATAATTTTATAATCACAAATCAATTCCTGAAAACCCTAATTGCACAAATCGATTTCTGAAACCCTAAATAAAGTTTCAAAACTGAACCCAAATTTGGATTTAAAAAGAAACCCTAGTTTTATAATCACACACGTTCTCAAAGAAACCCTGAATTGACAGAAACCCTAAATGTGAACATAAACCCTAAATTCAGTGAATCACTACTGATAGTGATTTGTATAATGATCGAAATAGATTTGAGAAATAAGAGAAGAAAAATATATAGATAGTAGACTATAGAACTAAGAAAAGATATGATCAGATGAGGATTGAGGAGAAATGAGAAATGATGAGAAGAGGGGGAGTCGGGGAGACGCTTAACTCTTCTGACTCTCAGTTCTTTGTATGTATCGAGTCGATAATGAGAAGGGAGTCAAGGGACCTAAGCTAAGTAGCTAACTATCTAAGGATAAGGGGTATTATCTCTTATCGGTATCGGAACTTATCGTAACGGAAACTGGCTCATCCGGTTCAGTTACGATAACACAATAAATTCTGATAATTCTCCGTTCCCGACATCCGATAACCGTTATGTCGGATAATTTTCTATTGGATCCCGGATTTTCGGAAACGAATATCGGATATCGGATTGGGATTGACAACCCTAGAGGGAGGGATGCACCAGGATGGGCGCTCCACTGGGACGCGCCAGGATCAAGGCTTGGGACGCGCCAAGGATGAGGGACTCGCTATACATGGAGACGTGTTATGCTAGGGACTGGCCATGCTTAGGGAACTGACAGGCTTTGAGACCTTCCATCCATGGGGACATGCCATCCATGGACACCTGCTAGGCTTAGGGACCTACTAGGAGTTAGAGAGGCGCTGAAGCAAGGAAGGCGTTGTCCAAGGAGACCCGCTGGAGCCAAACGGACGTGTCTGGATCAAGAGAAGGCTCCAGAACCAAAGGAGGCTCCGGGACTAAGAGGAGGTGTCGGGACCAATAGGAGGCGCCGGGACCAAGAGGAGACGTCGGGACCAAGAAGAGGCTCCGGGACCAAGAGGAGACGTCTAGACCAAGAAAAGGCTCCGGGACCAAGAGGAGGCGCCGGTACAAAGAGGAGGCTCCGGGACCAAGAGGAGGCACCAGGACCAAGAGGAGTGCCAGACATCCGCCACAGGGTAAACCACCACCTCTCATGCCTCTCCGATCGATTCTACCATAGAGGCCAACGATAGACAATAACTCTAGAGACTCATTGGATAAGTCATAGAGGACGTTGAGGACATATTAGCCACTATGGGCGCACTAGAGAAGCTTGGAGCATGGCTTGGAAGGGACGCATTGGCCTTGGAAGCGCTGAAGAGCTGAGGGTGTTCTGGATCCAAGAAGAGTTGGCTCCTTTAGCGCTAGGGTTAGGGTTAGCACTTTTAGTGCTAAGATTAAGGTGCTAAGGCGATGACGCGCTAGCTAAATCCTCATCGAGCCAAGATATTCTATCTAAGGCCATGTTAGGTAAATTGGTGCTTTTCAGGTGCTAGGGTTAGCAGCAGGAAAGTTAGCGCTTTTAGCGTTAAGGTGGCTATCTTATGCCAATGTGGTGCTAAGCCAAATAGCTAGTGCTAACTTGGCGTTGATAGGAGAAAAGGCTAAGGTTAGCCTAGCTCAGAGGTTCAATGTGTCTTTATAGCATTTCTTTTTTATTGTGGCGCGTCCAAGATGAGTTGCGCATAATTTGTGGCTTATATTTAAGCAAATTGCTAAAGTAGCATATTTGAGCTCAGAAGAGCAATTTGAGGAACATTTGTTGCGAATGAAGCGTTAAGCTATAGTGTATTTTGGGGATCAAGCATTAGCTATTCTCGAATTTAACAGATGTTACCAGAACATTGATGTGCACTCGAGACAAGTTCAAGGAATTCAGCCATGGAATTTAATGCGACTTGAGACTAGTTCGATATGGCATAAATATTGTGAGCATAAAATGCATGTAGCCTTTTGTAGAGACTGTATCCTCAATTAGCTTGCGGAATATAAGTAGGAGTACAGTATTTTATATTTTAATGTGAAGTTAGAAGTATGCGCACAAGTATGTGCGGATATTTCTATGTTCCTGCAACTAGGCAGAAGAGCGATTTTATAATTCTGACCCTTGTCAAAAACTCATCATCTACATTAAGTCCCTTGCTTAGTGGGGAACAGTAATGTTGCACAGTAAGCACTAGATGGTGATAGTATGCTTATAATGATTATATATACATAATTTAAATTTTAATAGTAGAAGAAGATATACTTATATTCTGGCTTCCAGGTACTGGGATAAGTGCCCCTTAGCGTGGGTCTTGGATGTGATTAGTAGAAGCCCACGTTCCTTCCAGGAATGCCATCTTGCCGTGTGCAAAAGAGGGAATATGGTTGGCACTTTCTCTATTTTTTTCTTTCTGAAATAGGTCCGCCTCATCTCAAATAGAGGATCAAGTCAGTTGGATCGATTCTCCATGTATGTGTCCAGCAAGAAATATTGTTAGATTTGTCTCCTCCATGCAATGTCTTTGATGCAGAGTTAAGCCTTAGATTTAAACTTCCTTGTAAGTAAGTAGTTGGTTCTGGTGCTTGCTTAGATTTTGAGTATGCAGCGATTAAGTGCTAGTGGTAGCGTTATCAAAGCTGCAGTAGATGGGAGACAGGACACCCGGAGACGATGCTTTGAGTTGTATCCGGTAGCAGCAAAGTTGAAAATTTTGGAAACCAGCAGAAGAAGCTGATGGTAGATCAGAATTGCAAGTGAGGTTAGCGATGGACTCCAGTGTTTCTATCGTAGAAAGGTTGATAAGGTCTTCTTGGGAGATACAATGCGACCTGACAGGATGATATGTCTGAGAAGATGAAAGTCCATGGGCAGACAAGGTCTCTATAAAGCTGAGTCTTCTGAGTCCCGTTTGGAAACCCTAGTTTGCACACCATTTGCTTCCGGAGTTGTTGAAGTTTCATACGATATCGTATTTTGACATTTGACCCTAACTTTTGAATCCAAAAGACCAAGCTATCATATGTAAAAAGAATCACTCGATTTGGAGTTGGCTAGGTCAGCCAACGATGCGTAAACATATGTGATTAGTAATATCATGTGAATTTTCAGATCCTGTAGACTTTAGTGTAAGATCCATATCTCCTAGATCAGGTCTCCGATTGAGGTGCCCTTATGGTATGTCATAGTAGAGACATAGAAGAACACTTTTCGTGAAGGATGTTTTGACCCGTTCTTCACTGATTGTTGTCGATTTCTGAATTTATAAATTGAAGAGGTACTGACAGAAGTATCAAGGAATAGAGGAGTGGACGAGCTAGTGCCAGGAGACATGACGGGTACCATGATACAAGAAAGGTACCAGGAAGCATGACAAGCACCAGGAGACGGGATAGGTACCATGAGACAGGACAAGCACCAGGAGAACAAGGTGTGCGATCTTCTCCATGGTGAGCATATTACTGGATTTCTGATTGACAACTTTCTGGATATGATCAGGTAAGAGGCGGAGGCTTCTGGGGTATTGATGTAGGGAGGTTTTATCGCTGGTACCTTTGATGATCAGACCTTCTAGTCGAAGAATGTTACTGTATTAAGCTTTCAAAGTGAGGGAGTCGTCAGTCCCCAAGTGTAGCTCACTTGGATCCGCTACCAGGCAGAAGTAAAAGTTGGGGTCGTCCTTCGCTGTCATTGAAGTGCTGGGACTTGGGAGAGTATTTGAATTAAAGTTGAATCTATCGTTTTCGTCCAGGCTGTTGAGATGTTACATGGTTGCTTTCGATGGAGACGCAGTGACGCATCCCTGGAACAAGTCTGAGAGAGGCTGGCTCTGGATCTGATTAATTATGTGTCCCTGAGTGACAGGTATTAGAGTGGGAAAAGTAACCCGAGGCTCCTCTGTTAGCTTGGATCCGTCTCAAGTAAGTTTCTTTTCGTTAATTCTGATGTGGACAATGTCCTCTCCAAAGATGAAAGTCATAAGTGGACTACTTTTCGCATACTTGTT
The DNA here is from genome assembly GCA_023531435.1 of Papaver californicum. Taxonomy (NCBI): domain Eukaryota; kingdom Viridiplantae; phylum Streptophyta; class Magnoliopsida; order Ranunculales; family Papaveraceae; genus Papaver; species Papaver californicum. Next base: position 3,651,756 of record JAJJMC010016440.1, read on the forward strand.
GAGGATGGTGCTTCAAATAACATTGATATGTGGAACAACAATGTAACAGAGACTGTGCCAATTGAATACCCTAACGCGAGTATTGGCATTGATTTCCACTTTAACATGATCCTCCTTGGGACGTGTGTGTTATCTAGCTTGGATGAGGCTCCCAAAGCCAGTGATAGGACTGAGGAGGGTTTAAAAGTTCTAGAATGGTAGTTAGAGGAAGAATACATCTGAACAAATCGAGCCATTCTTTAAAAACCATTTTTTTTAATTGGGTTTATAAAATATTTTATGGTTTTTGGGATAGTAGGTAGGCTTTGACAAGTAGTTTGCAAGAGGTTTTATTTTCTAAGACAAAGATAATAAAATATTGAAAGGGTTCGACTTCCCATTCACATCACCTAGTCATAACGGGGTTGGTCCCTGGATCGAGTCCCCAAGCCTCAGTAGGACATGGTATAGCTGGTTGTAAAGAAAGATGTTGAATAAAACTTACTTGGTCGAGTCCCGAAGTTTTGATCGAATCCCTAAGCTTTGATGATAATGAGGGACCCGCCTTGTTGCTGTGAATCCATGGACGTCTCGGAACCATGTTGTATCCTAGATCTTTTTTAATGATAAAAAACTTTGCATATTTAAGGTGAGTAGTGGTGGGGAGTCCCCAACGTGCTCTTTATTTTTCTTGCCGACCATGTCTTCCGAAAGAAACTTGACTTAAACGGGAGAATTTTTAGCAAGGGATATGCATTTACCGGATTCCACACGATTGAGAGTAGTGAAAATATCCTTGTGTTATGCCTTCGTAGGAGTAAAGAAGATTGTATATGTATTCCATCAAGGATTGAACTTTTCGGTTGATAGATTCTACGAAAAGGGTGAAATTTATGTTCCTCAAAATAGGAGGAGGTTGTATTTGAGAATGGTGCGTTCGATTCGTGACGCTTGCTGAGATGAAGCCTCCCCCTTTGCCCTTTCATTCTGACAGGACCTCATGGATGATTGGATGTTGTAGTGCTTACTGACCAGACGGCTATTCCAACAAATATTTCTACGATTTTTAGACCTTGAATCGACATATATAGTCACCAGGATATTCATCTTTCATTTGGAACAATCTTTTCAGATCTGAACAATTTTTTATCCTCCATTATAAAGGGAGAATAGCGAGAGAGATATCCCCCTGGTGAAATGATCTTTTGTATGGCGAAAGGGTAAAAGATTGGCGTTGATGAAGTTAGACTGGTCCCTCTTTTCCTTGAAATGGTAAAAGTCTTTCCAGGTTTTCATCGACGACAAGCTTGGATCGTTGGCTCCTTGATTATCCTCTTTGAATGCAGATTTCGTCATCATCTTGAATATTAATTATGGTACTGTTGACGTTGGTAGACTTGGAATCGTTGCTTGCTGCAACTGGTGACGGATCTATTCTGCGAATAATTATTCCATTAGAGTCTTAAGGAAAGCAATTACTTCCTTCTGAGTAGCATCCATGTATACTTGAGTTCTAGCAAAACTTTTTATCTCTTCATCAGATCGGCTATGTTGAACGGAGTTTGAGTAAACTCGGTGTTTTCAGTGGTCTTGTCACCGAGAGGAGTCAGAGTAGTAGTATTAGTATGAGGAGGCTCAGTAGCAACATGGTTTTTTTAGAATTACCACCACCAGTTTTACCTGAACCGATTATAGGAGTTGTAACCGCTCCAGATATAAGTTTCACCATCTTAAGTGACTGATAATTGGCTTTTGTAATCGAGAGGTTGATCTCCCGCTGTGGTCGCCAATTGTTTTAGGGTGAAAACAAATGTACGGTAGAATCGTATTTTCAAGTAGGTTCGAGAAATCAAAATCGAACATGACGAGCCTAAACCAAAAAATGGTCGTTCACGCCCTACTTCAATCATAAAGGTGGAGATGGATTATGGTAGGTATTAGGGGAGGGAAGCAAAGAAGGTTGAGAAAATATCAGTGTGATAAGTAGTGTGTGAAAAAGAAAGGATTCTCTGAGATAAATCGCCCTTTTTTTTTGCTGATTACAATCAATGAAATTTCCCATATTGCACTAAGTTACTGACTGATGTATGCATGCGGTTCGAGAATACTTTGGGGTGAACACCCATGCGAATACTATTTATCTATGTTTTTGTTTCTCCAGAATGATTGTCTTGTCTTCGAATAAATTTGAATAATCTATTTATAGTTCAAAGGAGACATATTGAGTTCTCGTAAGTCGTAGAAGTTAGGGAGAGATGGATAAGTGATGATTATGGAGAATCTAGTGGGGTAGTGCCCGAAAAGTAGGGAAGACCTGTCTAACCACTACTCCTTATCCTTTCAACTACTCTGTAACCGCCCACTACTTATTATGTTCTTGTTCGTGGAGGTGGTGTCACCACCCACGATGTCGTAGATCGCCAGACCAATACCCCAATGAGAATCCCCCTATGTGTTGTATTTGATATCTCGTGAAAATAGTGGAGTCATAGCCACTATTGTTTTGATTAAGTCAAGTTAAGTCAAATGACTTGCTGAGTCAATGAGGCAAGTTGTGCGACTCACTGGATTGATAACTGATTAGTCACGAATCTGGGAATTTTAATATTCATGTACTTTCTTGAAAGTAACTTGGCATATTTAATGGCTAAGTATTAGCTCAGAAGTGACTTATCGTAAGTCTGAGAGGTATTTGAGGCCAAATACGCAAGGGACGCATTAGCTACTATGGGCACAATATAAAAGCTTGGCCGCACTGGAGCATGGCTTGGCAGGGACGCATTGCCCTTGGACGCGCTGAGGAGCTGAGGGCGTTCTGGATCCAAGAAGAGTTGGCTCATTTGGCGCTAGGGTTAGGGTTATCACTTTTAGTGCTAAGATTAAGGTGCTAAGGCAATGACGCGCTAGCTAAGGCCTCATTAAGCCAAGATATGCTAGCTAAGACCATGTTAGGTAAATTGGCGTTTTCCAGGTGCTAGAGTTAGCAGCAGGAAAGTTAGCGCTTTTATCGGTAAGGTGGCTATCTTATGCCAATGTGGTGCTAAGCCAAATAACTGTGCTAACTTGGTGTTGATAGGATAAAATGCTAAGGTTAGTCTAGCTCAGAGGTTCAATGCGTCTTTTATGGCATTTCTTTTTTATTGTGGCGCGTCCGAGAGGAGTGGCGCATAATTTGTGGCTTATATTTAACCAAAGTACTAAAGTAGCATATTTGAGCTCAGAAGAGCAATTTGAGGAACATTTGTTGCGAATGAAGCGTTAAGCTAGAGTGTATTTTGGGGATCAAGCATTAGCTATTCTTGAATTTAATAGATGTTACCAGAACATTGATGCGCAATCGAGACAAGTTCAAGGTATTCAATCGTGGAATTTTATGTGAATTGAGACTAGTTCGATATGGCATAAATATTTTGAGTATTGAGGAGGCTACAAGGCAAGTTTAGAATGTTTGTAGTTGTTTAGAGAAGACTCAAGTTGCTCAATACTAGTGGGAAACATATCTAGGAGCTTGAGACTTATTATATAGATATTATAGACTACATTGTTAGCATAAAATGCCTGTAGCCTTTTGTAGAGACTGTATCCGCAATTCGCTTGCGGAATATAAGTAGGAGTACAATATTTTGTATTTTGATGTGAAGTCAGAAGTATGCGCACAAGTATGTGCAGATAATCCTATGTTCCTGCAACTAGGTAGAAGAGCGATTTTACAATTCTGACCCTTGTCAAAAACTCACCATCTACAACATTGAGCCAAGAAAATGGAATGGTTGCTACTACAACTGCGAAGGAATCCACACACACCACCACTAATCAAGCACCAGCACCAGTTACTTCCATTTCTCCAAGAACCTCGCAAGCAGTACCAGCACCAGGCCCTGAACTGCTCCAACTTCTCCAAGTCCCCCACAGATAGCCCAACCCAACCATAGATTATTCAGCGTGTTCAACCTATCAGTGGATAAACTAGGTACCTGCGACCATAATATCAGCAGCCCCAGAATCCACCAGGCCAACAATGAACCAAGCATTTCTTTTGCCAGCAAGCTATGATGAACACTGCTATCGATCTCTTCATTTTTATTAAATAAACATCTACTAGCTGGGTTTTTTTTTGGTGAACGTAGCACTATGAGACAATTTTAATATGTGGATATTATGGATGTTTATTTGTATTTTCCCTTTAGGAAGCTGGGTAAGAAAAAGGTTACGATGAATGATATGTGTGATTTTGATAATTAAGGTATATTTTGTAAATTGGTTTGAATGTTATTGGTTATCTGATTATACCTGTAGTAGATATAGAGAATGTAGTTACAGGTTAGCAATTCCTGGCAAAGGGGTTGGGGCTTAGGTTTTTTCTTTTTGTATTTATTAAAATTAGCTTCGTATTAGATGGAAAGACTAAGATTGGGATCGGGATAATGGGTATGGTTTGGAATGTTGGTAAAAATTTTGATATGGGAAGGGTGGTGGTAAGATAAATGGTTGGGTTTTGGATAGGCAGAGATAAAAGTTTTCCTCAGAGGGGGAGGTTTGTAAGTTTGAGAGAGTTCTCCCAAGAGAGAGGGGGGGAGATTGAAGGAAAAAAGGTTTAAGAGGGAGTTTGGGGTAAAAAAGAGTTGATTGGGTTTTTTAGAAGGGACTAGAATATATGATTCTATAAGGTTGGACGTTTCTGATTTTATGGCTAATGGGATGGTTGATGAGGTCTTTTAGAAACAACAATGGGGAATTTAGGACTGGCGAGGCTTTTTCTAGTGTTCAAGTTAATGTTGTAATGAAGATTGTGATTCAGGAGCTAAGATTGATTATGAAGTGATTCATCTTGGTAATTTTATGATTGTTGTGGTAATTGTGATAGGTAGTGATTTGTCGACCCTTATTTCTTTGATTAGCTTCCATAATTTAGAAAAACCATGGAACCGGCAGGAGAACCTGTAAAAAAAGACTAAAAACCCGTAAGAGTAATCGTTGGAAGAAAAGACAGAAACAAAACGGTTAAATTTTAGACATGAGATAGAAATTCATGGAAAATGAGAAGGGAAAAGCTCTCATATCAGAAGTCGATTTTGCATTCACAATCTAGTTTAAATTCCCCTAATGAACTTGCTCTAACAAAGATAGATTTTAGACAGACCATTAAATTGAACTCCCTCACAATCATACGCGACTGTTAGTGGGTGATAATAATGACAAACCCTTTTATTTGTCAAATCGAATGACCTAAGATAAATGTACGTGAGTATCCAAGGGTGAATAAAGCAAAAGTCTTACGGAGTTTTGCTGCCATTGGTGCACAAACTTTAGAGTGTCATACATCATTATTGTAGCGAAGCACATAATCATTTCTCTTTTCTAGAGCGATAGCAAATATTTTGGCGCGACTTCCTAATTTGGAAGGTAGTGAAAAGGGTAGCCAACGGCTGTGATCAATAACAAAGAGGATTCATTTTGATGGCGCCAAATCATTGGGAAATGAAAAATAAGTTATCCGTTAAGATGGGTCCCACACAGTGAGGCTTAGATCTGTTTTCTCAAACAATCAGTGACTTCAGTTATACTCATTTTCAGAGTGAGGATTTTGTTGGCTGGGGATTTGCTTCTGAAAGTTTCAAATCCAGTAAGTTATCTTTCAATTGCTAGTTTGAATCTTTAATTTGGGATAAGCATTATAATTATTTTTTTTCCTTTCAAATTCCAACTGAAGTTAGGGTTTTTTTTAGGTACCAAATTGATGTTTCAATTTGTCTGTTAAAACTATATGGGTTCACCAAAGATTGCATCTTTTTTTCTTTTGAATTGATATGGAAATGGTGAGCTATTTGGCTTAGTTAACAATAGAACATACTCACCTGGACATTAGAGCTTAACGAACAACGCTTTTTAATCATTCTGGGGACATCCACTTATAGGGAATTGGCTTTGAGTTGGATGCACAAGCTTAGCATGGATTTGATTTTTATTTTTTCGGCACGGTGCACACCCCATCCCATCTAGGATTCTTCATTGACATCTCCTTGTTCTTTTGGATTGCAATTTTTTCATCACTAATCTCAGACACATGGAAGTTACTGATACAAAGACATCTAAAGGATATGCTAAACCTCCATGGTTGTTCAAAGGAAGGCAAGTGTTCTTTCATTTTCTTTTCTGTTTTAAGTTTTATTCACTTTTGCTGTCGAGTTACGTGGTTATGGGTTCGTAACTTTCAGCATAAATGTTTTTATTTTGTGTTTCAGTGCCCTGTACCAGCTTCATCTTGTTAAAGCAGAAACTGCTCGTACTTTCATCCCCAAGGAGATTAGATTGGTTGAAGCTTTTGGGTAACTCGCATTTGTCCATTTCATAAAACTTTGTCATTTTTCATAGTTGCTACCAATTAGGCGAGCTTTGGATCTTGCAGATATACTCTAGGTGGATTCTTCCTTGCCCACTATGATGACAGCCCTGCTGGAATATTTGATGAGGTTGACATGTCGTCTGTACATTGGTTATAATACAAAAGTTGTTTTCTACAGGAGTCAAATGTGTTTTTTCGTTTTTATTTTAATATTACGTCTCATTTTTATGTTTACTTTCTATCTTTATTTGAGAATTTTCTGTTTGTGATTTCTCAGTATTTTCATGCATTCTAGTACTATTCAGTACTTCCGAGCAATGTATGAAGTAGACTGTTACCATAATAATGGCCAGATCACGGAAAAAGTAGAGAGTTCCTGAGAATGGTAACAGGAGACTGTTCCCGTTATAACGCCCAGAGACCGTTCCAGTTTTATAATGTGGCGCAGCGGGCTGGTTTGCATCATAATGATTATAATGGCTGTTCTTGAAGTATTGCTTCTGGGTTTTCAAAAACTGAAGATCAGCTGATATATAGGCAATCTACAAATACAAAAACAGAAAACGGAGACAAATTTGTTTTTCCTTTTTCATGTTTGATAACTAACAATAACATTTTCATTGACAGCTTGTGGTGATTGCTGGAATTGTTTGGAACCCCCCGACTTCTTGCGCGTAAGTTTGTTTCCTAATGCACGTGTATTGTTCAGCTAATGCCATTTGATGTGTTCTTAAACCATATACATAATCATATTTATCAGTGATACAAAAATGAATGCAAGTTCAATTGTTTATGGGAACAGATGGGCTGCGAGGGTACTTGTGAACAGCCATGAGGCATGCAATCATGGACGAAAGGTGGATCTGCTGTGACTCTTTAAGCAGATCTTCTGTCATTCTTTCCAGAAAAATTACTTTACATTCAACTTTTTCCTCGTTTTGTTTGTTATCATTATTATGTTTTCCCAGTCTCATGTTTTATGAAGTTGATTTCATGGTCTGAGTTCAAAGAATATTTGGGAAGTTGCAATGGTACCAATTCTTGAAAACTGGATTTCCACTCATATCAACCTTCTTTGTAACAGGAGGTAGGCCTCCCGAGTCAAGTTGCTGGATTCTCAAAGGTAAGTTATGTGAATCTTAAGTTTTCTTGTACATAATTGATTAAACGTGTATAGCTTTTGCATGGCAACGGTATTCGGTATGAAAAAGTTAAGTAGTAATAGATTGTGTGCTGAATGCATTTATCATAGGATTGGAACCATCAGGACCACATTAGCAGCTACATTCTGCACCATTATATGACTGATAAATTTAGTGTTTTAAACTGTAAGAACACAGAGTCTGATTGAGACTCTACACTTATTACTAAGGTCCTCCGTTCAGATTGTGTCTTCTGGTGCCGAACAGTACCAGTCACTTCTTTCCTAATGAAAGAAACACAGGAGAACTGGGAAAAGTGTCCTCAAGCAGTGAACCAAAGTTCAACTTTTTAAAGCAAGTTTTAGAATGTGCCGTGAAATGTAAGTTGATTTTCATTCTTGGCAGAGCACTATGGGGATCTCGGAAAAGCCACGAAATAAAGGCAGTGATTTCCTTAACAGGATTGGTATTGACAAGGCCTTCAGCAGCCCAAAGGATCGTATGGATATCCATGTAACTGAAATTGAGGGGTCAACTACAACTGAATTCTGTAATATTAACCTTGCATCTTGTGAGTAGGATGATTCCCGCCATTCCTTATAGCTTTCAGATATGCCGACCAGTCCCCACTTTTTATTACTAGAGCGTCTATCCTGTGGAATTCATTGAGCAATGAAATTATTATCATACTTTACTGCAAAGCAATGTTGATATTTTTTGAACATGATATACATTCTCTCAGTCCAACTTATGCGTCTTTTTGCTTATAGCATTACTGATTGTTAGACCTTATATTTTTATGGATATGAGTTTAATGTTGGCAGTGCCAGATTCAAACTCAGTTGACAAGTGGATGAGACCTGCCATCAAAATGACGCTCCCGAGCTTTAGGTATTATTCTGCAGCAATATAACTATTTGGTTTCATAACTTCCCAACTTTGAGGAGAACTGAAAAGTATTTGATGATGCAATTTAACACAGTGGGCACACAGAATATATTCCTCAGATTCTCAAGTATTCGTGCCAGATTGAGTGCAGGTTCATGTTTCTTTTCGTATTACAATTAAGCCTCTTATTCCACAGCTTAAACCTTTCTTTGTTGTTGTATATCTGATACCTCTGATCAATGTCTTCTTCTATGTAGAGTTCGAGCAGTGGAGCCAGCGAAGGTTTCAAAAACAACTCAATTTGCATCGCAGAATGTTGAAATAGCATCTGGTCTGCAGAGTTCCAGTTCATCTGTGAAATCTAATATCTACTCACATGAACAAAGCAACGCACGTGACAGGAGCATTTCTGTGTTATTGGCAAAACCATTATTGGCCTTAGAATTTAATTTTTCTGAAAATGCAAGTTGAAGCTCCACTGTAGTTGGTAACAACTCAACCAAAGCTGGAGATTCTTAAACCACCCTCTCCAGCCTTTCCAGAATGTCTTTGAGTGACCACTTTTTTGTCGCTGACTTTAATAGTCTTAGTTCTTGTACTAGTACACAATGATATATGATATATCCATGTCTAGTCATGAACTTCTCACCTAGTTAGGAAATTCCCACATGGATTAGGTTCCTAAATGATGTTCACAGATTCTTACCCCGTGCCGTTGTTGAGGAAGCAAAACACTTGGTAGTTTGAAGCGCGGATCAATTTTGTTTATTAAAAGAGCCTAAGCTGAGAATTGCGGTGTTGTTTTTGTATCTAAAAAATGTTTTGATATATTTCAGCTTTTTCCCTCTTTGAAGTGATATTTAGCAATTTGCAATTGCATGCTTAAAACAAGTAAATCCATATGTTCCAAATGTTGTCTTGGGGAACTCATATTTTCCTGCCCAGATTCCAATTGAATCTTGTCACTGACTCACTGCTGTCACAAATCAATTCTTGAGACATATTCAACATAAAGTTAACGTGCATTGTAATTTTATCATGTGACCCAAGCCTAAGGAAGGAAAATGTTAACCTACATAATCTATAACAAGGCTCAAAAGAAATTTGTGTCGGACCATCAATGATTTGCAATGAAGATACCAACGTCGGCTTTAACTTTAATCATATTCTCGCTTCATCCCAGCGCTTTAACAACAATAAAGGATGGTTCTAACATTCCTGACTTCCCTTGCCTGATTAAATTTTTAGAGGTATGGACCCATGATGGAACCATCGATTATCTCCTGTCTAGTAGCGGATCCAAGTGAGCTACACTTGGGGACTGAAGGCTCTTTCACTTTTGAAGACTCGATCTTTCAACAAGAAGGTATGATCAACGACAGTACTAGCGACAAGACTGTCCACATCAAGATAAAGTAGTACCCACATCTCATCCTCTTTACCTCCACCTAATCCGTGAGAGAGTCTCATCCCTCCTGGGAAAATAGAAGTTGAGGTAGCTTGTCACAACACTGAGGGAATATGAAGCTCTAATGGCCTTCAATCAGACTTATGAAGAAGACACAACATCACTCATACATGGGTATCACATTCATGTGAATCGCATTCATGTGAATCGCATTCAACGTATCTCTCTATCTAGTCATTAAAGGCTTGCTGGTTGATATACATCTGGGGACATAATCTCATTGGAAAGATCAAGCCTATGTAAGCCGTATGAGTGGTCATCCACTCCATCTAATACTTGGGTAGAAGTTATCCCTTATCGAAGCATAGCCATAAGTACTAGCAAGACGCTGAGGGTCCATTAGTCAGATATCACCCGTTCATTAGTACTAATCTCTAGAAGATTTGCAGCGGCAAGACTTTTACATCAAGATTCTCATCTGAATGGGAAACATCTTTCTGATCAACACAGGAGTGGGAACTGCTCCCTGCTGTTACTTACTCTAATAACGTCAATTTTCTAATGAGAACACACTACACTAAATTAGGAAATCCCAGATAACATCATCAAGTCCTCCCATTCTTCAAGCAAACCCTCAGGGACAGTACCCATATTCATCGTATTCCTCTCAACTATCACTGGTATCAAGGTAGCCACAGTCATCTCCGGCCAGAGATAAATACTCAACAAGCATAGCCACCCCAGATTCGGGCTCCTCCTTCACAACTTTTGGAATATTGGTTTTCAAGACATGAATATAAACTCATATCAAGACAAGAAAACATGGAGATAGATGAATGTAAACTCATCCCAAAGTTTTCATGGAGGATAGGCACATGTCAGAGTCTTTTATAAGATATTTTTACAATTCCTACACATGGATTGTTTTACATTGCAGTCCATTAACCTTGAAAACCATACTTATGAGTGAGGAATGGGGTGATGCATCCTTCAAGAGAAATGTTCGTCTATGTTTTTACTCCAACTTAGTAAGTGGGATTGGTGTTTTGAGTTATCGTTTAGGAGATATGGCCATCGCGGTAAAAAAAATAAAATCTAAAAAATTCTAAAGTTTCTCCTGATAACTGTTTTGCATTTTTTTTACCCACCAAATTAACTCGAAATCCAAATTTTCTTTTATTATACGAAGGAAGATCGTTTCTGTTCGAGATTCGGGGTCATGATGTGTCGGAAAATCGACTTTGTTTTACCGCACGCACACAGTGTCGAAAGATGTAGACAAGAGCAAATACGGTCCGTTCCCACGAGGAGTGTATTACTTATACTAATTAATTCAAGTAACTTTCAGGTCAAAAGATGTTTTTCCGATTTTTGTAAAGAATTTAATTAATGAATGAATTAAAACTATTTAACGAAGATTGAAATTAATAATAGAAAACCATTAAGGTTTAGGGAATCCGTTGCAGATTAAGGTTTACTTGCGTTCATCACAAAGTGTATCAATTTTACTCGTGAAAAATAACAAATCTAGCTACTAATACCCGGAAGATATTTCGTTTAAGAATCGAAGAAAAGAATTTTCAAAAAGAATTGTTTGTTCTCAACCTAAGGTAGAATTTCGAAGTACTAAATATACGTGACATAACTAGTCAAAGAATATTCATAAATCGATTTAAAACAAGGTTTCAACGAGTTTTTCTACTAAACAAACAATGAACTATACGTGGCATAGAACATGAAAAATCATCGAAAGAGATAAAATATTGAGAGAAAAACAGAATATTAACATTAACCTTTTATTGTTGAAAACCCTAGTTTTGAAACACAAGAAAATTTATCTCTATAAGTTTACCCTTTCACCCTAATAAAGAAATTTAGCTAGATACGACTTTCTTAAAATCCATAAAAATTAATTAAGAAAATAATGAATATAATTGAAATCGAAAATAAGAAAGAAATAGCTAAACCCTTTTTTTTTCCAAAAGTCCTCCGCGTCCCAGTCTGTATTCTGTCTTTTTTTTTAGTTGTCTGCGTCTGTGTCTCCTCTGGTGTCTTTTCAGTTGCAACTAGACAAGGTTATTTATAGCATTTACCGACTTCCAGTGTATTAACCTTTCCTTGCAAAACACGGTTAAACACTTCAACTCTTTCACGGCAAGTAACTGCCAGAATTGTCTCGCCTTTTGTACTCAGCCATGAACCATGTCTTCGTATCCAACTGAAACTTTGTTTTCTATTCTCACCAACCAATTCCTTCGACTCCAGCAATAGCATCATCACAACCTCATTTTGAACCTTTCCCAACAGTGTTATTCTCGCTCTCACAACAACCCATCATCACTGCGTATTCTTCATCTCAGGTTCCAACCACACTCATGTTGGCTAATAATCTTCCTGTAACAGAGAAAAACAAACAACAGAGAACTTGAAGATGATTAAGGGAGGGTTAGAATTAAACAGCACACACACTCAAGCACAGAGAGGTGAAGTCACATGTTCAACAGACTGCCCTTAACTCAATATTTGCCAGGTACACCTTCAGGAAGATGCTGCTATACCTTTTAAGTGACAAATTTGAATTCAGGATAAAATCACCTGATACCAACCCATCTAGAAAAGCTCGTTGGCCCGTTGTGAACTTAACAGAAGAATAATAAGAATGTAAAGCTAGTGCGCAAAACAAAGCAGGAAGATGGTGAAAAGTCGTCAGGACAGTGGCTGCGACTGGGGTAATACACAGTAATTCACACAAAATATAGAAAATAAGTATAAGAAAATGATACTTAAAATATATATGAATTATGCACTTATCAGGTCAACCACTCAACTCGAACATCATATGAAGTTTTTACAGCCTCTGGAGTGAAGAATATACAAACATGAATTTTCAGACGGGATTTAAGGGTTTACTAACTTATAAAGTATTCTGGCATCAAATCCACCTCCAACTCATGAGGTCCGCACCTTTTATTCAAGAGACATTTTCATGAAGCCCTCACCACCTATTCATAAGGTCCTTATCTCCAATTTATGAGGCCCTCACCTACAACTTATGAGGCCCACACTTCCTTCTTTAAGTATTATTACCTCTTAGAGGCTTCAGTTACCCGGGAATCTCACGATGCCAACACTTTTCTTGGTGAAAGCAATTCTCATGGTACTAACAATTCTCTCCATGCCAAGAATTCCAAAGCGACCCAATGCCCTCATTTTTTTATTCATCTCCAACGACTCTCTCATCCTCATGAGTGGAGTTGTTTCTTTGGCTACTTGTGGTCATAGCTTAAACCACAAGTCAAAGAGGATTAGGATGACTCATAACACAAAAGATACAATCATAAACGATAAAATCATGATGTGAGTAATTATTAATTCAAATTATTGTTTCTACATCTTTCATGGCGCAAGTATATGCTTTGAAGACAAAATAAGATGTTTTTCATAACTATAAAACCTGAGTTATTTGAACACTGCACTCTAAAAATTCGAAAGATGTGAACAATTTGTGAGGAATTTTGGGATAATTTTTATATCAAAGTTTTCCTTGGATGTCTACCCAACATACTAAAAAGGTGTCTCATTCGGAGACACGGTCTATGAGATATGCTCAAAATATTATAGCACATGCAAGCTGAAAACTTCATCTGGAATTCTGTTGGATACATACTGATATCCCCGTTTGACCGACCAAACTAACTTTAAATTGAGTGAATCTTTTGGAAGAAGTTAGGTTATTCTTTTAAAAAAAAGTTTAGGGTCGAACGTCCAATCGCAGTTTTTATGAAGATTCTACGTAAATTCTTGTAATGATACATGCATCTGAAATTTTCTGACGACGAAATTAATAGAAAATTCTAGTTTTATTATGCATATCTCCATTCATCCACCCATTCAAATAGTGATTATGTAAGATGGAGACTCACTTTATGTTCACCCAAAGTATTTGAACAAATATACTCCATTATATCAAGTCGGAAGAGGTTATCGAACATGTGTTTTATGTTGCCCCAATCTCTTATGATGTTGCTACTGCCAACCTTATTGCTCGGTATACAAGATGAAGCCAGTGGACCTTCTACAACTAAGAATTGATATGTTCAAGTCTACATTAAGAATGGAGTCCATTGCTAGCTCCATCAACAAATCCAATCTAGAATCTACCATTAATTTTTCCTGCGGACTTCTATTGTTTCTCACTTGCTATTACCGGCTACAACTCGAGTCATCATCTCATAGTTATTGGTGTTCTAGCTCTTATCTACTGTTATATACTTTTGTCAGCACTATCACTTGGGTTTTATACTAAAACCTAAGCACTGGCATCTATTGCATGCTTATTAGAGAGTCTAATACTTCTAATGCCCAAGCCTGCATCAAGGATAGTGCCTAGAGGAACAAAGATAAGTCGTTATCCTATTCTTAAACTAAATTTCAAATATTTGTTTGATGTAATTCCATCATCTATGCTTACCATGAAACATTATTGTTCCCACTAAGCATAGGACTTAATATTGATGGTGGCTTTTTTCTGCAGGGTAAAATTGTTTCTGGTCCCATATCAGAAATACACAGTTGTTTTAGGGTAAAAACAAATGTACTGCAAAAGAGTGCTTTCAGTAGGTTCGAGAGATCAAAATCGAACAGGACGAGCCTAAACCAAAAAATGGCCGTTCACGTCCTCCTTCAGTCACAAAGGTGGAGATGATTGGTTGATCTTATGGGAGGGAAGCAAAGAAGATTGAGAAATCACTGTATGATAAAAAATAGTATATGTAGTTTTAAGAATGGATTATATCTGGGATAGATCTCTGTTCTGTCTTAATTCCTTGATTCGAATAGATGAAGGCATCTATTTATAGTTTTGTAGGAAACACACTGATTTTTCATAAGTGGTGGAAGTTACGAAGAGGTAGAGAAGTGATGATTGAGAAGATTGTAGTGGAGTCATTTCTGATAAGTAAGGAGGACTCTTATGACCTTCAACATCTTTGTAACCGTCCCACAACGCATAATGTCTTAGACCGCCATACCAATACCCCAATGAGAATCCCCCAATTTGTTGTATTTGATATCTATACAAATAGTGGAGTCATGGACCACCAATATATTGACTAGGTCAAGTCAATAACTTGCTAAGTTAGTGAGGCAAGTTGCTCGGTTCACTAAATTGATAATTAGACTGATTAGTGCCGAGTCTAGTAAGTTTAATTATCATGTACTAGCTTAGGAATAACCTGGCATATATTTAATGGTCATGTATTAGCTTAGAAGTGACATGGCATAAATTTAGAATTGATCGAAGCCAATATTATGTGAAAGTTCCCAAGGACCAATGGTGGCGCACTCGAGAATCCGAGCAAAGAGTCTTGATGAATAGTTATGTAGGACGGGCGCTAGCATTATGCCAGCACCAAAGTAGTGACGCGTCTCTAGGAACACGTCTTTGGAAGTTTGGTGCTAGGTCAGGCTAGCGCCGAGAGAGGCTAGGCTGGCACTAGGCCAGCGCCAGAAATTGTGATGCGTCCTTAGGGACGCGTTATTACCTTCGGAGCTGGCACTAGGCCAGAGAGTAATGACGCGTCCCTGGGAACGCGTCTTAGGTGAGAAATCTTGTGATAGCATGTGCTATGACATTATGCACGAAATAACGCGTCCTAAGGGAATGGTTCTTTGGTTGTGGCGCGTCCAAGAAGAATGGTGCATAAGCAGTAACGCGTCCTTAAGTAATAATGCTAGAATGACATGTATTCTTTAAGGATAGGACGTCATGTTGTGATGTGTTCTTTGCAAACATGGGATCAAGCTAGAATGCGTCTTTGAAGATCAAACATTAGTTATTCCCAGAAGAGTTGGATGTTATTTGATCATTGATCCGCATACGAGAAAAATTCAAGGAATTCAGCTATGGATATGCAACTTGAGACTTGTTCGATATGGCATAATATTGTAAATATTATAGGGACTATAAGATCAATATAAAACGCATGTAGTTATTTGAAGAGACTGTATCCTTAATTCTTTTGTGGAATATAAGTTGAAAATATAATATTTCATATTTTGATACAAATCTAGAAATATGTGTGGATATTTCTACGTTTTTGCTGCTAGGCAGAGGGCGATTTTACAATTTTAGCCCTTGTCAAAAATCCACCATCTACAACATTTTGTATGATTCACAAGAATCTAGATTATATAGACTCGACCATTGAATAAATTGAAATCCTTCTAACTGGATAATCGTGATACTTCTCAAAAATCAAAATTCTTGATCACCGGAGGAACAATATCAACGTTTTTATTGAATAAGATACCAAAGTGGATGATTGGCTCATTTCATACTAGAAATAGTATTAACATGAAAGACTTTGATAACATTGATTCATATTTATCAATGATATCCCACGGTTCGAGACAATGATCACTGATATCTAGGGCATGTTTATGTATTTATGTGCTAGATTTTCACTCAGCTGAACTCTCAGTATTTTATATACATTTATTATATTTAATGTGCAACTCAATACCCCCTGTCTATTGAATCTTCATTTATCGGACATCTCCTAGATGGATTGACAACTAGTACACAACGACTTTTTCCTCAGAATGCCACTAGTGTTTGTTGCATTTCCTCTCATATGTTCTATGACTATACATAATGTACATCTAGAACATATTCTTGTGCCACTCTCTTCCTTGACCTTGTTCTTGAATAAATATCAAAGCTCATAGGTAGGATATCCCCTAATATAAAGAACAACTTGAACATATACCAAGTGCAATAATTCCTCGGCTGAATTCCTTGGCTGAATTCCTTGGCATTGGTACTAATAATGGCCTTACTGTCTTGACTTGATGAAGATGAAAAATTTGATGCTTGAAAAAATAAAAGTGTTAATACCATCAGAGGAAAATGCTAATAAGGTGGAGTGCCCGATCACTTGTAGTGATAGCACTAGCACTAGGCTAGCTCTAGCCTAAACTAGGCTAACACCATCCTAAATTACCTTGCTTCAACCTAAACTAGGCTAGCACCATCCTAAATTACCCTGCTCCATCCTAAACTAGGCTAGCACCAGCCTAATTACCCTGTCTCTAGCTTAAATTACCACTTCGCCATCCTATAGTGCCTCCTTGAAAAATCATTGTGCTAGCTTAGTGATGGCGTTACTTCTCCTACACAGTGCCAGCCTAATGTTGGCGCCACCCTATCTGACGGCGGTGATCTAATGCCAGTATTTCTAGCTTTTATGCACTGGCATAATGCCAGTGCCATACTATCTTGTTGTCACATGCATAACACCAGTGACCTTACATTGCATAACATTGGCACTATTCTCTTAGTATTGGTGCAATACCAAGTGTCATAGATATTCAACAAGTGAGTCTCTCAGCTGAGCTCATTTAAAATACTAACATTGGTAACTCAGACTAGTATTAAGTACTCAGCTTCCTAAAACACCCACAACTAGCAGTATCATAGCTTAATGCTCAATAACATCAATAACATCAATATAGTCTACTCTTTACTAAAATTCAAGTCAGTGATAGACTCACTACTCTTGTTATACTCGATACTCATCATTTTAGTTAATTAAAGTATCATATTTTTAAGCATCATTGTTTTGTCTCAGCTGACACTGTGGACTGCTAACGATACTTGATTTATTAAAATACTAAGTTTTTACGAGACATGTTAGTCTCATCATACTCGATACTTGTTAGTTTAATTAATTTATTTTCATACTTACTTAATCAACTTAAGTAAGTCATTATTATGACTTAACCAATAATAGTAGTGGTACTTAAGCTCTATTATTAATTAACATCAAATATGTCACAGAGTATATTCACTAGGTTTTGATCTGGCTGTCTACAACATGTGCGGTGTGACGGTACACCCACAACGGGAAAACCAGTTAGTCATGGCTAGTAGTGGTGAGGAATACATATAGTGGACGTGAACTTCTGAAGGTATTCCCATATTTGTGGATGTGACCACCTCTCAGGTCTCCCTATTATGTCCACTTCACCCACTTTTTTCACTAACCATGGGATCAGTGTATGCTAACTACAATAACAAGGTTTCTCAACCTGTTCACCGGATATCTCAGACTTATGCAGACAAGTCTTATATCAATTTTCATCAAGTTCCACTTAGTCTTATACAAAAAATTCTTAACAATAGTAGTACACAGCAATTCTAAAAATTTCATATCACAAGTTCAACGATATTATACACTATAAACACATCATACTGTGATCTCACTCTTTCTCTGCTTTCCTCCCTATATCAACCCTTATCCTCATTTGTGACTGAAGCAAGACTGGAACGACCATTTCTTGGTTTAGGATCGCGTTGTACGATTTTGATTTCTCGTATTCATCAAAGCATCAACTTACCCCCACTTTTTTACAGAATTATTTTTCACCCTAAAACAAGAAGTTAACTCGCTTGAGGGACAATGTTACACTGAGTTTCCATAATATGGAAAAGGAGATAGACCTACATGACCGAGTGAACCGTGATATGGCCTGAACTCAGGCTAAATTTCAGAATCTCCAATAGGATTATAAAGACCAGAAGATACCATCCAGAAACATATGGAACATTTCCCCAATGTATCGGGAAAAAATATTGTATAGAATTTTAGTAATCTCGATAATGCTAGGATCCGAGACGAAGAAAATTTTAATCTTGCCATGCTTAGTATTGAAGGTTGTTAATTAGTTTGTGTCCTTCTCTCTAAACCTTAGCTCATATTTAACTTAATTGTTCTTCTTGATCCTTTTCAACTTAGCATCGAAAAATGACTGAAATAAAACACGAGGTCGCACGCCTAAAGAAGAGGGAGTCACATCTTGCTGGCAATCTTGAATAGGCTAAGTAGATCGATAACAGGTCGTAGAGGATCATCAAGTTGTATTGGAGAAACTGGAGAAATGGACGGAGGACCCAATAACCGAGTTGGTGAAGGAAATGTGGATACGTATCGTGCCAAGAAAAAGGGAAATGTGTTAAGGCGAGATCATTTGAGGCTATAACAAGTGATACTAAGGAAGATACTGAGAATTCTTCAGTTTCGGACACCAAGGTTGTTGCTGAGAGGCTTTCGGAGTCGGGTGTCAATGTTGTTGTCCAGAAGCCTGCTTACTTTGCCTCCTACGCCATCAAGCTTTCCCTTCTTACTGTCCTTATTTTTTGTTTCCCTTCGTGTCAAAACAATTAACTTCTAGTTTCGCCGTATCACCATTATTGTCCTTATTGGTTAAGGATTTATTAACTTTTGTTCTTGCTAGTATATTATTCTACTATTATTTATTTATGTAAATATCGTTCCTGTATTTTCAGTTGGTCGCGATGTCTTCTCTATCGGAGCATTTCACCATCGGTGAGTGTACCTATGATATTGTTCACTAGGATGATACCAAGTAAGTATATTCATACCCTGCCAGTATTGACTCGAAGCCTCTGGGAACATTTCTATAAATAGCCCGAAGTCGACCTCAAAATCTATTATTTAGGCATTTAGGTATACGTCCACCGGGACCCTGTTGGTCATGAAATAATGACCCGAATGACTCGTTGTAGATGGCTTTTAGCCTTTAGGTCACCTCTCATATATCATGGCCTGAATTTCGTGGGATCTTTACCCCTATTTTAGTAAGTGAATGTTTCACTACTTACTTCCCTTTTTCCATGGATGATACAACTTTAAGTGTTCTATATTCCAGGCGCGTTGCAATTCTTCACCGTTGGACCTTAATAGCTTGTAGGCTCCATTTCATGCCTATGATAGATTTGTGAAGGGTAAATCCCATCTTGGCGCTAGCTTGCCTCCTTCTTTTTCACGTTCTTATTATGGGATTTCCCTTAGCACCCCTTTTTTCGTTTTCTCGCCTCAGCTTCCTTTGGTAGTTTTTCATTCGTTGTAATGTTAATTCAAAAGCTTCTTCCAAGTCAACCATCTTGAATAAAATAAGGTCTGAAATAATATTTTTCTCCCATGTTTAAGTATTTGTGGTCAGGATCATTACTTTAGTCAAGATGATAGCCTTAGCTCAAATGAGCATGAATTGGGAAACTCCAGTTGCTTCTCTTCTCGTAATTTTATAAGCCCATAATATATCATGTAACTGCTTGCACCAGCTCGTGTAGATTCCTTCCAACGATCTTCTTGAAATTATCCGCGATTTTTTTATTTGTTATTATTGCCTTCCAGATACTTTGTGGGTATATAGGAGTTGACTTTTTCTTTCTTATCTGAAAAGTATTTAGGAGTAGAACTGTTTTCTTTCCCTGGAACTGTTTCCCATTGTTCGAAACTATAGATACTGGGATCCCAAATCTGCTCATGGAATGGTCCTATAATATCTACTCCCGAGTTGGAGAAGGGCCAAGGCCTTAACACTGATTTCAGAGATGTTGATGGGGCGTGGGTTTGCTAACCTTTGACACACCTCCCAGACTAGCGTCATATCCTTCGCCTCCTAGTGCATATAGGGCCAGAACTAACCCTGTGTTTTTTATTTATGCACTAAGAATCTTCCTGTACTATGGTTGCCAACATCCCCGTAGTGAAGTTCTACAAGTATTTTCTTCCCTTCTTCTTTTTCAAACATCAAGGACTGGTTCCAAGAAAGATTGTTGATACATGATCTCGTCCCGAAGTTGATAATTTATCGATTTGTTTTTTATCGTCTGGGCTTATAAGTTATTGGCTAGAATTTCTACGATTTCAAGGTAATGATGTATGGTCTTTCCCAGTCATTGTATGCATAATGGGTAGATAAGAAGGTCACTACCACATTATCTGCCCCTTCTTCCTTTAGAATCGATGGTGATAGGAATCTCCCAATCTTGATTGCTTATATTGTTGTGTCCCTTAATATATAGGTTATGTATGCTAGCATGTCAGTATGACGATTGTCTTTTCTGTAGATATGTCGAAGCTTGATGTTTGGTATTTGACTTGTATAATCCCTATCCAAATTCAGGTACATCTGGAGGCAGGGGTCTAATGTCTGATATTTTTCTTTTATTTTTCGTATCACAAGATGTGAATCGCTAATGAGGCATACCTCGGTTAGGCCCAACTCCAATACTAACCGTAGAGAATGTATGACTGCTTCGTATTCAGTATCATTGTTGTTGGCTTCGAACTCCAACCTGAAGGAGTAAAAAAAAATTAATCCCCTTGGAGTAGTAAATACCATGCACATCTCGATTCATCCTTGTTCGATGAACCTTCAGTAAGTACCTGTCATCTTCTCAGGTGACAGCTCGTGAGAAAGTCCGACGAGTCCTCGTTTTCTTTTTCTATACCTGGCATCCCTCCGATTTTGTCCTCTTCCGAAAAAGGAAAATCAACCATTAAGTCGGTTATGACCTGATACTCAATTGGTGTTCGTATACCATATATTCCATTGAACTCTTTGATTTAGGAGCCTCATTTTTAAAGTATTCTGGTTTGGACCGTAATTTTGAGTACTGATTATATCGGGGACTTGGGAGTACTTATTCATGAAAGAGAGTTATTTGTGTCTCGTTATAGCGTTGAAGAGATGGTTTATACTTGTCAGTGAGAAATTATCCTTTGGGCCTGATCTATTGATGTTGCTGAAGTATGTGCAGATTTTTACCCCCTCTTGTCTTTTTTGGTACAATGACTATTTTTAAGAGCCGTCGGGGTATCGTGCCCATCGTGCTACTCCTGAGGATTGCATTTTCTTAAATTCTACTTTTACCGCCTCTTGGAATTCAGGTGCCACCCTCCTCATTCTTTGCTTAAAAGGTTTATACTTTGGGTTTATCTTTAAGTGATGACAACAAATCTCAGGGTCAATTCCTTGCATGTCCTCTATTTTCCATGCAAACCCGTCTATGAACTCTCTGAATAAAATCTTGAGTTCTTGATTCTATTCTTCCTCTGGAAGAAACCTTATATTTACTGTTTTTGGATTCCCCTCGGTTCTAATGTTAAGCTCCCTTGTTGATTCCGGAGATGAAAAGTTTGGCTTTTGAGCCCCGATAGGGATCACGCTATTTAATTGATATGTTTTTTCTTACGCTCGGGTGTTGTTTTGAGCGAGGACCCGAGCTAAGGCTTCTTTGATATCTATATGGTATATTTCATCCTTGGATTTCTTTTTACGTTCCCTTATCCTAGATGTTGTATCCTTATTTTGTTGCATATCCATCTTCAAGCCGTATTTCGCTGCTTGTAGATTACCCATATTTCTTTTTATTCATTTGTAGGTTGGAAAACTCATCCCCTGGTGATATGATGACGCCACACTCTTAATCCCTGCGATCCATGGTCGTCCTATGATGGCTTCATACGATGAGACCTAATCTACAACGCAAAATGTGGTTAGGGTATTCAAGCAGTCTCCTGCCTCAATTGGGGGGGGGGGGGGGGGGAAACTTCTCCTTTATGCTTTGAGACGACCCCATTAAAGTCATATATGTTGTAGGATAAGGGGATCATTATGTCGTCTGATAGCTCCATTCTTTTGAAGGTATCGTAGAATAAGACCTCCACTGATCTGCCATTACCCATAAGTGTTTTGGATATCTCTTATTATTGTATCTTCAGGTTGATTACCATAGGATCATTGTGTGCTTTTCCATTCAGGGGTACATCCTTTGTCGTTAACGTAATAGGCTGCATCATCCAAGATTCCATGGGAAAGGCCTTTGATATGCTGAATATTTCCCTCTTATGCATTGTTCTTCTTGTGAATTCGAGTCGTTATCTCACTTCATAAGCTCCTTTCGTGTCTCGAGGAATATGATACCATGTTGCATCTGAGGAAATGGGTATCTGATAGACACATTTTAGTGTCTAAATTGCACCTTAATTTCTAGTGAGTTAGTATTCGATTGTGTGTCTATTACGTGTTTTTATGCTTTTGTAGGTACATTAGAAGAATAAAGATTTGTGGAAAAATTGGCTCAAAAGGTGATAAAGGCACCCAAGGACAAGTGTTATTGGCACCCCAAGAATGGATAAGGGACACCCTAGGATCGGCCGAGTCAACCCAGCGGGTCAACCAGGCGATTCAACCCAGCGAGCCAGCCGAGTCGACTCAGCCGGATCAGTCGATTCAGCTCATCGGGAAATCTTCTGGATTGTTAAAATCAAATGATTCGAAGGATATTTTGCTTCTAGATTGTTCCAAATGATAATAGCAATCTCACGCAAGTCATAAACATCAAAAGATCCCGTGAAATCAGTGTATAAATCATGTATTTGGCCGGAATCATGATTCGATTAGGATTGGGATTTGTGGGCTGTTCTAGAGAGTTCTATTAGGTTTAGAACTCTCTCTAGGGTTTCTACTATCTATAAATACCAAGAGAAGCCAAGAGAATCGAGGAGAAAAGCCTAGAGAAGAAAATAGAGAATTCCGGCCACTATTCCGTCACCGCCGACGAGCTGCTGCTGCACCGGCCGGCTGTTCTTCATCCATCACTGCCGGAGAAGAAGACTCAGTAACATCTATAACTGTTGCTGATTTGAATTTTCCTGTTGTCTATTGTTTCAAACCATTTGTTGCTTAACCTCTTCTGTAACAGCTGAACCCTCTCCTGTAACGCTTATAAGCGTATCAAATCAGCTGTTACAGGGTAATTCAACCTTGTAATCAATATTTTGAGCAATGAAATCAACTTTTGAGCAAGTTTTCTTCACCATGGGCTAAGTCTATTTACTGGGATGATGGATAAGGTAATTTTCTCAATTTTATGTGATTTAATTATTTTCTAATAATTATTTATAATTCTTTTATTATTAGAATTGCATAGTTTTGAATAGTAAAAACGGTTTTCTTTCAACAGTTGTGCTTTTGCTTGATGGATTATGCTTAGTTAATTAATTTTGATATTCCATGCTTGTGATTTACCTCTGTTTGTTAGCATAACAAAACCAACTTTGGCAATTATTTGTGCTTTAATTAATTTAAAAAGAATTATCTGATTAATCACATAGGTTGTTAGATTTACCTGATTCCTGATTCCTGATTCCTGGTACGTTTAAAATTATTTAAAAATCATATTTAGGTTATTTAGTCTTTTTCTTACTCCTGGAATTTTCTAGAATTAATTTAAATCATTATTTTCTAAAATCATTACCTTCACAAGTTCGAGAATCGAACCTCTTTTTACCACTTTCTAAAATTACATCAATTTTTGGCGCCGCCGACGCGGACTTGTTTTTAGGTTTAGGGTTTTAGATTTATTTTTAGGTTTTTATTTTTAGTTTTATTATTTTACTTTGTTCTATTTTACGTTTCTTTTGGTATTTTTCCTTTTTACTACAGGTTCGATTTTGGGATCGAAAAGAGATTATGCCCAAGTTTTGGAATTAAAGCTAAAGACTTGGAATTAAAAAAGGGAAAAGACTTGGATGCAGGTTACCTGTTCTATCTGATGATGAACTAGTCTTTTCATATCCCTACGGTTGTTTGTCGAAGACCATTAGAGCTGGTGATATGCACGGTAATCTGGATAGTTTTTCATGCGTTTGGTTTATATTCATCGGTTGTATATATAATTAATATCGCTTGTCTTTTCCACCTTCTTGAATACCTCATCGGGTGGCGTGTTGAGTTTTGTGTAGACCTTTTCTTCGAACCTTGGCCGTTTACCATGGGATTGTCATCCTCGTTATTATTTCCTTGTGGTTAGTCCTCTTAAACACGAATGTCTTGTACCTTACCTAAATCACCTCCAGCGCGATATAATGTTCCTGCATCATTCTCAACTTCCGGAGGTCCTTGGGATTTTCATTGAATATGGCCACATAAACCATATGTTTATTCCCCTGAGAATTTGTGAAGCCTAAGATTTGTTAGTCTTATGGCACATTTCTGATCCCAGTGCAGAGTTTTCTCCACCTAACATTCAGAGATCTTAGCGGCTCTTTGTGCATCATTGTAAAATTAAAAATATTTTCTACCCAGGCCTATCATTGGTGTTGTGCATATATATCCCCAGGAACGCCTCAGATAACTCATTAAAGCCTGAGATGGACCTATTTCTCAAGGAATCAACCAGGATAGGGCCTCCATGATGAGACTTACAGGAAAGAATTTGCATAATACTACATCGTGGTGGCTCCATTGCAGGAGCGCCCTCTTGTAAGACTTGATGTGCAAGACCGCATCCCCTGACCCGTCGAAATAGGTGAAAATGTTGGTAGGGAGCATTTGGGAGGGAAAGCAGTTTTCAATAGTTTCTTAATGAATGGCGAAGTCCTGTCAGGTTCTGTTATTACTTCAGCAAGCTTTTTCCCTTCATCTTTTTCACATGTCTTCTTAATCAATAGCTCTAGATTCTTGATTCTGTTTTTCATCTTCTTATCGTGAGTAGTTTCCTCGGGGTCGATCTCTCCACCGTCGGATCCCTGAATCCTCATTTTTTCCATTTCTTCGGGTGAGGTCCTCACGATTCAGTGTTTGTCTACTTATTTTCCCGAATTCCGTGGTCCCTATCATCATTAACTCTTATCGAGGGATTCTTCCTCCTTGGTCGTGCCTTTTCACTTGAGCTGGTGTTTTTCGATATCAATATATATATCCTACCTCTTCTGGTATTTCTTCCTCTTTCTTTGAGTTGGTCATTCTCTTTCTCCAGCTCCAAATTTTTTTATTTTTAACTTTTTTATGCGTCTAACTTGTTTCTTTTGTTTCTTGAGGATATTTGCTAGAGTGTCGTTTGTGCTTTCGTAGCTCGATGGATTCTCCTTATGCACGGGATTCGTTCGCACCTTGTCCAACCATTTCCCAAGTTGGATTTCTCCAGTAACTCGACTACTCGAACCTGCCTCAACCGCTCAGCTTCTTGGGATGCTTTCTATTCTGTGGTTGAAGATCGACCCCTCTGGTTGTATTTTTCGGGCTTCATCCTTTCTACTTGTGGTTGTTAACCTATCTTCTGGATACAGTCGGGCGTGAGGATTTCAGATGTCATTGTTGGGGGGAAACACGTCTTCTGGCCCGAGACTCAGTTCAATCGAAGTGACTACTGCATTGTTTCCCGTTGTGAGTGCCCTGTCATATCTTTGAAGTGGGTTCAGATAGATTAGTTCTTCATTTTTTGTAAGTTAGTCATTCTCCAGTCTCGACGTCATCGTGCCATCTTTGAGGCTTATTCTCGTGTCGATGGGAAAATTATGAAGATTCCTGATCAGGGTCGTGGAGTTCTTCATCGGGTCTGTTCCTCGTACTCTGCCCCTATCCTTTTCTTCAACTATCGTTCATGCACTCACAGAAACATATAGATATCACTTCGAACTTGTTTTTTTTCAATTCCAAACTTAGAAAATAAAAGAAGTATAGAGTTTTTCTTAACTGTTAAACGTTAATACCTAGGAAGGACAGTTTGTAACCAATTATCAGTTTTCAAGTTTGATTTATGCTCCCTTTCTTAGTATCCTCACTTTTCTGAGGTAATTTCAGGTTGGTTCCCACGGGTGTTTTGGAAAAGAAAAAACTGCCAGAAACACTAGGTTACTCAATGTGCTTTCTTGCACTGATATTAACTTTGTATGGAATGATGCTCTTTCAAGTACATCATGCTTATTTCACCAAACCTATATCGATGTCAGATTTTTACTTCGCTAGAGATAACTTCTACTTTTAATAAGATGAGATCTCGGTTACAACTGATTTTTCTCTCCCAAGTTCTATTGAGAATTAAGAACGTTTGTGAGATTTGGTTGTTGTTCTACTAGATTTTTCCCTTCTTAAACTTGGATTTTTTTGAGTGGGATGGTGATCTAATTAAGTTCTAAAAATTTAGCGAATAACTTAAATGGATTGCGATAGTTCCTTTGAAATAAGAGAAACAAAGAAAACCCAGTTTGAAGAAAGTTGAGCATCTAAAGTAGTACTTTGAACGACAAAGATCAGAGATGCTTTAGAGATCTTCTTGTGGTGTTAAAGATATTTCACAAGGTACTCAACAAGATAAATTCATCCTTGTTTCTAGCAACAAAATGTAGTAGCCATTTTTCTAATACTACATATAAACCATAGACAACAAAAGAAAAACTTGAGCAAGAAATAAACCAAAGTGATAAAAATACTCCCTCCGTCCGGGAATAGGTGACCTATTCATCTTTAAATTTTTTCCGTTATTAGATGAACTATCATTAAAAAAGGAGGCATTACTATCCTTTTAATATATTATTTTTAGTATAAGAAATATGTATAATTTGATAGCCATGTTTATATTCGTTACCTAGGTATTTTAAAATGATTTTCAGTGGTATAAAGTTTATGAAAATCCCTCATATATTTTGAGAGATAAATCAAATCTAAATTTTACTCATTATTATCCATAAGAGTATAATTATAAAAAATACTTAAAAATACTCATTTCCTTAAGAATTGTGCAAACTTAAACTAGGTAACCTATTCCTGGACGGAGGGAGTATTAAACATGTAAAATAACACAAGAAAATTACGTGGTTCGTTATTGATACCTACGTCCACGAGAGAAAAATAGATTGATGTTTACTAAGGTAAAGGGTTACTAAAGATCTAAGGCTAAACTCTCACTCTTAATCTCAAGAACACTAGAAGTCTCTCTATTCACTCGTTTCTCACCCAAAAAAATCTCATTTTTTAGTAGTTCAGCCCTAAATTTATATCCAAAATATTACTACACTGAAGTTACAGTGTTACACGCATGTATCATAACTTGTTCTTCCAGTCTCTCTGAGTTTTGAGGTATGATCTTCTACATAGCTTTCCGATAATTGCTTTGTTCTCCTCTGAACCCAACTATCCTCGCTAGAGTCCACCTCTTGTACCCACCTTGTCCTGACTGCTCCATTCCTCTTCTGTAATTTAGCATTTGCATAAAATTTCTTGTCTCCCCTTTCAAACTTAACCATTTATTTTTCTTTTTGCTTTCTACGCGTCTCCGTCTCGTACTCTTGTGCTAGATATTTTAATTAATATCCATAGCTTCAAATTATAATCTTGTGTTTTTCTTCCCCTTTACTTTCATAGTCCTTTCGCTAGAATGCTTCCACGTGGCCAATATATTATTTACCACTACAAAAAAAGTAAAGAACATTACATGTTGTCGTCGTTATTTTTTTGATGAATGGTGAAGATTGACGAGTATTTAGTGTTTGTGTATGATTAAGATAGCTAGGTTATCATCCAATTCTAAATTGCACCCTTGCAGGGAAGCAAGGGATATAAAACGAGAAATACATAACATATGAAGCTTTCTCTCGACCACCATGACAACGCATACAAACTGTTTGAGAAAAGCCTCAGAAGAAACAACAAAATGCTTTCTCTTTTGCATACAGATCGTTAGATTTTATCCATTTTTACCGTTAGATGTTTTTCAATAGATTTTTAAGTAAAGTCACGTGCTAATGGTAACTGACGATGTTAACTAAATAGAAATTAATTAAAATTACGATTATTTTGGTAACTGATTAAGACGGATAACCACGGTCCTGGACTTCTGGGACCTAAACTCTAAATTCAAATTTTATAAGACCTAAATATAATATTGGTCACAAAGTTAGGATGTGGATCTAAATATCCCAAATATTTTTCGCGTTTTTCATTATTATGGCCTCTCCAATGACAAAGTGGTCGGCTTCCATCCTTGCATATGTTGCAGAGCTGTTTAGAAGAACTTAGTACTACAAAACACTAAAATATTATTAATCACCACACATAAAATAAACAAGTTGGAATTTGAGATAAAATTATACATACTTCTTGCCTGGCGTAGAACTTTTGATCTCTATAGTTCACCATGAAAGAAGCTTATGAGGTGGCGATGGATTAATGTTCTTTCGCCCATACTCATCTTACATCATCTTCTTTGTAGAAAAAGTCAATATTTAGCTCTCTTAATAATAGTTGTTCTCCCCATAACAACCTTTGTTTTTGACTGTCCCATTCCTTCACCGACTAGATTCCAAATTTACCTGGTCACAGTTTTAGGACATTTTTCCTTGAGCAAAAAGTTAAACTCTTTATTACTTCTCGTATGGCCGAGGACCATCAAAGAGAAACTGGTGTACAAAAAAAATGAGAAAAGTCAAATTACTCGTAGACCCGAGGTGGCTTTATCCCCTTTTCCTACTACTGCATGATCCGGTTATGTTTTTTTTAATAAAAAAAAGAGCTACCGAGGCAAAACTCAAAAGACAGTGTTCTTGCTCGCGGAGCGAAAGATAACCTCCTGCAGAGTTATGATTTCACCATTACAATCAACTCTATTGTCCATGAGATTATTAAAAAGAGGAGACTGAATTACACTAACCAACAACGTATTATCCCACGTCAGATTCTCTTTAATGTTGTTTTTAGTAACTAAACTAACTAACTTAAAAGCAAGAGAATTTTCACTACGCTGGACTTTGTTGAGATTTCCCATCACAAACGTAACTTCTTCAATATTGCCTCCAAGCATTTGGCGATAAATTAAGTTGAACCCTCCTTGCACTTCCCTTTTGTAGTTGTTCTTGATGGCTTCCAGGGTTTCCTGATCTTCAGGATTGAAATACACATTTGTTATCTGCAACTCTTTTGCCCAATGCGCGGCTAGCTCAGCTCCTCTGTTGGCTTCATTCTTGCCACTTACATGGGTAAAGTAGGTTCTTGCACTAATGAATTTTCCTGAGAAGGACATGCAAAACAAAGAAAAATTAGTCCAATTGGGAATTAGAGAATAGGTATTGCTAACTGGAAAAACATCATTTTCCAGGGAGCATATGCTAATGGTTAAACTAAACTTCTATCTGTGTTAATTGATCAGTCTGGTCCTAGTGTCCTGGTCAGAGATTTGGTAGTAGAGGTTGTTGATGATATGGCTATGATTGTAAATCACTCTTTCAAAATTACTCATGTGCTCCTTAATGTTGTGAGCAAGGGAAGAAGCAGTATGAGAAACATTTCTGAAGACCAGATCACATCTAGCTTTCCAGATAAACCAAGCAGTGGAAGCATAGAAAAAATTCCAAAAATAAAAAGTATAATCAGACGAGAACCAATAGTTGAGTCACTCATTAAAATTCAGAAATCCCTGGAAGACATTATGATTTTCCCTAAACATTTGAACCCAGACAGAAACGGCTAAGGGGCAAAACATAAGGCAATGGGACATATCCTCAACAGCATTCTTACACCGTCTGCAGATCAGATCAATATAATTCAAGATTTTAGTTGTTCTAACATTGGTAGGAAGAATACCCTGAGCACATTTCAAATGAAAAATTATGGAAGGAGAAGTATCAAGTTTCCAAATATCTTCCCAAACTGTGATAATTTTATCATTTTTATACTTTTCAGCTATCTTCTTGTTATATAAAGATTTAACCAAAAAATAACCTTTTTCATTCGAACTACAAGAAATGACCCGGTTATGTTTAACCTTTTGCCGTTATTCGTTTAATCGACCGCTTAATATAAATTATCAATCAAAAAAAAATATCATGGTAGTTTACTTGTACACATACTACACGCAAGGATATACGTAAATTAAATAAGAAACAAAGTGAGGAAATTTTCTTACAAACGTGGAAGTACTCCAGTGGCTATAATTTTCAGATATTTTTGTTGAATTATTAATATACAAATACATTCTTTACGTCATCTGTCTCCCTACAAAGAAGGAAAAAAACAAGAACTGGAGAAGAATTATCTACAGGAAAAAGACAGAAAAAAGAGGAGGGTCTTGAATGGTTGATTATCATCCACATTTCTCACTTTCCAATCTCCATTTAATATTCAATCTCACTTCTCCGATCTTCTTCATTCCCATCTTACAGGACCTGACCTCCTCCTATACTCTCTCTCTCCCTCTCTCCTGTACCAGGAGAAGTAGAACTAGAAGAAGAAGAAAGAGTACATCCATCAAATTATTCAGGTAATAATTTTAACTTCCCTAGCTCTTGATTTGGTTTTCTTACACTTTAAATACACCAATTGTACCTGGATGTATAATCCCAGACTTGAATTTTGTGTCAATTGATGGCCATAAAAATGGAAAGTTTCCATCTTGAGCTTTGCACTGTCTGGCTTCATTTTGTATGGTGCAAATTAGGAAAAATAGATGCTTTTCAGATCTTAAGAAACCATACCAACATTCCATTAGAGAGACAAGGGTGATGATATTTTGCATTATTGAAGTGCTGACCCTTCTATTTTGAAGGCTTGATAAAACCTAATAGTTTTCAGGATCCCCTGACAATTCAGTGCATGATTTCTCGTTTAAATTGTATCTAATAACTTTCTGTTTAACCATGTGACTCATGAGGATTTCACCTTGTGTCTGTGTCGTATGGGATGATGGGTTACACCTAGTGATGTTGCATTTTGTGAGAACTCCTTTTTTAGATATATTTTCATGTCCTAAAGAAATTTAATTGATGTAGGATTGAAGCATGAGTATAAAGTGAAACCATCTTTGTGTCATATGGAAATTCACTAACCTCCCAAGCACTTTGCGTCTCATCTGGGGTTTCATTCTGGTTGTCTGCAGGTTCTGTTGCACCTAAAATTAGAACGTATACTGTGTTTTTGTAAGTAAAGAATCATGGCTCGGGCTCTGGTTCAATCCACAAACCTTTCAGCGGTCATCGTTGGTGAAAATCATGGACAACTTCAAGGATCTTCTGGAAAACACAGAAGGACAGTCAAAATGTTGTGCAATGCTCAAGCTTCGACAAAGAGAATGCAAGGTTTTTCAGGATTACGGGGATCCAATGCTTTGGATTCATTGGTAAAGTCTGGGATGGATTTCCACTTTAAGGTAGCAGCTGCAATCTCTGCTCCACGTGGAAAGGGAAGCCGTGCTGTTGCTGAAGCTATGTTTGAGCGCTTCACAGAGAAAGCTATTAAAGTTATCATGCTTGCACAAGAGGAAGCAAGACGCCTTGGACACAATTTTGTTGGCACAGAACAAATATTATTGGGTCTTATTGGTGAAGGCACTGGAATTGCTGCAAAAGTTCTCAAGTCCATGGGAATTAATTTAAAGGATGCTCGCGTTGAAGTGGAGAAGATAATTGGTAGAGGAAGTGGATTTGTTGCTGTCGAGATACCATTCACGCCTCGTGCGAAGCGTGTTTTGGAACTGTCACTTGAGGAAGCGCGTCAACTTGGTGAGTCTTTGAGCTGTCTTTTATTTGGAATTCGTCCACCAATTGTTTTCTGACGGTATTGAATGTTTCAGGCCATAATTATATTGGATCCGAGCACCTGCTTTTAGGACTGCTGCGTGAGGGTGAAGGGGTAGCAGCACGTGTGCTTGAGAACTTAGGTGCTGATCCAAGTAATATTCGTACCCAGGTAAATTTATAATGGGTCATCCACATACACTAATTATTCATGTAATGTTACTTGAGGGTGGACACTGCTGATATGAAAATGTCAAATTTATCTTTTGTTACCAATTATGCAACCAGGTTATCCGTATGGTAGGTGAGAGCACAGAAGCTGTTGGAGCTGGAGTTGGAGGAGGCAGCAGCGGAAATAAGATGCCTACACTTGAGGAATATGGTACTAATCTCACCAAATTGGCTGAGGAGGTATAACATCTCATTTTTGCTTTCATGCGATTATTGTTAGATCTTGTATATTGTGTTTACATTTAGTTTAAAAGGAATAAATGAGAACAACTTCTTGCCATCACAGGGTAAGCTGGATCCAGTTGTTGGTAGGCAACCACAAATTGAACGAGTAACTCAAATTTTGGGTAGGCGAACAAAGAATAATCCCTGCCTCATTGGAGAACCTGGAGTTGGAAAAACTGCGATTGCTGAAGGACTTGCTCAAAGAATTGCAACCGGTGATGTGCCAGAGACTATTGAGGGCAAGAAGGTGATTATATAATAATTGAATTTTTCCTGTGATGCAGATAATTTATATCCTCCCATGGCCACATATTATAAAACGGAAGATATTAACACAATTATAAAACAGTGCATTTATGTATAAGCTGATTCTAATGCAAAGATATGCTTCACAATTCAGGTCATCACCTTGGACATGGGTTTGCTAGTTGCGGGTACGAAGTATCGTGGAGAGTTCGAAGAAAGGTTGAAGAAACTGATGGAAGAAATTAAACAGAGTGATGAGATAATACTCTTCATTGATGAGGTGCATACACTTATTGGAGCAGGAGCAGCAGAGGGTGCTATTGATGCTGCAAATATCTTGAAACCAGCTCTTGCTCGAGGAGAATTGCAGGTAATTTAACCTTCACTATGAATGTGACTTAATACATAAGGCTTAAGGAGAAGTGCATATTAAGAGTACAGATAACTGAAGAAATAGATGCCCCAATAAACAACGGTTGTGCTGGCTGGATCTGCATTTTCACCAGGAATTAGCCCATGGTTCATGTGTATGTTTTTTAAGCTCAATATACAGTGCTATAGTCTGCCTCCTCTTGTTGCCTTTAAAATAACTTTTTTGTTTTCTCACTTTTGATTCTCCATAGGACTTAAAGAAACACACTTTTTTCATCCTTGACAAGTTCCGAATCATGTTTCACGCTTTAGTATCTTCTATGCAAATCATAGCTTTCTAACTTCCAAGGTTCTATTCTTAGTCATTGAAGTACTTCTCAATTTTTTTGATGCAGTGCATTGGTGCTACCACTCTTGATGAATACAGGAAGCACATCGAAAAAGACCCAGCGTTGGAAAGAAGATTCCAGCCAGTAAAAGTGCCTGAACCAACTGTTGATGAGACCATACAGATTCTAAAAGGTCTTCGAGAGAGATACGAGATTCACCACAAATTAAGATACACAGATGAAGCCCTAGTTGCTGCAGCACAATTATCATACCAGTACATCAGGTTTGTGATGTTATTTTCCTTGCATTCATGTCTCGGAATCACCATGTCCAGAGTTCTGATTCTGAACCTGATAATGTGTTGTTTTTATCGCTGGTGTTTGACTTGATACCTTTTACCTTGTGGTATGGTTAAAGAAGCAATTGTTTTTGTACTTTTACATGTGTAATATTCGCTCATCAATATTTGACTGATAGCTTTCAAATGTGTGGAATGTACTGCATCGTTTCTTAAAATTTCTACCCTATTTGAGTTCTGATGAGGATTTCATTTTACCAGTGATCGGTTCCTTCCTGATAAAGCAATAGACTTGGTTGATGAAGCTGGTTCTCGAGTGCGACTTCGTAATGCTCAGGTACTGTTTTCTGTTTGGGAATAGCTCTCCTCTTTTAGCTCCACCATCTCAATTAATTGAGCTGACTGATTCTTCCTTATGCAGCTTCCTGAGGAAGCCAGAGAACTTGAAAAGGAACTAAGGCAAATAACGAAGGAGAAAAATGAATCTGTTCGTGGCCAGGATTTTGAAAAGGTACTAGCATTTTATGTTGTCTTATGTCTCTGTTTTTTGCTAGTTTGCCTTTACCTAAAATTTCTATCCAGTAGGCTTACAGTGCATATTTTTTGCAGGCTGGGGAATTGAGAGACAGAGAAATGGATCTTAAAGCCCAAATATCAACTCTCGTTGATAAGGGCAAAGAAAAATCCAAGGCAGAGTCTGAAGCAACCGATACAGGTCCAATTGTGACAGAGGTCGATATACAGCACATAGTCTCTTCATGGACTGGTATTCCTGTCGACAAAGTCTCGTCTGACGAATCCGATAAACTTCTCAAGATGGAAGAAACGCTTCACAAGAGGGTCATTGGCCAGGACGAAGCTGTTAAAGCCATTAGTCGTGCTATCCGCCGTGCCCGTGTAGGACTTAAAAATCCTAACAGACCAATTGCCAGCTTCATATTCTCTGGACCAACTGGTGTTGGAAAGTCAGAACTTGCTAAGACACTGGCTGCCTACTACTTTGGCTCTGAGGAAGCCATGATCCGTCTGGACATGAGTGAGTTCATGGAGAGGCACACTGTTTCAAAGCTCATTGGGTCTCCACCTGGTTACGTTGGCTACACCGAGGGTGGTCAGCTGACTGAAGCAGTTCGACGCCGGCCTTACACAGTAGTCCTATTTGACGAGATTGAGAAAGCTCATCCTGATGTCTTCAACATGATGCTTCAGATTTTGGAAGATGGTAGGTTGACAGACAGCAAGGGGCGAACCGTGGATTTCAAGAACACGCTTTTGATAATGACCTCCAACGTTGGAAGCAGTGTGATCGAGAAAGGAGGTCGCCGCATTGGGTTTGATCTCGACTATGACGAGAAGGACAGTAGTTACAACAGGATAAAGAGCCTTGTAACCGAGGAGCTC
The DNA here is from genome assembly GCA_023531435.1 of Papaver californicum. Classification (NCBI taxonomy): domain Eukaryota; kingdom Viridiplantae; phylum Streptophyta; class Magnoliopsida; order Ranunculales; family Papaveraceae; genus Papaver; species Papaver californicum. The sequence goes on from JAJJMC010016440.1 coordinate 3,686,782, forward strand.
AAACAGTATTTTAGGCCAGAGTTCCTCAACAGGTTAGATGAAATGATTGTCTTCAGGCAGTTGACCAAGTTGGAGGTGAAGGACATTGCAGACATAATGTTGAAGGAGGTGTTTGGGAGACTAAAAGACAAGGAGATTGAGCTCCAAGTAACAGAGAGGTTCAGAGACAGAGTAGTTGACGAGGGTTACAGCCCTAGTTACGGAGCAAGACCATTGAGGAGGGCAATTATGAGGCTTTTGGAAGATAGCATGGCCGAGAAAATGCTTCAAGGAGAGATAAAGGAAGGTGATTCAGTTATCGTGGACGTTGATGGTGATGGAAATGTGACGGTGCTCAATGGCAGTAGCACTGGGATTCCTGACGCGCTTCCCCCATCAATTCCTGTGTAAATCAAGACTCTTCTCTGATCGAACTTTGGTGCACAGGGTGTCTGTACTTATTTAACTAAATTTCAAGTAGGTATTAATAACAGTATAATTTACATTAAAGAGACCACACTTATATAGCAGCTTAATTGGGTGGCTGAACCGATGATACTTGTTTTCCTCGCCACAATGCATGTATTATTTAGGTGTTGGACAGGAAAGAAATGTAAGGTTAGCTAGTGAAGTGATACTGGTTCATTCTTGTTATATGAAACAAAAAGTAATGAAACACTTGATGAAGAAGAGTGAACGAGGTTGTAAGTATCAACACTTCTCGTTGCTATTGCCTTAAATGGCTGCTCTATTCATTCATGTGCAAGTCACTTGTGTATTAAAATGAGCTCAATGGTGCTGCTTATTCGCTCTTTCTTGCTGTTTCTTTCCTGCTCCGCTTCATCTGTTCTCCTTGCACTGAACTTTGAGGTATATACTCTTCTTTCCTTCGTATAGAAGTACCGAAAATGCCTTTGCTTTTGACCTATTTAGAAGGTAAAAGAAATAGATAACATATTCTCTCATATTTCTTCTCACATTCTTTTTTGTTTTTGAATCTTCTTTTGTTGTTTCAGAAATGCCCCATCAAACTAAATCCCTTTACAAAGAAAATGTTCTCCAAACTTGTTTGAGAAAAAAAAAAATTACATGTCAAATCATTCTTCTTAATTTCAAGTGAAAAGTACCCACTCAGTGATATTCCTCCCTTGTGATTAAGTTATTCTGATTACGATATTATATCGGTCTTGGTCGAAGAGATAACATCATGAAAAGGCTGTAATTATCTTTAAAAAAAGAAAAAAGGCCTGTAAAATCCAGGCCATGTAAATGCAACAACATGAGTAAAATTTTAACAGAAAATCTTCTTTCTTTTCATGAACTCTTTACAAAAATCGTTCAAACTCATAGCCCAATTACACCAACCAACACAATCAAACTAAAAAAGAATAAACAAAAAACATTTTTTTCCCTTATACATATTCTTCTTCTATTATCCCCCTTAATTATCATTAAGACCCTTTTGACTATTATAAAAACCATCTTCCCGAGCTCTACTTACATTGTGATTTAAAGACCCTATCTATGTAGCTAATATGGACTTATTGAATGTCAGAATAGTACTTCAGGTAAGGGCCTTCCTTCCAAAAATGCCTTGAACAACACAAGTGATCTCTCTGGCTGAGAGAATGGTGCTTCATGAGAAGCTCCTCTAATTGTTGCAAAAGACAGAATGTTACCATAAACTTGAGTCCATCCACCAACCTAGAACCAAAAAGAGAAAGAAAAACGTTAACAAAGTCAAACAAATAACAGGTTTCTTCTGTAATCCATGGCTTTCAACAAGACTAACCTGTTTCCCCTGAAACCAAACTCTGTATGGTACTGTTGTCTCCAATCTTAATCGCTTAGCCAACCCCTGGACAAGTTTTCGGCTCCCCGTCAATGGGATAACAGAATCTTGATCGCCACTACATTAAAAAAAAAAACATTTAAGCATTTAAGTATGACAAACGTTTAAACATTTTTCGTGATGTACACATGGTAGTAATGTAGGAGTTTCACCTGTATACCAAGACAGGAATTCCGGCCTTGACAAGTGAACCCACGATAGATATTGTAGGCATTTCAATGTTAAGTAAATCGTAGTCGAGAACACTGTCATCAAAGTACAAGTAAAAGTTGATTAGATGAGGTAGATATAGCTGTTTTAACTACTAGTTTCATAAAAAATGAAATGATGAGAATTACTTGCTACAAACTTCCCATCTTCGAACACCAACAAGACGGGCGTGGAGAGCTTTCTTAACATCTCGACGGTTCAAATAATTCACCGTCTCATCTTCCACACAAACGTCGATACTCTCTGGCACTTGCTGTGAGATCAATAATGCAACAGTTGAGTGAAAAATAAATTTAAACAAAAGGAGAGAACAGAAGAAAGTCCTTATACTAAAACTTACTTGGGGACTAATGATTTTAGACTGAGAGAGAACCGAAGACATGCAAACATCGAGTGTAACATCATACTTATCTACGAATTTACTCGTTTCTCTGCTCACTTGGCTCATCACTCTTGAACAAACAGAAGAAACGGAACCTCTATAGTACTCACTAACGTATCTAGAATAGTTACAAGCTGATGTGAAAAGTGTGAATGTTGAATCTGATATTAAACCATGAGACCAAAAGTATTCTGCCCTTGAGTTGAAGTCAGTTGCAAATTCTAGTACTGGGTTTCCGAGCTGCAACGCAAAAAGAAGCAGACATCAACACAATGTATTGACCAACACAATTAATTAAGGCCTAAACTCAGATACTTACAGCAATTCCTTTGAGGTTGAACAGGTTCTCCTTCTTGTTGAATTGCATCATCAAGTTTGCAAGCTGAGGCACATAATGACCGGCATAGCTTTCCCCTGTGATGAACAGTTCTCTATTTTTGTACTGTGGGAATTTCAGAAACCATCTTTTCAAGAACACCAAATTGTCCCTGGCTTCAGAAACAAAAAACCCAAAACATTTTTAGAACACTAGAACTCAACAGAAATTTCAGAACAACTAAAGAAAATGTAGGGATTGTTAAGAACATGCCTGTGATTTTGTCATCAGCACTGACATAATTATTGCTATCATTTGAGTATGAGAATCCAACTCCTACTGGTGTTTCCAGGTACAACATATTTGCTTCTGTACATTAAAAAAAAAAAAACACCTTAAAAACATACGATTCCCTCTCTTTTTTTACCCCCATGTTTTCCCCTGTTTTACATACCTCTATTCCAGCTATGTTGATTTCTGATCAAAGCTTTACCCCTTGGTCTAAAAGGACCATTCTCAGAAAATGCACCAACACCCAAGGAAGAACAACCAGGACCTAATTGAAAACCCAAAAATCAAAATCAGACCAGCAATGTTCAAAACCCAAGAGAAACAAGATGTGAGTCTCTCTATTTATTTACCTCCATTTAACCAAAGAACAAGGGGTTTTGTAAAAGGTTCAATTTCAGCTTCAGCGAAGTAATAGAAGAGAGACCTTTGATTCTTTGCATCAACTCGTACATACCCTGAAAACTGCTGGAAATTAACTTTGGGTTGTCCTGGTAACTCAATAATCTTGTCAGCATGAAGCGATGAAATGAAGCTTAAATGAAGAAGCAATGTTGTTGTTACAGCTGCAATAGTAGTTCTCCATGATACAGAAGATGGAGATGTATTCATTCTTTCGGTATGAGTTACTTTCTAGCTACACAAGTGGTTGAGAGAGATAAAATGTTGTGAATATTGAGGGCAGGAGGGAAATGAGTGGGGATATATAAGTTGCATTTTACAGCCTTATTGGTGTGCCTCCTTTTGCCTTTCTGGTATATTAGAATTAGATTAGAGCTTTTCTGGTATACTAAAAATATGAACTATGACTTTTTTTTTTTTTTTTTTGCTCTTTCACTTTTCGTTGTAAAATTAAACAGGGTTAATGAACTTTTGTAGAAAGGGAAATAACTAATAAGATATGATTCATGTGAAGGGGTCAATTAGTCTGAAAGAGCATTGGTTAATGGGGTACAGTCGATGTAATCTCGGCCGAGATTTCGTCCAGATTTTCGATTTTAGTCATTGATCGAGATGAATCGCTTAATTTCGACGAGACAAGATTTGACCAAGAAACTCGACAAGACATTTAAGATTCCGTCAAAATTTGGTTGAGATAAACTCAACATATGAAAATCTAGTAATAGAATTCAAATTTAATTAAAAAAAACTCATTTTTTTCTACGAATTTTTTTTTTATATATATTACTGGTATAAAATTTGAAAATAAAAAATTCTAAGATTTTACCGGCTAAGACAAAATCGAAACTAAAAATTAACTACATTAGGTGTACTAGCTTAGTTTCTTTTTTTTCTTTATAAAAAAATTTACTAATGCCTAAAACTACATCATCATCAAACTACCTGTAATGCTCCTGCCCAGAAGGAGTTTTTTAAAACGAAGGAAGGTTCCAATAATTGTTTAGATAAGACATTCTCTTAAACACATAGTCTAAAATTATATATTTTTATTAGGATACATTTGTTTATATTTAAAAACTTTAATATTTTCTAAATTTTATTTAAGAATATAGAGATATTGAATCAAGTAAAAGACTAAAAAGCTCACTAAACAACAGATAGAAAGAACATTTGATTCAATTTTCTTTTCCTAACAACTCTAGAAAAGACAAGGATGTCCAACCAACTAACAAATGAGCGTCTCTCTTTTTTGTTTTTTTAATGTCTCAAATCAGAGATGGAATTTAGTGGGGTTTTACTTATATTTAATTATAATCATGTGTTACTTTTGTTAAATCTGCAGCCTACGCAATACCCACGTACAAGGAAGAGGAATTTTCACTGTTTTTTCTTTCCCTTGTCTTCATTTTCACTCGAGTATCTTTGTGTTTGTCTCTACCTTTGGGTGAATGGATGATATTGCATTTCAATCTAAGATAAATTAAGAAGAGATTTGTTGGATATTTTGTTACCGATTCACCAAATACGATATAAATCGTATTATCAATTTATCAAATCATTGATTTTTAATCAGGATTAATAAATTATATTTCTTTATTATCGTTATAAAGATAATATTTAAAACCATTAACTAAAGAAGAAAAGAAGAAAAAGAATTGAACAAACAATTAAATTAAACAAACTTATTTGGGTGTATTGAGACGAGAATCTCTTTACTTAAGACAGTTAATGCCTTGCCCTAGATGTTGATACATGTTATGGCATATGTCTCCAGCATTCAATAATACCTATAAAATTACCCAAAAAAATTTCTGTTTTTAAAATTCAACACAAAGATGAGTTTATATAGATTTTGAAACAACACTTTTGGTTACTGTTGGTAACAGTTGCAACTGGTACAACTGTTACTCTTCAAGAGAATGACTGTTCGCAACAGTCATTTTGCAACAGTTTCTTCACAAACTGTCACCAATTCGAATGGATATGATTGTTCCCAACAGTCACTTTGCAACAGATAATAAACTGTCACTAATTCAAATGGATGTGACTGTTCCCAACAGTTATTTTGTAACCATTAGAAACAGTTGCCAATTTCAAACGGTAGCAACTGTTCCTTAACAGTTATTTGTAACGGCTAAAAAACATTGCCAATTTCAAATAGAAAAATTTGTCCATCAGATTCTATCTATTGGATATGGATTAATTAGTACTGTTAGATCGTAACTAACCATATTAGATGTAATCTCGACCGTCCATTTGATTTCCCTTATGTTTCAAACTTAACACAATTGTCATTCATATTGGACATGGGCTTGGTGGCCATTCCAAGCCCAATTTCCAATAATCCTCCACATGAATAAAAATTGTCACACATAAAAGCATGATGCTTGACTCTAACCCTAAACTCTAATGCAGACTTTAGAGAGTTTGTGCGCGGGACATCGCTGCATAAGGATAGATGGCTATTGGCCTTGAATCTTCCTTAACGCATATCTACCAGGATTACTGGTTGATTAGTGAACGTGATGTCTTGAACTATTCAACCTTATGATGCAATCCGATGCAATAGATATCACACAACTTATTTCCTTATATATCTGGTTCTCGGTTGTGTTTTTTTCGGCCCTGAACGATACTAGAATTCTATGAGTGCTTTAGAGTAACATAGCCTTATAGTTCTTATAGAAGCGTGCCCACTTCTCACTCATATAGGTAATCTCCTATTGAAAGTATCCTTCCATACTAATCTATAGGAATCATTAAAAGAAATTATTTCTTAACCTCTAACTCTTACATGCAACACTGTTTCATCATAGGAATGGGTAAAGAGCTTATCTCTTTTAGTGTCACTGGCGAGTATTTCACAACTTAGTTGTCCCTTTGGACCTAGATATTGGGATCTCCAGTCACTAGGTTGGGTTACCATTGCAATTTACTCTTTTGCTAGGCGATTAAGCTCATTCCCCTCGATGATTCAATTACTACATCTCTAGATAACCCCTTTGTAAACGGATCAGCTATGTTATCTTGGGACCTTATATACTCCACTGTTATAACTCCACTAGATGTTAATTGCTTAATGGTTTCATGTCTTCGACGCACGTGTCGAGACTTACCATTGTATATTTTACTGCGTGTTGTTACAATAAATGATGTATTGTCACAGTTAATATTTATTGTCGGCACCGGTTTGGGCCATACTGGTATGTCCTTTAGGAAATTTTGAAGCCATTTTTCTTCCTCTGTCGTTTTATCTAAAGCTAAGAACTCAGCTTCCGTAGTTGATCTTGATATCAACGTTTGTCTGGATGATTTCCATGATACCGCAGCCCCGCCAATAGTAAATACATAGCCACTTGTTGCTTTAGTATCATCTGAGTCTGAGATCCAGTTTGCATCAATATATCCTTCCAAAACTGCTGGATATATTGTGTAATGCAAACCATAATCTTTTATCTTTCTCAAATATCTCAAGACTCTCACTATGGCTTGCCAATAAGTTTTATTAGGATTTCTTGTAAACCTACTTAACTTACTCACTGCACACGTTATATCTGTTCTTATATAACTCATTAGAGACATTAGACTTCCAATTACCCGAGAATATTCTAATTGTCCAACAACTTGTTCTTCATTTTTTAGAAGACGAGCATTCATGTCTAAAGGTGTACTTGCCATTTTGTCATCATTCTTATGAAACTTTTCCAAAATTTTATCAACGTAATGTTCTTGAGATAATTTAATCCCTTCTGGATTTCTGGAAATTTTAATTCCTAAAATGACATCCGCTTTTCCTAAATCTTTCATATCGAAATGTTTAGACAACATCTTCTTTGTAGATTTTATTATTTATGAATTATTTCCCATAATCAACATATCATCCACGTATAGGCATATAATAACGAAACATGAAGGTGTCGTTTTAATGTTAGACACATTTGTCACGTTCATTGATTTTGAACCCATTAAATAATAATGTTTTATTAAACTTTATATGCCACTGTTTAGGTGCCTGTTTTAACCCATAAAGCGATTTCACCAACTTACAAACTTTCTTTTCGTTTCCGGGTGCCACAAACCCTTTAGGATGTTCCATGTAGATTTCTTCCTCTAAATCTCCATTTAAAAATGTATTATTAACATCCATTTGATGTATATCCAGATTATACAGTGCCGCAATTGTACTAAGCAATCTTATGGATGTAATCCTTGTAACAGGAGAGTAGTTGTTGAAGTAATATAAACCTTCCTTTTGTCTAAAGACCTTGATAACTAGTCTTGCTTTATACTTGTCTATCGTTCCATCAGTTTTCAATTTCAGTTTAAAACCCATTTATTACCCAAAGGTTTACAACCTGGGGGTAGATCCACTAGCTCCTATGTGTGGTTTTGCACGATGGAATCGATTTCACTATTTGTGGCTTCTTTCTTGTATGGAGCTTCTGGCGTAGCCATAGATTGTTTAAATAATTGAGGTTCATCCTCTAACATACAAGATACATAGTATGAACCAAAAGTCTTAGCAATTCTGGCTTTTTTGCTTCTCCTAGGTTCTTCAATAATTTCTCGTTCCTGTTGATTGGGTAATTGTGAAGAACTTGTATTTTCATCCTCGCTAACACTTTTCCTCTTGAGAGAATTGTTACTTTCTGGTTTACATGGAAACACATTCTCAAAGAATACTAAATCCCTTGATTCTAGCACGGTGTTTACATGTATATCCTCAATTTCAGACTTATGAACCAAAAATCTATATGCACTATTATTCTCAGCATACCCGATGAAAATATAATCCACTGTTTTTGGTCATATTTTGACCCTTTTAAGAAGCGGTACTACTACCTTTGCCAAGTACCCCTAGACTTTAATGTATTTATATGAAGGTTTTCTTCCTTTCCGTAATTCATACGGTGTTTTATCCTTTTTCTTGTGGGGTACCTTATTCAAAATGTAATTTGTTGTAAGCAAAGCTTCCCCCCACAAGTTATCGGGTGCTCCAGAAGTTATTAAAAGAGCATTCATCATCTAATTTAAATTACAGTTCTTGCGTCCAGCAACACCATTCGATTATGGCGAATATGGAGACATAGTTTGATGAATGATTCCATTTTGTGCACAAATCTCATTAAAAAATATTTATCTCAGTGCCTCTATCCCTTTTCAGAATTTTAATTTTTCTGTTTAATTGATTTTCAACTTCATTCTTATAAAGTTAAAATTTATCAACCGCTTCATCTTTACTTCTTAATAAGTAAACATGACAAAACCTCGTACTATCATCTATAAAAGTGACGAAGTACTTTTTACCAATCCTGGTTTGTAGCATTTTTAAATCACAAAAATCAGTTTGAATTAAATCAAACGGATCTGTACCCCTTTCAACAACATGAAAAGGAGGCTTTGAAAACTTAGACTCAACACAAATTTCACATCTTTTGGTTGAATCTATATCAAATTTGGGTAGTAATTCCATGTTCATTAATTTTCTTAATGAACCATAATTAACATGACCTAGTCCTCATGCCAAGTAGAATAGAACTCAACGATATAAGTAGAAGATTTAACTTTATTCATCTTAGGAATTACAGTCATTTCTGGAAACAAAACAACCCAATCGGTAAACAAGATTATAACACAAAAATTTAAATGTTTTAAGATTGTTGGATATCTTGTTACCGATTCACCAAATACGATATAGATCGTATTATCAATTTACCAAATCATTGATTCCAAATCAGGATTAGTAAATCACACTTCTTTACAATCCTTGTAAAGATAATCTTTAAAATCAAAAATTAAAGAAGATGAGAAGAAGAAGAATAATTGAACAAACAATTAAACTAAACAAACTTACTTGGGTGTATTGAGGCGAGTAATCTCTTTACGTAAGAAACTTAATGCCCTTCCCTAGATGCTGATACAGGTTATGGCATATGTCTCCAGCATTCAACAATACATTTGGTGTTCTTCAACAGCACTTCGATGAACACCAAACAACGAACACAAATTAATGTAGCACAAACTCTCTTTTACAGACTCTCAAAAACTCTATGAAATTACCCAAAAAAAATTTTGTTTCTAAAACTCAACACAAAGATGAGCTTATATAGATTTTGAAATAGTACTTTTGGTGACGGTTAATAACAGTTGCAACTGTTACAACTATTACTATTCAAGAGACATGACTGTTCGCAACAGTTACTTTGCAACATTTTTTCACAAACTGTCACCAATTTGCATGGACGATAATAAACTGTCACTAATTCAAATGGATGTGACTGTTCCCAACAGTTATTTTGCAACCGTCAAAAATAGTGTCAATTTCAAACGGTAACAACTATTCCTTAACAGTTATTTGCGACGTTTAAAAACGTTACAATTTTAAACAGAAAAATTTATCATCAGATTCCATCTCTTGGATATGGAATAGTTAGTACCGTTAGATCGTAACTAACCATATTAGATATAATCTCGACCGTCCATTTGGTTTCTCTTATGTTTTAAACTTAACACAATTATCATTCATGTCGGACAGATCTCATCTCATCTCATCTCATCTCATGTTTTGAAGAGAATTAGACTTGGACCATTAATTCTCAAAACAAATACAAATATGTCATATTTGCTGCATCGATGGTGTAAGGATTAATTGACATAAAACATACCAGCCGTTTGATAATGAGTTCCAACCATCCCCACCCAACTAAGTAGCCAAAGAGAGAAAAATAATTATGATGCATTGATGTTGATTAGATCTCTTATTGTCCCGTACAATGTTGTTGGTATTTGTGTTCTTGGTTAAGATAGGGCTCACATATACAGTTCATGAATCATGATACCACTACCCACATGGACTAAGGTAGGGTTCACCAATTGTCCCACCATATACTTTGGCGTGGTTAATGTGCAAGTACTGTTTCTATCATCTCAAGAAAGCAAATAATGAAAGCATAGGTTTCCAAGATCAGTTGATCACGCATTGCATCGTAATGAAGCTCCAAATTAGAGAGAATGAGAGTTTTAGTGAAAGTGGATTTTGATTTTGATTTGTTGCAGCAGTTGTAAGAACAGTAGTGGTAAGAAAGTAGGACAAATGATCCTCTGTAGCTCCGCTCCAACATTCTCTGACATGTCTTTCTTTCTACACCTTCTGTATTCCATCATTATTTTCTCTCCAGTGTCTTTGTGTGGTAAGTAATGCAATAGTACCAGATATTTCGATAAAGGGAGCTTGAGAAGGTTCAATTGAATCTTGTATAGATTTAAAGCAAGGGCCATGGGATAGTGTCAAAACACTCTATTCTTTTAAAATGATGAATGATTAGACGAATTAGTAATTTTTACATCATGAGTTTAGTGAAGTAGAAAGACTATATGGGTGAAGTTTTTCCGTCTAATATAAAATAAAGATTTTGGACGGGGAAAGATCTCCCGTTTGAAAATTTATCCAATTTTTTATTATTATTAAATAGGTAGGATCCGTGTTTTAAGAGTTTAATATTGAAATAAATACCCAGACGGCTGAAGTTTATCCGTCTAGTGATTTTTTTACCCAGACGGCTGAAGTTCACTCGTCTAGGAAAGACTGGCGAACACTCCTTTAATTGAAGGAGTGTCTGATAGTTTTGGGGTGAAAGAGTCTCTACCCATAGAAGAATATAAATTTGATATATTTGAGTGAAACTTATTCACTTTGAATGAGAACACTCGACCCATAGTCCTTGCTCTTAGAAACCTATTACTAGGGCTGCACACTTTTGCTCAAAGGGGTTGCAGTGGATTAAAACGTCCAAAATAGGAATAGAGGGGACCTAATCTATAGCAAAAGTTAAAAATACACTTCCTCTATAAATAAACCTAAAATCTAACAACTATTCATTGGAAAAAAAGATCTTCTCCTTCATGATTCATGATGAAAAAAAATATCAATTTCAGTTTCAGGAACTATTTACGGCTTGGAATAAATGAACTCCTAGTTGTAAACATTTACTACGGCTAGAAAAATAATGAATTCCTAGTTGTCGGGTATTTTACGGTTGATTTGAACTTTGTAATTTATCTAGGGCTAGGAATTAATCATTTCTCAGTCGTAGGATAGTAATTTTTTGTTGTTTACGGCTAGAAAATGACAAATTTCTCACTTTCATACCGAGTAAAGGCCTATTATGGCTAGGAATTAATAGATATATTCCTATATGTTAATGAACTACTTAGGATAGGAATTAATCATTTCCTAGGCGTAAATTGTTATTTACGGCTGGAAAATGATTAATTCCTAGATGATTCATTTTCATATACAAACCTATTACGGTTAGGAACTGATGAATTCCTAGCCATAAGTGGTTTTGAAAATAAAAAAGTGAGGAGAGCAGACGTCCCCTGATTTCAAAAGTTAAATAAAAAATATTTTTTTTATTAATTTAATCCAATCATTAATTTTAATTAATTTAACTAATTAAATTGATTATCACTAATTAATATAGGACACTCCAGTTATAATAAAAAATATTATAATAGGGATATTAGGTTGGTTATAAGAGGATCCTATTTTATCATCTTATAAACCTTTAAGAAAAAAATGTACAATCCAATAATAAGATTTTAGATTTATGCTTTTAATTTTTCTCGTAACAAACAATTGGAGCCAAAAATAAGACACCGAAATTTTATTAGAGAGGGAAATGCTTGTGCAGAAGTAAACGCAGATGGTCGGATTGGCCCACTTTGGGCCCTGACTACATGATTCGAATGTTGCCCTCGTTTTAGTTACGTTTGTCTACGGGTGCGCCATTTTATCTTAAAATGCCTTATACCAGGGGCAAATCCACTAGAGACTAGGCAATTGCCTTGTTGGAAATTTTGGTAAATATTTTTCGTATTTTAGCTGGAATCCTGCTACAATGAGGTCATTCTTGTGACAACAACTATAAGGAGCACCTTTTGACCATTGGATATAATCTCATAAATATATACATATCCCGAAGCAATATTTATAAATTAAAATATTTTTATTATTTTTATTATCTTTTAAGTTTCGATATTTAATTATATTTGCACACTAATCCCTCTATCATGATCCCTTTAAAAACTTTCCATGTCAGATACTCTTTTCTACTTTTGTACTAGAATTTCAACAACTGAAACAATCATCGTAGTCTATTTGTCTTCACATGTGCCCAATTGTCAACCACATTACCCATAAATTTGATGATTTACGCCGGTAACTAAATCAGTTGATTTTTAGTCAAAGGAAGTGCTCCATGGTACACTGTACAAATATTGTCGGTGTACTTTAGAGGTTGCAAAATCACCATGAATATAAAGGGATTGGATAAGAAATCCCAATTTATGAACCGCAATTGAATGACTCCCAAAAAAAACTTAAAATCAAACTCTAAATAATTGATTCTAAACCGATCAACCAGTTAAAATGAGAAGATGAACATAATTAGGAATTTAAGTATCATATACGCAAACCCAGCCGAGAGAAACAACATCATTATCAGTTGTTTTTAAACACTCGTCGAATTTAATACTGGAAAGAGACCGAGAAAATGCAGCAAAATTTATTTCAACATGACGATTTCAACTAGTGGATAGGATTATACGGACGTTGTAATTTTTTGAGTAATGAATCGGTAGCTTCACCATTTAATTCCAGTGAAGAAGAAAAAGTAAAAGAAAAGGAAATAAGATTATTGTCATTTTATAAATATTGAATTTAAGTATCGTATCTGCAATCCCAATCAAGAGAAACAACACCATTATCAGTTGTTCTTAAACACTTTTGTCGAAATCTAATTCCGAAAAGAGATCGAAAAAATACAGCAAAAATTATTTCAACATGATGATTCCAATTAGTGGATATGAATTATACGGACATTGCAATTTTTTGAGTAACGAATCAGTAGCTTCACCATTTAATTCCAATGAAGAACAAGAAATGAAAGAAGAGGAAATAAGTTTGTTGTCATTTGTAAATATTGAATTTAAGATGATTCGAGGATTGACAGAGAAATTCATTTTTCTGTTGGATGATAATGATGTGCGATGGTAGTGGTGGCGGCGGAAAGTGAGATGGTTTCTAAAATGAATTTAAGTAATATGAATTTAATCTCGTAAAAAAGATTGTTAAATTGCTAAAAGGATTAATGTGTAAATACAATTGAAATAGGAACTTAAAAGATTATACAATAAAAATATTTTATTTTCTAAATATTGCCTTAGGATGTGTGCACATTTATGAAATTATATCCAATAGCCAAAATATGCTTCCTTATAGTTGTTGTCACGAGGATGATCTCGTCACAGCAGGACTCTTTTAGCTATTAACAAATACCATGTCCTGTATATTACAAGTCCTGGATTTCAACTATTTAGTATGTTATATTATTAGCAACATTTTCTTATTTAGATGTTATCCAAATCAATTAAAATGTATTTTTCATAACATCTTATGTAGAGTAGCAAACTTTTTATATTTGTTGCAATAAAAAATATCTGTCTCATAGTTTGTTGTAATATTTATAAATATATTCATTTCAGTTTGTGAGATATGTGAATTCGAAATTTAAACACATAAAGATAGATAAGGAGAAATAAGTGATGTGATTTTAATATAGTGGTAAAAGGGTTTGATTCTCGGACTTGTGAAGATTTAATTTCTAGACCTAATTTTTAATTACTAAAAATAAATAAGATTAAACAGATTTGATTTTAAAAATAGATGGAAGAAAACTAGGGTTTAAGATTCCACCATTCACCAATACTTCTGTAATATGCCTAACAATTCTATGCTCAATTTAATCTAAATATACCAAAAATAGGTTCTTAAAAGAATAATTGTAAATCCTAAGCATGAGACATCAAAAGCAGTCAACCCAGCATGACTCATCAAAAGAGAACACAACTATTTAAGAAAAACCATTTTTTTCAATTTTAATCAAGCAATTAATAATAAAAGAATTGTAAAGAAAATATAGATAAAATAGACATACAACTTAATTATTGGAAGAAATGCTTCCTCCGTCACCCCAGTGATGGTGATTAGCTCATTGTAATGGAAACGCACTCAAAATATAGTTTAATTGCTCAAAAAGTGCTTACAATGATTGAAAAGAAGTAACACAGCCAATTCGATACGCTTATAAGCGTTACAGTGAAGGGTTCAGAGTGTTACAAGAGGAAGAAAAGAGTACAGCAGAAAAGGACGGACTGTGTGTGCAATTGATAAAGAACGGCTGAGCAGCTGAAGATGCGACAGTATCAGCGATAGTTCCTCAGCGCCATATGTTCTTCTTCCTCTCTATAGCAGCATAAATTTCTTTCTTCATGTTCTCTTCCGGCTGCTCTCGCCCCCGATTTAAGCCCTTCTATTTGGTATATATAGGGTATACAAACCCTAGAGAGATTCCTAAAGCGATTCAAACTCCTAAAACAACTCCAACTCAATCTCAAATTGTGAATTATCCGAAACAAAATATTTTTTCCTTTTCCGGCTGTGACACGGCTCTGCAGCCATTTTTTCCGGCGTTAATCACTCATACTTGACGTGTTTGATCTTCTTTTGGTTTCTTCTTTAATTGGGTAGCTTGAACAACCAAAAATCCCTTAAAAATCGGTTCACACAATTCAGCAGAACTTTTCTTTCACGCAAGTAGCTTTCCCGCTATTTTCTTGCATTCAAATTTGATTGAAGGGTGCCTTTAACAACTGTCTGGGTGCCTTTATCACTTTTGGAGCCAATTTTTCCCAAATTATTTATTTCTCAAAAGTACCTACAAAGACATAAAAAGACATAATAAGTACAAAATCGAACACTATCAAAACAGATAATTGAGCGCAATTTAGACACAAAAATGTGTCTATCAAATACCCCCAAACTTACTATTTGCTAGTCCTCGAGCAAATAAAAATAAAAATAAAATCCTAACTCACTTTCGCAGGAATCGCGACTTCATTTAGCATATGTAATAAGCCGTTAAACCCTTAGGTGTCCCTAGTGGATGAGTTTTGTCTAGTGAGGGTTTACAAGAGGTATACCCACAAAACCTGTACTCCAAATTTTAGCTACTCGTGAACGATTAAGGATAGATACTAAACATGCTATTTAGTTGGCTTACTCAATTCTTCGGCTATGGGAATCATTACCCTATATGAGTCCAATTGTTGTACACGAGTGTTTACTCAAGCGTACTAAAATCATATATAAGACAACATAGCTCTACTCAGATAGTCGTTCAACCACAAGACTCATAATCTATCAAAGTTCAATGACATGAAAAGATTTAGAAAATGGACATGGAAAATGTGAAGGTTGCACGTGTTGACTAAGGTGAACGGTGTTTCCCATATCTGTCTGAAGGTCAGTGCCAGGATGAATCCCAATGGTTTGAGATACATGGTCTTAAACCTAATACTAATATCGACTCAACTGGTATATACAAGGGTCCCAGCGATCGATTTATAAAATGATAAATATATTGACAACATGATTGGATCAAATTGAATCCAAGCGCATGATTCCTATCAGAATCTTACGTGATAGTTCTCATGGATCCTGCGTTCCACGCTTGCTTAGGCGACGGAGACAGGGAGAACACACACATATTGCTATCAAAGTGTCAATATTTTTTTGTTTTTTTTTTCCTTTGTTTTTTTTTTCGAATAAAGTAAGAATCGGGCTTGATCTCAAACACTTTATTTCATCCTAGCGGCGATAACAATTTGATATTGGGCCCCACCAAATAACTTAGAGAAACACAAAATTGGAAAAATAAAAACAGAAAGTGATATGGTCGAGATAGACTCCGAGATGTGGTGACAACTATCGTGTTATTTCTAACACCTGAACTCTGTCCTTTTATGAATAGACCATTTAACTGGGCACACCAATTCCTATAGAAAAAGAGCTAAGTTTTTATCTAGCTAGAATGATTAGTGTCACCCTGAAGTGTTCACAAGCTTCTAAATTCTAGATCTTTATTATTTAACATAAAAGTTTCTCCCTTACCCCCAAACTTAAATCAAACAGTTTCCTCAATGTTTCTAAAGATGAATGATTAAAAATATGAACAAGGAGAAACTGTTACCACTTCACGAAAAGGAGTTAAGGAAAGATATTACTGTGTTTCATGAGCATGGGTTACCTCCCAAGAAGTGCTAAGTTTAAAGTCTTCATCCTGACTAAGGAAGAATTAGTCACCTCATGAAATCATATAGCAATAGTCGGAACAACTGTGGGTCATCTGAATCAAATAATGCTATCACAAATAGAAAACTACAACATGCCAAGAAAATGAACAAACCGAGCACACCCTTATCGAGTTTTCTGTTTAAGACAACTACTTTTAGCTGTGGTTCAGGTTCATGGTCTATAAAAGGGTCTAGATAAAACATTTTCATGGGTTGGATTTCCTCATAGGCATGATCAATAGGATCAGGTTGTAAAGTCTGGAAAAACTCAACTAAGAACTTAGAAGCACATAATAATAACCTGAATAATTGTGGATCCTCAAAGTCAATCAGATTTGACCCACACAGTTGACTACTATGAAGGTGGTCATTCTTAAGCAAAAATGTCGATTCCCTAAAGTAATTAGGTTTAGTCTTAAAACTTAATAACTTACATCTTTGAAATTCTAACGTTCCCACATATGGAAGAAAATATTTTGGTGGGAAAACAAAGTCAATCTGGGTATTATCGCCTAGGTAAACCACATCGACCAGAGGATGGGTTTCTAACAACTGAACTTCTTTATGGACATGATTAGGTTCAGGAAATAGTTCTTGAAAATAATCTCTTAATATGGTAGAGGCACAAACATCAAGTCCCAAGTGAGGGACTTCTAAAAGAGTCAAAGGTAAAGCAAAGGGAGAATGATAATCACCCCCAAACTTAGAATTTTGGGTGTCTCTAGATAGACTAGTCACAATTTCCTTAATTTCTAGATCATCAGATTCTCGAGAATTGTCAATTGCTTCTTCTAAGTTATAATCAAGTGGTGCATCCTCACTCATATTTAAAATCTCTATGGGTCTATCTTGGTTATCTACAACTATTGTTTCTAAATCGTTGGACTCTAAAACAGTATTCTCAGGATAAACCCGTTCCTCTAAACCATTATCAGTTTCAAAACAAGAAAGTTCTACATCGTCTAAAACAGTGGTGGTCAAATCCTCTTCCTTTTGAATAGGTGAATGATCATTAAAATTATTTGGATTTGAACAAGAAATAACACTATCATCATGAAGCACAATTGGAGTGACAGTTTCCTGATCACTCTGCCTGTATATTTCAAGTTCTTCATCAACACTCCTCATCATCATAATAACATGAATATGTTTGAACCTCGTCTAAATAAGTAGTGTTACCAATTCTATCCTCGTCCTCTTGACTAGGTGAATAATTATCAAGGGTAGCACTATATTGGAAATTAAGATCATTTTGAGCAATATTATTATTTGCAGACATTTCATTCACACTTAATCCAAACCTTTTTGTACTCTCAGTAAACTCCCTGAGGGATTCTTTTAGAAAATCAAATGGATCATAAGGGGTACTGGTTTGCAACTGCTCATGTGATTCTTCTAGAGGCATACTAGGTTCATGGGGAGTACTAGATTGCATCTGCTTTAGGGAATCCCTCCAAGATAACGAACTCAAATCATCATGGGGAGTACTAGATTGCAACTGCTCGTGTGATTCTTCTAGAGAAAGATTTGGACTACTATTTGTTCCTGTCACACTCAATCCAAGCCTTTTTGTACTCTCAGCCAACTCCTTGACGGATTCTTTTAGAGAAACAACTAGATCATCAAGATTGCTAGGTCGCAACTGCTCGTGTTCATGTTCATAAGACGGGTGTATGTATGAATAAAAATTGGGATCACCCTGGTATGAACCATAACCTTCAGAAGATTGGTAGTGGTCCCAAGTACTATCCACACTATGATTATAGTAAGGATAATGTCTTTTTTGAAACCCAGTTGGATATTCATTGTATTGGCTATTGTAACACCAGTTCGACATTTTTCTAACCAAAAATTTCCTAATAAATGTAAAATAAAATAAAATAAAAAATAAATAAATCTAAGACTTAAAAATCCTAACAGGAAGGGGTTCTAAACATATACAAACAAGGCCGACTCAACCAAATCAAACCTATTGAATCTAGGAAACAAAAAGCATGATGGCTCCACTTAGATTGTTTCTAGACCAGCTTCTATTCTTTTAAAAGGAAACTAGTTACAGTTTTAGCAAACCTCTTAGAACGATCTGAATTAGATTAAGTCGAAGAGAAACAAGATAAGCTCTAAGGAGCTTTGATAACCCTGTCTCGTTGGCACTTTTCCCTGGGTTACAAGGCGGCTCTAATCAACTTAAAATAATCTTCCTGAACTTCGAGTTAGGCTAATAAAGTAACCAGTACATTCCTTTTGAACGAGTTTCCTATAAGCTCGTTACCCTATCGGTCTCTTTCTAGTCAAAATTTTAAGGATTAGGTTCGCGTTTGGTAACGTGTTCCTAAAGCGGGCAAGAAGGAAACAATGATGAAATCCGAGTCCTTATCTTGTATGGCCAGTTCTTGCCCTTTACTAGAAAAGTAAAACCGTATTCAATTCCTCAACATATATGCATACGAAGGAATACGTAAACCCACTTGCAGGGGATTCGTGGGTTGATCGAGTCTTACCTCCCGTACCAGACGGGGGATGAATCGGTTGTAGTCGACTCGGGCCACTGACTCCTGTGTTAGTGTACGAACCCGAGGGGCTGAGACAATATCGTAATTGTCGTCCTTCCATGTAACAGTTTATATTTAATAATACCCTTCCGTAGGGTTTAAAGATAATAAAAAGTCCAAATGTCCAAAAGTCCAAAAAGAAAAGTCCAAAATAAAAGAAAAAATTACAGAAACAATAAAAATTTCCTAATACAATTCTCTAAAAGAAAACAAATAAAATCTAAATAAAATAAAATCTAATTAAGAAAAATCTTCGTCTTCTTTTTCGTTCTTTAAGCTTTAACTTTTAACTCCAAGTCTTTAGCTTTAATTCCAAGTCTTTGGTTCACTTTCTTTTCGATCCAAAATCCAACATGTAACAAAAAGAGAAATACCAAAAGAAACGTAAAATAGAACAAAGTAAAAAAATAAAAATAAAAACCTAAAAATAAATCTAAAACTCTAAACCTAAAAACAAGTCCGCGTCGGCGGCGCCAAAAATTGATGTGATTTTAATATAGTGGTAAAAGGGTTTGATTCTCGGACTTGTGGAGATTTAATTTCTAGACCTAATTTTTAATTACTAAAAATAAATAAGATTAAACAGATTTGATTTTAAAAATAGATGGAAGAAAACTAGGGTTTAAGATTCCACCATTCACCAATACTTCTGTGATATGCCTAACAATTCTATGCTCAATTTAATCTAACTATGCCAAAAATAGGTTCTTAAAAGAATAATTGTAAATCCTAAGCATGAGACATCAAAAGCAGTCAACCCAGCATGACTCATCAAAAGAGAACACAACTATTTAAGAAAAACCATTTTTTTCAATTTTAGTCAAGCAATTAATGATAAAAGAATTGTAAAGAAAATATAGATAAAATAGACATACCACTTAATTATTGGAAGAAATGCTTCCTCCGTCACCCCAGTGATGGTGATTAGCTCATTGTAATGGAAACGCACTCAAAATATAGTTTAATTGCTCAAAAAGTGCTTACAATGATTGAAAAGAAGTAACACAGCCAATTCGATACGCTTATAAGCGTTACAGTGAAGGGTTCAGAGTGTTACAAGAGGAAGAAAAGAGTACAGCAGAAAAGGACGGACTGTGTGTGCAATTGATAAAGAACGGCTGGGCAGCTGAAGATGCGACAGTATCAGCGACAGTTCCTCAGCGCCGTATGTTCTTCTTCCTCTCTATAGCAGCATAAATTTCTTTCTTCCTGTTCTCTTCCGGCTGCTCTCGCCCCCGATTTAAGCCCTTCTATTTGGTATATATAGGGTATACAAACCCTATAGAGATTCCTAAAGCGATTCAAACTCCTAAAACAACTCCATCTCAATCTCAAATTGTGAATTATCCGAACAAAATATTTTTTCCTTTTCCGGCTGTGACACGGCTCTGCAGCCATTTTTTCCGGCGTTAATCACTCATACTTGACGTGTTTGATCTTCTTTTGGTTTCTTCTTTAATTGAGTAGCTTGAAATCAACCAAAAATCCCTTAAAAATCGGGTCACACAATTCAGCAGAACTTTTCTTTCACGCAAGTAGCTTTCCCGCCATTTTCTTGTATTCAAATTTGATTGAAGGGTGCCTTTAACAACTGCTTGGGTGCCTTTATCACTTTTGGAGTCAATTTTTCCCAAATTATTTATTTCTCAAAAATACCTACAAAGACATAAAAAGACATAATAAGTACAAAATCGAACACTATCAAAACAGATAATTGAGCGCAATTTAGACACAAAAATGTGTCTATCAATAAGAAAACTTTTTATCTCTTCTTTGTTTGTATTAAGAATTGTGCAAATTCTAAAACGTCCACTTTTTGTGGGACGGAGGGAGTATAAATCTTCCTTTTTACATATAAGTATTTGTTAGTAGTATATCTGTTAATGTATAAGTATTATAAAAAAAGTTCCAAAGAAGTTCTATTATATATATGTTAAATTTATATTTTCTTAATATGTTTATTATGTACATTAATCCTAAGTTAATTATATAAATGTATCTCATGTGTTAATTAAAATTACAATTTCTTACGACATAAATTTTTCTTTTTTGTATATAAACATTCACAAATATTTTTTTTACATAGAATTTTATTCTTATATGATGTCATTGGAAAAGAATAAGAAAATGATTGATACTTGTGATATATACTCATATATTATTTACGTAGAACTGTTTGTCGTTAACCAAACTTGTTAGTTTTAAGAGAGTTGAACCACGTTAATCCTTTGTGTGTTTATTGATTCTCCGTGGTATCATCGACTAAGAATTGGTCTTGTGATTATCTATTTTTATTCTCTTCACATTAATAGGCCAAGCACATTGATCTGTCTCTTTCCAAGTCAGTAAACTCCCAACCTTTCGTTGGTCAACAACCAACAAAAAAAAAAAGTTTTCTTCTTCGAAACACCTACATATGTCGGCAGCGGATCAATTCCAACGAGCATTTCAAACAACTCCTACATTTGTCTGTCTAGGGGGAATCATTCAATCTTTATCCATCATGCCTCAATTGGATCAATTGGGTGGAAGTTTCTTTTACCTATTTCTCTAGGTAATCTATTATTGACAACTTCTTTCCTTTTGAAAGTATCCATAATTTTTTTCTTCAGATCTAAATGTCGGAAACTGACAACAATACTTCATGGATATTATCTCATGTGTGATTCAATAATAAGAAAGGTTATTTTGACTTTGGGTCCCAACTTTATGACCAATGTTGTATTTGGGTCCCAGAAAATTCAATACTAGAGTTTGGGTCCCAGGACCGTAGTTGACCGTCTTGACCGTTAACAAACTTATCTTAACTTTAATTAATATATATTTATTTAATGGTTTCAGTCAGCGTTAGCACGTGATCCACACGCGTTGCTTAATAATCTATTGAAATACATTTGACGGGTATGAGTAGCATCCAACTGTCTAAATTATTTATCTGCTGGTGAAATGACTCGAACAACTGCTGGTAGTGATAATGTATGTTGGTAATAGTGTGAATGGAATATGAGTACAAAGTACTGGTGGTCGAAGCAAGCCAACACGCAAGCACGTCATAAGCCAAGCCCTTCCCCGAAATAAAGATTGTGTCTTAGGCCACCAAGAAATCCCATGTCCAAAAGATGACAACTATGAACATGAAAAAGAAGGCAAGGGAAGAATCAACTTGGAAGGGTTTATAGAAGGACATGAATTGTTCAAGGTTGATGGTAGTGAACTGAAGTGGTTGTTGTGAAAGATGTAAATCAAGTTTTTTGGAAGCTCACTTCGCTGTGTAAAAGCATATGATAGGGGCCTTTTCACGAACCGGTTATAGGCAATAAAAGGGTGATCGAGAGGCCAGTTTGCTGCAGTGTTCTAGATCTTTTAATAATTCAGTCTTCCTTATAATTTTGATCACAAAACAAACCAATAATCAATCCATTGTGAATTCTAAACCAACGACACAACTTGTTCTTCACTGATTTTATAGTCACATCTTAATCCCAAAACTCTTAATAACTCGCTTAGAATTCGAGTAAAAATGATTAATATCAACCATTCAGCCATAAAAATCAATGACATCAACCATGTGTTCTTCACTATTAACGACAACAGCAACACACCTTCACTTAAAAACTCTTCCAAATCGGCAATTTCTGTAATTTATGTACTTACCATAATTGTCAAAATCGAAAAATAAATTACAAATTTAGCTCCATTAATCTTCTTCTTTTATGTTATATGATACAAAATTTTCAGATTGAGAAACAAATAAAAAGACAAAACATATGTTTATTAAAAAGAAAATGGAGAGAATTTAAGAGGAAACGAGTGACAGGGAGTGAATGGTGGAAAATGAGAAAACTAGAATGAAAAGACTAGTTTATTGATAGATTGTAAAAGATTCAGAGTTTGTTACAGGACAAGACTCTTATACAAAAAGAAAAAAGTTAACATGTACTAATAGGTTAACTAAAACAGACAACCGACTGGTGTGGGTAGAATCAATAGATTCTTCATAACAAAATCATTACTAACTATAACCAAATCAGTTGGTTCTCATAATCCCCCTCAAAAGAGACAAGAGAACACTTGAGAAATTTATGCTGACATAAGAGAAAAGCTGGAGAAGGTAACCCTTTGTGAATATATCAGCAACTTGATATGTAGAAGGGATGAACTTCACTTCAATTGAACCAGCATCAACAAAATCCTAATGAAATGATATTCTAGCTCAATGTGCTTTGCTCTGGAGTGATAGATAGGATTTGATGATAAGCACTTAGCATTCATATTATCACAAAACAAAGTGAATAGTTTTGACAGAGATATACCCAATTCTTCAAAAAGCATAGAATTCCACATGACATCAGTAGCAAGAAGAGATAATGCCTTGTATTCTACTTCAGCGGAAGACTTTGCAATAGTGGGAAGTTTCTTTGAAGACCAAGAAATAAGAGAGTCACCCAGAAAAAGACAATACCCAGCAGTGGATTTTCTTGTGTTAGGGAAACCAGCCCAATCTGAGTCGGAAAACCTGTCAAAGTCAGATCTCCATCATGCAGGAGAATACCACAAACTAGGGACCCTTTGAGAAATCTTAGAATCCTCTTAACTAGAAGAAGATGAACATCAATTGGATTTTACATAAATTGACTGACATAGCTGATTGCAAAAGCAAGATCAGGTCTAGTCATGGTCAAATATAGCAGAGAGCCCACCAAGCTCCTATAATCTGCATGTGTCTCAAGTAAATCATCATCCAAAACTGATGCTCTATGTCTATATACACTACGTCAATGCAACCTTTTTGCAACTTTTATTTCCGTCCCCAGAATTCAAGCAACAGAAATATCTGTTGCAAAAACGGTGTTGCACATTGTAGCAATTTTTGAAACAATATAAATGTTCCTTAAATTAACTAAAGCAACAGATATAAAAGTTGCTAAATTATCGGAGTTGCTGTATTAATTAAAGCAACATATTTTCTAAATTAAGCAACGTTTATTTAACGTTAATTAGTTTAGAAAACGTATTGTTGGGTCCCACAATAAATGTGTCCTTCGGTTTTTATTTGCAACATTTATATAAGTTGCTTATTTTAGAAAACTCAGCAACGTATTCATCACCAACTTTTATATAAGTTCCAAATTAAAATTAGGTTTTAAAAGAAATAGTATTTGTATTGTTATATGTATATATGTGTTAGATTCCTGCAGATTTCGGCACCTGCATATATATATATATTTCTAACCCAATAAACTTACCATGCGAAGAAAAAAAAATTCACTAACTAACACAATCATGCAGAGTGACATACAGTCAAGCACCCTATTCAAGATTCATCCATCCAAGTGCACACAAGAAAGCTGAAAAACATGTTTTTATTTTTTGGATTTAAAATTTTATGACAGTACAATTATAACAAGATCATTGTAGAAGAAATATAGGTTTTGAATATAGAGATAACTCATAAATGATTGATTTAACTGTTGTTACATCTCTGTGGTTTAGATATGCCTATGACAACAAGAATCAAACCTGGATCACGATATAATAATTTTCGGCACAAATCTGAGCAGTCAGAGCTTACTTCCTTAATATCAGGAGGGAAATGCAACTCTTTTAATTTCATGATGTTTTGCAGCAACTGTTCAACACAGGAAACAGGAAAAGGGATCTACCACGAGTTGGCAAACACACATCATAATGGTAAATAAATTAAGAGACAAGTAGCGAGACAACTCTCAAACCTGGATTTGGTTATTTCCAGTAAAAGGGGTTTTCCCTATCACAAGTTGATAAAGGATAACACCTACACTCCATAGATCTGCCTGCATATATAGATTAAGGTAAATCAGGTAAGAAACAGAGATAGAAAAAGATTGGGATGTCATTCATGCAAGGGTTTTGTGTCACCTTTGCGTCATACTTCTGGAACTGCATTATTTCTGGAGCCATGTAGAGAGGTGAACCACACAGTGTTTCAGATAAACCTCTAGGCTGTAGAGACCTGCAAAGAAATGGAAAACACGCAACTACCGTCAGGATTACAAGTGAGAGAGCATATATTTGACAAGTTAATCTATATCCTCTCTGATTTAAAGCTTTAATTTTGCATTTTCGATTCCACATTCGACCATTCAAAGGAAATAAACAAAAGAACGGTACCAGTTCAAATGCAAGAAAATCTGACCTTACAAAACCAAAGTCTGCAATTTTCAACACCACTTGATCATTATTTGTGGTCGAGGAGATTCTGAGAAAGAAATTAAGGACATGAAAATGCACAGTGTTAAGGGTGCATAAGCTAAAAAAATAGCATCTCAAGTAGATAAATTAGTACAAATTCCTGTATATACATGTATAAAATATATGAGGGGTGAAACTAGAAATGGGTAAAAATGTTATTATTAATACTTGAGGCTTTAGATCTTGGTGTATAACATTATTCTGACGGAGGATTTATAGACCACCAGATGTTAAAGGAACAAATGTTAGACTCTTAATACCGAGCTGCTGCATGAAGTGTTTTGATGTAGCTTCACTGACTTTTCCTTTACGCTGGATATGCATAGAGAGATCACCTCCTCTGCAGTACTCTAGTATAAGATGTATCCTCCCTTGTACCTATATTGCACAAATCAAGTATCAGTTTTGACTGTTTTGTGAATTGGACTAATCATAATCTTCTCTATCTAACTGGTTTTTGAGGTAACTGTACGCAGATGCATACATCTTCTTCTCCTATTACAAATCATATAATCTACTCCAAGCACCAGCAAATTGAAATAATATCTCAGTCTGGATCATTACTATGACTATAATTGTGACCAATTCATACATCCACAGAAATATTATAAGGATATCCAATTGAATTAAAAAGTGGAATATGAATAAAGTACCAACCTCGATGATGTCATGTAATCATATGATGTTGGGATGATTAATATTTTTAAGAATAACAATCTCAGAAACAAGACTCTCCTGTAACTTTTAGATAATCGATCCATAATGTTTTTAAGAATAACATATTTTATGAACTACTTGAGGACTGACATATACAACACCAACAGTTGAAAGTCATTGGTTGAAAGTCATTGAACTTAATTGTTGTTACTTACCCTTTTCAGGATTCAATCTCCAATTCCATGGAGGAACCCCATTGGCTGCAACTCCGTCTTCTGTGGTGATCGCAAGAGGGTGTCCATCATGATCCAAACGTCTTCGACCTACCACTAGCAAATGAGGAAGGATTGGAAGAGCTGAAGAAAAAGGATATCAGAAGCAAGAAGATAACATATAAATTTTGTCAAGGAAGACAAAGTTTTGCTAAAATTGACAACCTAGACTGGAAAAAAAAAATCAAGGACATAAATCTTGGTACCATACCTCTCTCCCTACATATCACATTATCATCATTTGATTCAAGTTCAACTTCTCCTATTAGACCACAATGAAGGAAATTTAACACAAGTTCTAGCATGCTCCACAGAGACAAACACCAAGTTCCGAAAACTAGACATCTGAGGAAAGACATCAAGGCTAAGCCAGAGAACCTCATTTGCTAGTCACTTGTAAACCCCATCATTTTCCTACTCAAACTTACAATCTGATAGCTAAATATATTTAGGATTAACAAGTATGATATTTCATAAAATTTCAGAAGGCAACTTTTCACAAATTTCAACTCATTAATTACCCTTATTACCGCACCCACAAAGATAATATAGCCAATTTAGCTCAATGACAAGCAAGACAACAATTACAGATAAGTTGTCCATCTGGACCATCTTATGAAATGCTAAAATAGATGAAGGTACACATGTGGTGCTTGCTAATTATAAGTCTTAGGTTCTCCTTTTCAGTAGCAATATTGAACCGCAAATTAAAGAATCATGATAACGACAACTCTTACTTCCAACTGTTCTCAATTTGTATCCACTACTGTTGTATTCACTCAACCAAATTAGGCTACTAGTTAACCACTGACTAAATAGAACTAGCTCATGATATAAGCACAAAGCGAACCGTAAGAGTTTTCATTCTTTCCCTGTTTTACAAATACCATAATGGCTAGTACTGCACATGTTTTTACATGACCACCATGAAAATATTTACAAGCCGCAATAATCATTAAAAATTGGTCTCTCATCAACCACTTATCCAACGCCAACAGATTATATCATTCTGGAACCGTTGAACAAATCCCTAAAGGTTATCAGAAGAAACCTAAGGCTATTTCAAGGCGTATAGATGTTAAAATCACTGACGAGAGAAGTGCCTTAAGTGCAAAACGACAGTCATTGAAACAGGCATATCTCATGACGTATAAATCGGAATAGGACGCTTAATATCTCATTGGAATCATCGTCCAGAGCCTTTATTTGATCAGAAGATACCTAAAAGGGTCGAAACTGCTGCCAAACAGGTCTGACAGACAACCAAGTACTCCAGTTTTTCAGATTTCCAGTGCCTACATTGTAAAATTTCTATAGACTTCGTCACAAAACCGAATTCATCAAATGATATCTCGTTGGAAACTACAGAGAATGCTCTATCATATAAAAAATCAACTAATTTCTTAAAAGATCGGGACAAAACAGGACAAGACTTCTATTTCAGAAATTTCAGAGTTGACTGCCTGTGTTTGCAAAGCCAAAATTCTCAAACCTCAAGTTCAAATGCTATCCCCTTTTATCAGGTTATAGATGACACTTATATGAACAATTTACCGTGAAGAAAACATTTTCTAAAACATCACCAATACACAGAAATATGCCTCAAGAAGGCTGTCTATGCAGATTTCAGGAAACGGCTAATTTATGTATTCACTTCACCGTCATGACAAAACTCCAAAATGCTGAATCATAAATCCTAGGTGTTTACTACATACCCAATTCATCAATTCATAGAAATAACATGAGTTATAATGAATCCCCTATCATTATTGAAATGAGTAAAAAAGCAAGAAGAACTTTTACCTCTGTTTCTCTTGGGACTTTCCTCAAACAATAGATATGCAGTTCTGCTGGTGTTGAGAGCTGCGTTTTCCCTTGTTGTATTAAGTTCCTATTATAGCTTCTACACATGCAAATTGCTTTCTAAGAAGAAACCATGTTTCTTTATCATACCGAGATTCTAAAACATTTCAAAATGTAAGCCATTAATCACTTAAAACCCACGGCAAAGAAAATCACAAACAATATAGAATTCTATTATAATTTGAATCTAAGGGAACCCAACATCCATCATCTTTCTCAAATTCTGAATACCCATTAATCAATGACAACAGACATATTTCTGAACTGATATATGTTCAGAGACAAACTTTATATTGTGATATTTAAAGCCTCACAGTTACATAAGACATAAGACAGTATGAATGCAAGAGTCCTACAGAAAGTTGGTGTCATAGCTTACTTGCTAAGCAAGTGGCGAACTATGTGCATCGTGTATTGACAGGGTATCGATAGCTGTTGAATGCAGTATTTCAATTCTCTAGTGAAATTCAATGAAGAAAATCTTGAAGTCTCTCACAAGTCCCCTTGTTAGACAAACTAGATTGTACACTTAAGATTCAATAGGAAACATAGGAGGCTTCTTAATTATCTGCAATACATGATCAGATATATGTGGCATTTTCTCATCAAAGGGTTCAATAGGTAACATTGACAGCTTCTTTTAACTGAAAAGCCATCGGTGTAAGTCTCCATATATTATGATAAATGTCTAAGCTTATTTTTTCAGGGTTTTCTATCTCTAGCAGAATATAATGTGACTCTGACCCATTAAGTCACTTGGAATTCCTACCATATGATAACTAAAAAGAAGTACATGCACCATCTACAAAGTAATAAACTACCTGCTTATGAAAATTCCGTAACTGTACTACTACAACATAGCAAACTACTATCACCTTCTACTCATATACCAAGAAGGAACCCCAAAAAGAAGAATAAACCCTTATCGGACTTTACTCAAACAGGGTAAGCACACATGAAAGACCAAGGGAAATAATCAAATATCTACATTTTTTAAGTCATCAACAGAGGTGTAAGATTGGCCACTCTTCATTTAGTGATCAGATACAAACCTAGCAAAACTTCATCAACAAAATTATCACTTCTAGTGAGCCATGAAAAAAACTGTGAAACTTTAATTTATTTAAACACAATAAAAATGAAGAAGAACCCAAACCCATTTTATAGGAAATGGAACATAACATTAATAAACCAATCTAGCCTTTTCTCTCAAATATAAAAAAATAAATCCAAAATTGAAAGTGAAGGAAAAAAATAATGATCACCTAGAAATAACTCCCTCTATCTCCATCTCTCCACCTCGTTCATAATCCCCAACAATATCGTCAGTAGCAGATTTATAATGCTTCAAACGAGAAAAACAAAAGAGGAAAATAAAATTAAGATTCAAATAAAAGGAAGAACTATATATCAAATTCTAGGGTTGTAAGAAGAATAAAAGAAAATCTGATCTACATGAACCTTAGGGTTTATACCAGAAACCAGACTCACCTGTAAATACCCAACCCATCGAAACTGATATTGAAAATTAGGATTTGTACCTGATAAGAATCAACAAACTTGCTACAACCACAACGAACAATCAGACGATTGTTTGTTTGGGATTTCAGGAAAAACATAATTTTCTAGGGTTACGAAAAAGTCAACCACCATAAACTTGCTAGATCGAGATATCTGGTTTATGGGATTTGGTTAGGATGTAAAGGTTGATGTAAAACCCCTTATCCTAGAACAACTTATCCTATAATGTCTGATAGCTGTTGAATAGTATTTCAATTCTCTAGTGAAATTCAATGAAGAAAATCTTGAAGTCTCTCACAAGTCCCCTTGCTAGAAAGACTAGATTGTACACTTAAGATTCAATAGGAATCATAGGAGGCTTCTTAATTATCTGCAAGACATGATCAGATATATGTGGCATTTTCTCATCAAAGGGTTCAATACGTAACATTGACAGCTTCTTTTAACTGAAAAGCCATTGGTGCAAGTCCTCATATATTATGATAAATGTCTAAGCTTATTTTTTTCAGGGTTTTCTATCTCTAGCAGAACATAATGTGACTCGGACCCATTAAGTCACTTGGAATTCCTATCATATGACAACCAAAAAGAAGCACATGCACCATCTACAAAGTAATAAACTACCTGCTTATGAAAATTCCGTAACTGTACTACTACAACATAGCAAATTACTATCACCTTTTACTCATATACCAAGAAGGAACCCCAAAAAGAAGAATAAACCCTTATCGGACTTTACTCAAACAGGGTAAGCACACATGAAAGACCAAGGGAAATAATCAAATATCTACATTTATAAGTCATCAACAGAGGTGTAAGATTGGACACTCTTCATTTAGTGATCAGATACAAACCTAACAAAAATCCATCAACAAAATTATCACTTCTAGTGATCCATGATAAAAACTGTGAAACTTCAATTTATTTAAACACAATAAAAATGAAGAAGAACCCAAACCCATTTTATAGAAAAAGGAACAGAACATCAATAAACCAATCTAGCTTTTTCTCTCAAATATAAAAAAATAAATCCAACATTGAAAGTGAAGGACAAAAATAATGATCACCTAGAAATAACTCCCTCCATTTCCATCTCTGCACCTCGTTCATAATCCCCAACAATATCGTCAGCAGCAGATTTATAATGCTTCAAACGAGAAAAACAAAAGAGGAAAATAAAATTAAGATTCAAATAAAAGGAAGAACTATAGATCGAATTCTATGGCTGTAAGAAGAATAAAAGAAAATCCGATCTACACGAACCTTAGGGTTAATACCAGAAACCAGACTCACCTGTAAATACCCAACCCATCGAAACTGATATTGAAAATTAGGATTTGTACCTGATAAGAACCAACAAACTTGCTACAACCACAACGAACAATCAGACGATTGTTTGTTTGGGATTTCAGGAAAAACATAATTTTCTAGAGTTACGAAAAAGTCAACCACCATAAACTTGCTAGATCGAGATATCTGGTTTATGGGATTTGGTTAGGATGTAAAGGTTGATGTAAAACCCCTTATCATAGAACAACTTATCCTATAATGTCTGGTAGCTGTTGAATAGTATTTCAATTCTCTAGTGAAATTCAATGAAGAAAATCTTGAAGTCTCTCACAAGTTCCCTTGCTAGACAGACTAGATTGTACACTTAAGATTCAATAGGAATCATAGGAGGCTTCTTAATTATCTGCAATACATGATCAGATATATGTGGCATTTTCTCATCAAAAGGTTCAATAGGCAACATTGACAGCTTCTTTTAACTGAAAAGCCACTGGTGCAAGTCCCCATATATTATGATAAATGTTATTTTTTCAGGGTTTTCTATCTCTAGCAGAACATAATGTGACTCTGACCCATTAAGTCACTTGGAATTCCTACCATATGACAAACAAAAAGAAGCACATGCACCATCTACAAAGTAATAAACTACCTGCTTATGAAAATTCCGTAACTGTACTACTACAACATAGCAAACTACTATCACCTTCTACTCATATACCAAGAAGGAACCCCAAAAAGAAGAATAAACCCTTATCGGACTTTACTCAAACAGGGTAAGCACACATGAAAGACCAAGGGAAATAATCAAATATCTACATTTTTTAAGTCATCAACAGAGGTGTAAGATTGGCCACTCTTCATTTAGTGATCAGATACAAACCTAGCAAAACTTCATCAAAAAAATTATCACTTCTAGTGAGCCATGAAAAAAACTGTGAAACTTTAATTTATTTAAACACAATAAAAATGAAGAAGAACCCAAACCCATTTTATAGAAAATGGAACATAACATTAATAAACCAATCTAGCATTTTCTCTCAAATATAAAAAACAAAATCTAACATTGAAAGTGAAGGACAAAAATAATGATCACCTAGAAATAAATCCCTCCATCTCCATCTCTCCACCTCGTTCATAATCCCCAACAATATTTTCAGCAGCAGATTTATAATGCTTCAAACGAGAAAAACAAAAGAGGAAAATAAAATTAAGATTCAAATAAAAGGAAGAACTATAGATCGAATTCTAGGGCTGTAAGAAGAATAAAAGAAAATCCGATCTACACGAACCTTAGGGTTTATACCAGAAACCAGACTCACCTGTAAATACCCAACCCATCGAAACTGATATTGAAAATTAGGATTTGTACCTGATAAGAATCAACAAACTTGCTACAACCACAACGAACAATCAGACGATTGTTTGTTTGGGATTTCAGGAAAAACATAATTTTCTAGGGTTACGAAAAAGTCAACCACCATAAACTTGCTAGATCGAGATATATAGTTTATGGGATTTGGTTCGGATGTAAAGGTTGATGTAAAACCCCTTATCCTAGAACAACTTATCCTATAATGTCTGACTTAGGTTAGTTGGTAGGCTAGTGAATCCCACAAACGGTTAGGAACGTGGGTTTAGTTAGGAATTTGTGGGAGGAATCCGAGTAATTTTAGGAAAGTTGACCAAGAGTATATATTAGAATATTAGGGTTATTTTCTTCACGTAAGAACTTAAAAACAAAATAGCCGCCTAAAGATTTTCCTCTATTTTTCTTAGATGTCGCGAAAGAGATTTTGAAGAAGTAGGAAGACGGATTTAAGAACATAATTGAAGTTTATAGAAAGATCGTCGTAATAGCGAAACAGGTAGGTTTTATAACCCTTATCTCTTTTCAGCTTGGTCTAATGCGTGTAAAAAAAAAAACTACGAAACTAGAGTAAGAAGAAGAAAGAATTATAGTTGTAATTTCTATTATTCTAGCCTAGGATCTTATTAAACGAACGACTGTGTGAGGGTTTTTGTTTATTGATTGTGCTGAGTTCATCGGGACGTAGATGAATACTTTTGATGTTTAAAACTTACCACCAGTAGTCTATGCAGTAGTATGTATGGCTAATTTTGATGTTTAAAACATACCACCAGTAGTCTGTGCGGTAGCACGTATGGCTAAGATGATTACTTCGTTTTCTTATGATTTGCGCATAACAATGACTTACTAATTAATGATTCTCTTGATAGGTTTCATTAGTTTTCTTTTGAATGAGATTGGTTTGACTTATTATAGCATCCACTGTAATAGGAAGTGTTGGGACCTTATTAATTGTTTGTTGGTACAAAACTAAAGAGTTAAGACCTGAGTTACTTCCTTTTGAAATCAGTACACCTAGGCATAGATGATTAAATATCAAGAGCATGTACAGCGTGTTAGTGTTGTCAATTGAAGGTTGATACGGACTTAGGCTAAGCATCTAGGATACGGTGGAAGTACCGGTAGCAATATGGGGCCTAACTGTGAAATGGATCTTGGAAACATTGATGTGTGTGGGTTGTGGTTTCTGATAAGATTGTATTTGTAGTTCTATTTTGCACAACTAAAGGCTGTACAGGGAATGATATACTCTCATTTGACTGTTATAGTGTTTAGATGATTAAAGGAATATGTGCAGGATTGTTGGTGACTGCCATCCTGTGATGTTGGCAGTCGTATTATAACCACTTTGTGTAAATAAATGGTGTGGTTATTTGTTTGTTTTTATCGCCCGTAGTTGGTTCGACTCCCAGAGAATATTGGGCGATGACCGAGGGGTCGCCTAGAAGATATGGATATATTATCTTGAATGGGGTCGACAACACTTATCTTCCTATGCATTGTAGGGGATTAAGTGGACTACGCAAGGGTCGATATGTGTCGTCGTACGGTTAGA
The DNA here is from genome assembly GCA_023531435.1 of Papaver californicum. Taxonomy (NCBI): domain Eukaryota; kingdom Viridiplantae; phylum Streptophyta; class Magnoliopsida; order Ranunculales; family Papaveraceae; genus Papaver; species Papaver californicum. Next base: position 3,720,715 of record JAJJMC010016440.1, read on the forward strand.
GAATAAAACTATAGAGAGGGGAAGTCGATTAGTTTCGTGGGTTGGAAACCTATTTCCTTTCCTTTTATATACAACTGTTTTGTGTGCCTTTGTATTTTCCTGGATTCTATAAAGTTCTATATTTCTGTTTAGGTCGTCGACCTTTCTACTTTCAAAGATGTATTCCTATAAACTATTTTTCACCTTACGAAGTCATTTCATGAACCTTGGTTTGCTAGTTTTTTTGTAAAGGGCATAAGGGTGCGAGAACCTACTTTAAGTTGGGGTCTGACCCAACTTACTATTATTTTTCAGGGAACGGTAGCCGCGGAGCAACCTAACTAGTAGAACAACTTTTTGTTCCGGAAATCTACATCATCTTTGTCTTCAAGGTGCTTAAGCAATCAAATGTTTTATAGTTTATCTTTAAATTCAGACTTATTTATTTTAAGTACCATTCTTATTATTTAAATTAAATAACCGAGCTGCGTGTCGAAGATAGACTATTGTTTTTAAAGACTTTCTTTTTATCAGATTTCTTTTATAACTCTCGTCTTTTGTTTACATAAGATCCTTTGTTTTCTTTTAAACATATTATCTTCAAAAGACCCACACGATTGCCGGATCTCCATTTGTTGGCTTGAAGGTTTTGAATGTATAAAGTCTTCCGTGAGTATGTCACACTTCTATTTTAGGGCGGCCGACCTAGAATTATGAGCTGGGGAGTTACAAAGTGGTATCAGAGCTTTTGGTTACGAAAATCCTTGGGAGCGGGTGTAGGGTGTTATTGTTTCACATAGGCACAAGTTATTTATAGGAGCACAATGATTTTTTTTTGATGAAACTGTGTGTTGATTGTTCCTTGTTTTCTTTGTCTTTAAAGAATTTAGGAGATAGGAACAATGGGACTCGAGGTCGCGGTAGACTTAGAGGTGCTACTGGGTGAGGCCGTGGTTAAGATGATATTCTGACTGAGACTTCCGTTGAAGAGAGTGTTCAGTATCCTTATTATGGGGGAAACCATAGTTCTAGGGATGATACGAGGTCTGGTAGTAGGACTAGGTCCTCTGGTAGTTCCAGGACGATTCGGGTTGACGGAGGTGAAGCCGAACCTCAGGTAATAACTCTAGAGAATCTCTAAACAATGACAGCAGCGCTAGATCAGAGGCTTGGACCACGTGAAGGCAGGGAGAATGTAGAGACTGCATCAAGGAATGAACCACTACCCAGTGACAGACACAAAAATGGGAAGTCTTGCGTTCAGTATTACCAGGAGTTTCTGAAGATGAAACCACCTGCATTCAGCGAAAAGGGAGGTGCAATCGAAGCACAACAATGGTGCAACATAATGGACAAGCTATTATCTCAATTTGACTGCTCAGGAGCATTTAAGCAGAGAATGGCTGCGTTTCAACTGGAAGAAAATGAAGCAACCTGGTGGAAGTCCATGAGTAGGACAGTTGATCCTATATAGTGCCAGTTTATAGTTTTCAACCAGTTTTTCCTTGAGCATTATTTCCCTCCCGTCGAGCGTCAGGAGATGATCAGACAATTCGAGAACCTACGACAGAGAGAAGATCAGACGGTTGTGGAGTATGAGTGTGAGTTTGACCGACTTTCCTTATTTGCTGCTCACCTCATCCCTACGGAAGCAGATCGAATTGCGAGGTTTTTTAGTGGTTTGAACGGTGGGATTACTCGTCATATCATTGCAAACCCTAGTTTTGATACGTATGCCAAGGTTGTGAATTGTGCTAGGGAACATTGCTTGAGGATTCAAGAGGCAAAGAAGAAGAAAACTAACAGAGTGCATACTAGGGGTACGGAAAAAAGGGAGATTAAGGATGGGAATGCTAGTGGTCAGAAACGTCATTTCCACCAGGGTAATCAGAGTTGGAAGAAACCACGAGCAGACGAGGGGAATAGTAATACTGGTGCCAAAGTCCGAACCCCCTAACCAATGAGAACAGAGGGATACGTATTTAGGGGACCATGTTATCAATGCCAAGAAAAAGGGCACAAGGCTCGTGATTGTCCAAAAAAGGGCAAAACTCTAGCGGAAGATGAACGACGTCAAGGAAAGAACCAGCCACAGGGACGAGGGCCTCAGCCTCGATTGAATGTTGTCATGCCTCGGAATGGTGAGGGACCGGTGGTAATGCTGAAAGGTACCTTCTTTATTCACACTCGTCATGGTAGAGTATTGTTGGATACTGGAGCTACCCATTCTTTTATATCTGTTATGTTTGTGAAAACGTTGCATGTTATGTTAGAGAAGTGTTCTTATGTTGTTTCATCACTGATGGGTGGTTCAACATCTAGCGATCACATGTTTAGATCGTGCATTATTCGTATGGGCACTATAGATTTTGCTGCATACCTTTTTGTTATGAATTTAGATGTGTACGATGTGGTCTTAGGCATGGACTGGCTTGCTGCTCATCATGCTAGTTTAGACTGTTATGATAAGACAGACACTTTTATTATTCCTGAGGAGGGTGAGATTGTCGTGTCCGACTTGATGGGGAATTCACAACGAACCAGTAGGTTGTGTAGTGTTTTACTGGAGGGGTCATCATCAGAGACTTCACCTTTGGAGTCTATCGAAGTGGTATGTCTGTATCTAGAGGTGTTTGGGGAGATACCTGGTTTGCCACCGCATAGGGATGTAGATTTTTGTATTGAACTGGAATCAGGCATTGCACCTATAACCAAAGCCCCATACCATATGGCACAGGTGGAGATGAGCAAACTGAAGAAACAAGTGGAGGAATTGCTAGGTCAAGGTTTCATTAGACGAAGCAGTTCTTCATGGGGTGCACCAGTGTTGTTTATGGCGAAGAAGGACGGGTCGTTGAGAATGTGTATTGACTATCGAAAGTTAAATGAGGTTACAGTAAAGAACAAGTATCCTTTACCAAGGATAGACGATTTTTTTGATCAACTAAATGGTGCAAAATGGTTTTCCAAGATTGATCTGAAGTCTGGGTATCATCAGGTAAGAGTTCGTGAAAGTTATATTCCCAAGACAGCTTTTGTGACTCGTTATGGTTCATTTGAATTTTTGGTGATGCCTTTTGGGTTGACAAATGCACCGGCAATATTCATGGATTTGATGAACCGTGTGTCTTGTAAATTTCTGGATAGTTTTGTGATTGTGTTCATAGATGATATACTGATTTACTCTAAGACTTCCGAAGATCACGAAAATCATCTTCATCAGGTACTTAAGACTTTGAAAGTGCATCAGTTGTATGCCAAGTTCGAGAAGTGTGAGTTCTGGAAAAAAGAAGTGAAATTTTTGGGTCACGTAGTATCAGGTTCTGGCATATTCGTTGATCACTTTAAGGTTCAAGCCGTATCGGAATGGAAGCAACCCAGCACAGTGACTGAGATCCGTAGCTTCTTGGGGTTGGCTGGTTATTACCGTAAGTTTATTCAGGGATTTTCGGTTCTGGTTGGTCCCTTGAAGAACCTGACAAAGAAGGATGTTCCTCTCAAGTGGAGTGTTGAGTGTGAGCGGGCTTTTTGTGGACTTAAAAGGAAGCTGACTTCTGCACCGGTTTTGATCATTCCGGAGAGTGGAGTGAAGAAGGTAATTTTTACTGATGCTTCGATTCAGGGTTGGGATGTGTGTTGATGCAGAATGGCAGGGTAGTTGCCTACGTTTCACGACAGTTGAGACCTCATGAGCGAAACTACCCTACTCATGACCTTGAGTTGGCCGATGTGGTGTTCGCGCTTAAGATTTGGAGACATTATTTGTATGGTGAGAAGTTTGAGCTCTTTTCTGACCACAAGAGTCTCAAGTATTTATTCTCTCAGAAAGAGTTGAATATGCGTCAGAGGAGATGGATGGAGTTAATAAAAGATTACAACTTCAAGTTGGAATATCATCTAGAGAAAGCTAACTTGGTTGCTGACGCTCTGAGCCGACATCCAATGGGAATAGTAGCTTCGTTGATGGTACAACAGTGGAGTATGTTAGAAGAGGTTGCTTGTTTTGATTTCGACATGGGTACGACTAAAGGTCAAGACTTTTTCTTTGGTAGTATGGTTATCGGTTCATCTCTATTGCGCCGTATTATGGAAGCTCAAGATGAGATGAGTGGTGTAACAGTCAACTAGAGAAAATACAGGAAATAACGGATAAGAGATTTACTGTTAGCCAAGATGGTGGGTTGAGGTATCGTGAAAGATTATACGTACCAGATATTAAGGATTTGAGGCGAACAATTTTAGATGAAGCACACCGAAGCAAGTATATTATACATCCCGGTGGTAATAAGATGTATAAGGACTTGAAGCGGCAATATTGGTGGTCTGGAATGAAGCGTGATGTAGCATACCACGTCCGAAAGTGTATGACTTGTCAGCAAGTAAATATCGAACACCAAAACCCAGCTGGTAAGTTACATCCCTTACCTATTCCAGAGTGGAAGTGGGAAAACATATCCATGGATTTTATTACCGGGTTACTGCGATCGAGTAAGAGTCACGACGCAATCTGGGTGATAGTAGATAGATTGACGAAATCAGCACATTTCTTACCGGTCAAGACAAATGAAGTTAGCTCAGTTTTACATGGGCGATATAGTTAAGCTTCATGGTGTCCCAGTATCTATCATTTCTGACAGAGATTCATCTTTTACATCACGGTTCTGGAGGAGTTTTCAGACATCTTTAGGGTCTTCATTGAACTTTAGCACAACATTTCATCCTCAAATTGACGGACAAACCGAACGTGTGAACCAAGTACTTGAGGATATGTTGAGGTGCACTATTATTGATCTTGGAGGTAGTTGGATGAATCACTTACCTTTAGTGGAGTTTGCATACAACAATAGTTACCATTCAAGCATTTACATGGCTCCGTTTGAGGCGTTGTATAGCAGACCTTGTCGTTCACCTTTATGTTGGATAGAAGTTGGAGAATCCAAACTTACGGGTCCATAAATTATTCGTGAGACGTCCGAAAAGATTGCACTAATTAGAGAAAGATTACGCACAGCACAAAGTAGACAAAGGAGTTATGCGGACAAGAGACGCCAGGATCGGGAATATGAAGTTGGAGACCTAGTGCTTCTCAAAGTTTCACCCATGAAGGGAGTGTTACGTTTTGGTAAAAAAGGGAAAACTTGCTCCTCGTTTTATAGGACCATTCCCTATTGTGGAAAGGATTGGGAAGGTGGCTTATCGTCTCGCTCTACCAGAAGTGCTAGCTGGGGTTCATAATGTTTTTCACGTATCTATGCTTCGAAAGAATGTGCGAGACGCATATCAACACTAGTAATAGACTATTAGGATCTGGAATTACAGAAAGATGCATCCTATAAAGAAAAGCCGTATAGAATCATTGATCACCAAGAGCATGTCCTTTGAAGGAAGACCATTCCTATGGTTAAGATTCAGTGGCACCATCACAATGAAAAGGAAGTCACCTGGGAACGTGAGGAGGACATGGTGACTCGTTACCCTGATTTCTTCAACAATCTGGTAAGAACAATTTCATTTCGAGACAAAAACTTTTCTTTTTAGGGGGGGAGATTGTAAAACCCCTTATCCTAGAACAACTTATCCTATAATGTCTGACTTAGGTTAGTTGGTAGGCTAGTGACTCCCACAAACGGTTAGGAACGTGGGTTTAGTTAGGAATTTGTGGGAGGAATCCGAGTAATTTTAGGAAAGTTGACCAAGAGTATATATTAGAATATTAGGGTTATTTTCTTCATGTAAGAACTCAAAAAGAAAATAGCCGCCTAAAGATTTTCCTCTATTTTTCTTAGATGCCGCGAAAGAGATTTTGAAGAAGTAGGAAGACGGATTTAAGAAGCATAATTGAAGTTTATAGAGAGATCGTCGTAATAGCGAAACACGTAGGTTTTCTAACCCTTATCTCTTTTAAGCTTGGTCTAATGCGTTTAAAAAAAACAAACTACGGAACTAGAGTAAGAAGAAGAAAGAATTGTAGTTGTAATTTCTATTATTCTAGCCTAGGATCTTATTAAATGAACGACTGTGTGATGGTTTTTGTTTATTAACTGTGCTGAGTTCATCGGGACGTAGATGAGTACTTTTGATGTTTAAAACATACCACCAGTAGTCTGTGCAGTAGCACGTATGGCTAAGATGATTACTTCGTTTTCTTATGATTTGCGCATAACAATGACTTACTAATTAATGATTCTCTTGATAGGTTTCATTAGTTTTCTTTTGAATGAGATTGGTTTGACTTATTATAGCATCCACTGTAATAGGAAGTGTTGGGACCTTATTAATTGTTTGTTGGTACAAAACTAAAGAGTTAAGAACTGAGTTGCTTCCTTTTGAAATCAGTACACATAGGCATAGATGATTAAATCTCAAGAGCATGTACATCGTGTTAGCGTTGTCAATTGAAGGTTGATACGGACTTAGGATATGCATATAGGATACGGTGGAAGTACCGGTAGCAATATGGCGCCTAACTGTGAAATGAATCTTGGAAACATTGATGTGTATGGGTTGTGGTTTCTGATAAGATTGTGTTTGTAATTCTATTTTGCACAACTAAAGGCTGTACAGGGAATGATATACTCTCATTTGACTGTTATAGTATGATTGAAGGAATATGTGCAGGATTGTTGCTGACTGCCAACCTGTGATGTTGGCAGTCGTATTATAACCACTTTGTGTGAATAAATGGTGTGGTTATTTGTTTGTTTTTATCGCCCGTAGTTGGTTCGACTCCCAGAGGATGTTGGGCGATGACCGAGGGGTCGCCTAGAAGATATGGATATATTATCTTGAATGGGGTCGACAACACTTATCTTCCTACGCTGTAGGGGATTAAGTGGACTACGCAAGGGTCGATATGTGTCGTCGTACGTTTACAGAATAAAACTATAAAGAGGGGAATTCGATTAGTTTCGTAGGTGGGAAACCTATTAACGTTCCTTTTATATACAACTGTTTTGTGTGCCTTTGTGTTTTCCTGGATTCTATAAAGTTCTATATTTTTGTTTAGGTCGTCGACCTTGCTACTTTCAAAGAGATATTCCTATGAACTATTTTTCACCTTACGAAGTCATTTCATGAACCTTGGTTTGCTAGTTTTTTTTGTAAAGGGCATAAGGGTGCGAGAACCTACTTTAAGTTGGGGTCGGACCCAACTTACTATTATTTTTCAGGGAACGGTGGTCGCGGAGCAACCTAACTAGTAGAACGACTTTTTTGTTCCGGAAAGCTACATCATCTTTGTCTTCAATGTGCTTAAACAATCAAATGTTTTATAGTTTGTCTTTAAATTCAGACTTCTTTATTTTAAGTAAGATTCTTATCTTTTAAATTAAATAACCGACCTGTGTGTCGAAGATAGACTATTGTTTTTAAAGACATTTTTTTTATCAGATTTCTTTTATAACTCTCGTCTTTTGTTTAAATAAGATCCTTTGTTTTCTTTTAAACTTATTATCTTCAAAAGACCCACACGATAGCCGAATCTCCATTTGTTGGCTTGAAGGTTTTGAGTGTGTAAAGTCTTCCATGAGTATGTCACACTTCTATTTTAGGACGGCCGACCTAGAATTATGAGGTGGGGCGTTCCAGTTAAGAAGTAAGGTTTTGACTTAAAGTTTTGATGTTGAAATCTTATTATATTTTTCAAAGTTTTTCTCGGGTAGTAAAGAGGGATTTTATGAGAGAGAAATTGAAACAAAATAGAAGTAAACTTTGGTTTCTATTAAGCTTAGAACTATAGAAGTAACTGCAATAAAACAATGTTTTGTTCATTAAATGAAATACAAGTAGATTTATTTTATTTTTTTTGGAGGGGGGGGGGGGGGTTAATTTTGAGGGGAAGAAATTCAGGATTCAACTTTAGGAGGCAACTAGATTTTTTGGTAAAAAATTGGGAGGGAGAAAATAAAGGGAAATCAATTTCAATATTTTTTAAAATTAAAAATTGAATTAAAAGAAAAATCAAAAACAAAATGAAAATAAATCCTAAACACCCTAGCATATGAGACAATTTATAAAAATACCAGAATTTACAACCGATATAAACGTTGGAAGAACGTTGCTCATTTATCTAGAGATAATTAGGAATTAAAGCAACGTATATCCGATTTTACAACGGATATGTTGCACATCTGAAAAATAAAATAATGCAAAATTGGCAATATGGCCTAGTTACCACCGGTGTCTTGCATGGTTTTGCGTCTAGCATTTTTGATCTTGTTAACAAGTCCATTGTATACTTGTTTTGAGTCAGAGTAATAGTGTCATCATTATCATTTCTAACAACTTCAATGCCCAAAAAATAATGAATGGTACCTAAATCCTTCATTGCAAACTATGTACTCAAGCAAGCTATTAGAGAGTTAATCAAAGAAGCTGAATTTATTGTAAGTAGAATATCATCTACATAGAGAAGGAGAATTAAGCAATCTGAACTTGAACTGAATAAGAACATGGAATTATCTGTAGCATATTTGATGAATTCATTATGTAACAAAAAAGAGTTGAACCTATCAAACCAGGCCCTTAGGAATTGTTTAAGGCCATAATGATTTCTTTAAATGACAAACATGGGTTGGTCATGAGACATCAACATAACCTTGAGGTTGACTCATATACACATCTTCAGATAGAACACCATGTAGAAAAGTTGTAGAAACATCAAGTTGTTTGACCATCCAATTATTTGTCAAAGCAAGAACCATAACAATTCTAATTGTTGTAGATTTCATAACAGGACTATAAGTCTCATTATAATCCACACCTTCTTTTTGATGATACCCTTTTTCCACTAGTCTTGATTTGAACCTTTCAATAGAACCATCTACTTTGAGTTTAAGCTTATAAACCCATTTTGAACCAAGTACATTCATGTTAGGGAGATATTCAACTAAATCCCATGTACCATTCTCTTGTAAAGCATTATATTATTCATCCATGGAAACAACCCATCTAGGATCTTTACAAGCAGTTTTATAAGTTTTTGGTTTTATAGGTGTAGAAAGAGTTATAAGTTTTTGGTTCTATAGGTGTTGAAAGAGATAAAGTAAAGGCTATAGGAATAGGGTGTTTCAAGGTTATATAATGAGAAACAAAATCAGAAGATAAAGTTTTAGGTACATGAATACCTGTTTGAGACCTTGTAACTCTCCTTGGTATAATGGAAGAAATTGTTGTAGCTTGCTCAACTGGGTTATTAGTTGTTAAAGAAGAATATCCAGGTGGTTCTCCAGAAGTATGAGCATTTGCAGAACATTCGGGTGGTTCTCCAGAAGTATGAACATTTGTAGGTTCAACATGAACTGGCACAACAGAAGTATCAATAATGTTGGTTGTATCAGAAATAGATTGACTCATTTCTGATGCAGCTGAGATAATTGCATTTGGAATCGTCATAGGAACTGAAGTATAAGGAGTTGCAGTTGAATTTGCACAACCAGTTGAAGCAAAAGGAAATATAGATTCTTCAAATGTTACATTCCTTGAGATGTAAATCTTCTTGAGATGATTATTAAAACACCTATACCCCTTGTGAGAATAACTATAGCCTAAAAAGGTGCACATTGTTAATTTTGGGATAAGTTTATCTTTCCTAGTTGCAAACAGATTTGGGTAACAAGCACAACCAAAGGTTTTGAAGAATGAGTAATCTGGTACTCTATGAAATAAAATTTCATAAGGAGATTTGTAATCCAAAAGTTTAGAAGAAGTTCTATTTATAATGTATGCAGCTGTTAAAAAGGACTCAATCCAAAATCTCTTTGGTAATATATCTTGGAAAGACAAAGTATTACACATATATGTCATATGCCTATGTTTTCTTTCTGCAACTCCCTTTGTTGAGGAGTATTTGGACAATAACAAGACATTACAATTCCACATTCTGTCAGAAAATCACCAAATTGTCCTTTTACCAATTCATATGCACCATCTGCTCCAAAAATCTTGATAGAAGAAGACAATACATTTTCTGCAGTTTTCTTAAAATGTTTTAAGCAGGCAAGACTTTCAGTTTTAAGATTCATTGGATATACCCAATTGAACCTATTATAATCATCTATGAAAATGATATAGTATTTATACCTTGAACATGAGACTTTAGGTGTTGGACCCCATATATCACAATGTACAAGTTCAAGTGGTGTTGATGCATGTCTTGTAGAAGCACTAAAAGTAAGTTTAGTATATTTACCAAGTTGGCAGTGATGACAAATTGTAGGAACTTCAGTACCAGCAAGCTTGATACATTGTTGTTGTTGTAAGTGCTTAAGAGCTTTATCTGAAAGATGACCTAGTCTTTTATGCCAGACTGAAGGTGATGCTGCAATGGAGGAGAAAGCAACAAGAGGTTGTTGTTTAGCCATAGTAGTCTTGATTGGATACAAATTATTCTTTTCCTCCCCTTTATCCAATATAGATCCAGAATCCAAGTCTTTGATCTCATAACCAGATGGATCAAAAGTTATAGAACATGAGTTCTCCTTCACAAATTTCCCAACTGATAAGAGATTATGTGCTATTTGAGGCACATAGAGGACCTCTTTTAACTTGAAATCTGAACTAGAAGTTGGAAAAATAGAACGTCCAGTAAGAGAATGGCTAAATAGTCACCATTTCCTACCATAACTCTATCTTGACCAAGATATGGCATAGCAGATTGAAGTAAATTAGAATCATTACTCATGTGAGTAGTTGCACCAGAATCTGGCAACCACTGAACATCAAAGGCAATAGATGAAGTAGTTTTAGAAGCACACACTTGAATACTAGAGAAAGCCACATATTCATTTTCTGGAGATTCATAATAAGTATTTTCTTCACGAAAAGAATCTTCACAAAGATGAAATCCAGTAAATGCCTTTTCTACTGTTGTTGCAGGTGTATGCTTAGGAGTAGCATATCTATATGAATATTTAACAGTAGAATGCTCTACTCTTTTATAAATTTGGCAGAGAACATTAGAGTAATCAGCATAACTATGAGAAATCTTTGCTGAACTATATCTTCTCTCAAAAATAGACTTAGAATTAGAATCTAATACCTTAGATGATGTATTTTTATGAAATAAAGACTGAGAGTGAGGATTACCTGTCTTCTTGGTATAGAAAGCAGAAGTACTATTTGGATCAAGAAAAACACCTGATGTAGGAACTAAATCTTGTCTACTGACAATCTATTGTTCATGATTTAGTAATCGAGACCTTAAGCCAACAAATGTAAATGGTGTGTCTCTATTTTGAACCATAATAATGAATTGATCAAATTCTGGACCTAATCCATTAAAAGTATACATAACAAGATCCATATATGAAATAGTATCTCCAATAGCAGCTAGTTGATCTGAAATTGATTGAACCTCAAGAATGTATTCCATAACAGATAATGAATTTTTCTTCATACTTTGAATCTTGTGCTTTAACATCAACTTTCTTAAGAATGATTCTTCCATAAAGTTTGTTTGCAAGTAATTCCAGATCTGCTGAGAAAATTGCATTCCAGAAACTACAGTTTTTCAAAAAGGAGACAAAGTAGAAGTGATATATCCCATTACAAATTTATCCAGGCGCTCAAACTTGATATAATTCGGATTAATACTAATAGAACTCAGAGTGAAAGCTTTGGAGGTTGAGTTACAGATCCATCAACAAAGCCTAGAAGATTTGTACTGATGAGAATGTTTGTGAACTGATTTTTCCAAACAATGTAATTTGTAGAATTAAGTATTGTTGAAATAAAGTGATGCATATTATTGAAAGGAAGATGAGAGATCTCCAATTGTGTAGCGGAAGCAATAAATTATGAAACCATTAAAGAATTGATTGTTTCATAAAACTTCTAATAGAAATTTGTAGAAAAGTTGATCAAGAAACTGGATTTAAGTTCTTGATGAAATTGTTGCAGAAATTTCTTCTGAAAGTTGTTAATGGATGATCGACCACAATGATACCATGAGAAAACTAGAATCAAAAGACTATTTTATTGATAGATTGTAAAATATTCAGAATTTGTTACAGGACACGACTCTTATACAGAAAGAAAGAAGATAACATGTACTAATAGGTTAACTAAAACAGACAACCGACTAGTGTAGGTAGAATCAATAGATTTTTCATAACATAATCATTACTAATTGTAACATAATGAGTATTACTAACTGTAACAGAATCAGTTAGTTCTCATAGAAACACTTCTTGATGTTCATGTACTCTTCCCTTCTTATTCTACTCTACCGCTCCCACCGATACTTCATTTTTAATTTCAAGAAGATTATGATAGTGAAGAAGATTCATACTTTAATGTCTTAATTTTCAGCGTACTTCGATACCCCACTATTTGATTACCATCTTAAGAATTTAATCTCTCATTTTTATCCGTTAAATTAGCTTAGTTTAAAAGGATATAACAGTTATGATAGAGTTGGTAAATAAAAAAAAAACTGAGTTTTATTTAGTCGTTTCCATATTTAACCAGTTTTTTTAATTGTCAACGCGGTCAACTATGGTCATAGGACTTAAACTCTAATATTAAATTTTCTAGGACCCAAACGCAATAATGGTCACAAAATTGGGACCCAAAGTCAAAATAACCCTAATAAAAATTATGTTCTTTGGTCCAGTATTGTAACCTTGGCTCTTGGTGGAAAGAAGAAATTGGGTATTATCAATGGAAACTCAGTCGGTCCTCCATATAAAGAAGAATCCAAATATGAGGAGTGGATATCAACTGGTTAGACTGTTACATCATGGATTTATAATTCTATGGAAACTTCAATTTCAAAAAAAAAAAATCCTGATTCGGCCAAAGAAATGTGGGATTCTATAGCTGCTTTATATAGTAGTCAAAACAATGCAGTTCGCGTATTTGAGTAGAAATATGAAAACCTTATGGAAACTCTAGGTGATAAACCTGTTAGTACACTGCTCGTTTGAATCCACCAAGCGTTGATATGTCAAGTTTGGTCGTCAAGTTTAGTTCCAAAACTCAAAGTCGCTTGCGTAGATTACTAAAGTCAACTTCTTTAGGTTAGACTAGGAACATATAATGTTGAGACTTGCTCTAGTTACTCTTGAAGACCTAAATATGTGTTGAATATAAAACGAAGTCATCATCCTTCAGTTCAAGGTTAGTAACTACAAGACTTGACTTATTCCATTTCAATCTATTGTTCATGCAAGTCTTTATTCATTGAAAACATAACATACAAAGTTACGTTTGCTATAATAACTTTAGTATTGGTGACTTTTTCACTATACATATGATCAAAGTATCAAAAAGTATGATATACATAGTTGCTTCGACAACTTAAAGCATATAGATTTATAAAAAATAGTTTATCAATAAACTTTTTTTTTTATGACATTGTACTGATTGGTAACTTGTTACTATTTAGTGTATCGAACTTCCGGATGAATCTAAACCTTATTAAATAGGTTTGAAAGAAATTTTCGAAAAAGTATTAGAAAATAGACTGAAAAAAATTTGTTTCAGAGTCATAATAGGGTTCAAGACCGATCCCTGGTGAAGGACCCTACTGGGAAGGATCGATCAAGAGTAAATCTGACTATTGTTTACTTTTTTGATTAGCCTATTAATATTCACGGGTTTGTGCATGTATCGAGAAGTGAATAAGTTAGATTAGAATGTCGACATAATGATTTCAAAATGTGCTAAACTCAAATTTCTTAATGTTCAAGAATTCACATCCGACACTCAAGGCAAGATCCCAAGATATCGATCTTTCAATAACATATTTGGTATAGAATTATACACATTCCATTCCCAGAGATAAAAGTAATCTATCTCTGGGAATAATCTTGTGTTGCGTTTTGTTAAAGTATTTTTTGGGATCAAGAAGCCTCTAGTTTTACCGTTGGTGGAAGACTAGATTATTTTCTAGTTTTTGTTGATTACTTGTGCTTTAAACTAATGGTGTAGTTATCTTCGATTGATCAAACTTGTTTATTCCAAGGTCCTTCTCTTTTGCTATAAGGCCACTCAAGTTTGTTTGAAGATTTGACTAGTCTGATTCTGGATTTATAGGGTGTAATTGTTGATCAATCAATGTTAACAGACTTCATTCTATAGGTTGATTAATAATGGAATTAAGTTATTTTGCAGCAATTACTTTGAAGATTATAATTGAAGACTTGAAGACTTTTCTTTTTGGTTATGATCTTTTTGTGTGACTTTATGCACAGTTGATTCTCTGGGATTACAAGTAGTTTATCTTGATAAATATTATACTTGTAGAAGATCGAGCAAACTATCTTGTTGCATTAATACGCTTGGATAGAGTTTGTTCATCAAGATTGATTATTTCGATAATTATTATCTTGGTTTGATCTTTTGACTAAAAGAGTTTTATTGATAAAACGAAAGATCCCTTTACTCTATTTTGTCCCTGATCTAAAGATTAATTTTGGGAGATTCATAAGTGAGTTGGTTACTAAAGCAGGTTAGTCATTTAATTTTTTGGATTACTATCCAAAGGAGTCAGGTGCAAAAGTCTTCACAGTGGTGAAACGACTCAAAATAGTGAACTCTATCTTCGGATTCAGGTGTGTTGGCCAGACTGGTTGTAGGTGCATGGATACTGAAGGAAGTGGGTAACTTAGAATAGCTTACTTGGTCTCAACCATACAAAGTTTTTCGTAGTCATTTCGTATAACATTCTAATTCTGAGAGTACTCAAAACTAGACTAGGTCCCGAGGTTTTTCTTCCAAGCAGTTTTCCTCATTAACAAATTGTATGTGTTGTGTGATTCACTTTAATTTTGTATTATATTGTTTAGCTTTATAATTAAAGTAAACACGCTTATATGTTAATCATCTCTTGGTAACGATCAAATAGTTAGTTCGTTTTGAACTTTGACTTTTACCAAGATTCATCTTGTTGAAATAATATCTTGGTCGTTATTGCTTCGAGAAGATTATACAGTATGAAGCATAAGTTGATATCAAATAGATAGTGGTGTAATTGGTACCCTCGTCATTTTAAAACCATTTACAGATTCACTGTGAAATCTCTCTACAGTATCCTTAACAATAATAACACAACTGACACAAATTGGAAGTAAATTTGGCATTTAAAATTCTTCCCCTCAATAAAAATATTCATGTGGAAGGTGGCCCATTCCATTTTGCCTAACAACATGAGAATAACTGCAGTTTTACCTAATATAAACACCACTTGTCAACTGTGTAACAATCATAACGGGATATTAACTCATCTTTTCATGGATTCTAATTTTACAATTCAGATTTGGAACCATTTAAATTTTCAAATGAATTACGTAAAATAAAACACTACAACTTGCCATGAATGGATCAATAGTTGGACAGAAAATAGTGGAACAGATAGTTACTTCATAGGATGGGATGAATTATGCAGCATAATTTGTTGGCACATAGGGAAAGCACATTGTAACAAGGTGTTTAAAAAGGAAGACCAAAATAGCTGGAAAATGGCTGATACAATAGTGAAGTATATCAATTCCACAAAAAGAGTCCAAGAAATAAACAATAACATTAACCACAGCCTATACTATGATCCTCTATATGATAATGATCTTCAAATAACTAATCTGAATTGTTGGCACTTTCCAGGTTTCTTTAGGTATAGAATCAGTGTAGCAATATCAATGCTACTAGATGTTTGTGACTCAGCAGTTGGTCTCACTTTAAATGATGATGCAGGTAACTGCAAAGAAGCAAAGGAAACTTATCTGGATGGAACTCCAGAGAACTGCTAGAACAAGAAGGAGCTGAAGTTGCATTTCAGTGGGCAAACGAACTAAGTGGTCATCATATAGAATCCCAGAGCGACTCGGAACCACTTCTAAAGCTAATCATTGGAATGTATACTAAGGCCAAAGAGGAAAGATTCAAAAATAGTTCATATATTGGAGACAACAACATCTAACCAGTTAATTTTAAGGCAATGGCTTTTAATCTTGTTAGTAAATTCGATAACTTCTTAGCTGCTAATATTTTTAAACTTTGTAATCAATCTATCTTAAACAATAGATGGACAACAAAGAATTTGACCAATTTAATTCAGGAATTCAGATGTAATCCTGAAACAAATTGGTCACTTTCGTATCAAACCTATGTTGTGTAAGCAATGGTTCTTTGTTACTTTTTTTATCTATAAAAAAAATTTTAGATGTCTATTGGTAATGAAGAGACATCTATAATATATATGAGTCCCCTGGAAGTAATGATGATTGATTCTCATTCACTTATGATGAAGATCAATTTCTCTGTTTTCTCTCTTCTCTAAGCATCATCAGAAATTCTTATTAGTGTGTTTTTGGTCGAATTAAGATTGTACAAGTTTTGAAAATTCGATAACACTGTTAATAGGGCTCATTGTATCCTGAAGGCAATATTCAATTATTCAATTATATTCGTGAAATATATTCAAAAGGGTCGAATATTTTTCTAAAAGAATATGAACAAAAACTTTAAAGTCAAAAGAACACAACAATTCTCTATTTAGCGTTGAAGAACAATTCTCTGTAGGGGTGAATTCATCTTTCTATTTAGACCAAATTTCTCAAAACAACTTACTCAGATAATTCCTCGTGTAACTTGGGTTAGTCTTCAACTTTTATCTATGCAAAAGGAAAGCGGTAAAATAGATAATGTAAGGGGCAAATATCTGTAACATTCAACGGATATAATGTTTGATAAATTTTAATGAAAGATTTAGCTACCTAGCTAGATCTAATGCTAATTAGAATAAATAAAAAAAGTGCTCGACATTAGAATTGGGAAATGCGCATGTAAGTGGCTGGGGAGAGAGTGCATAATGCATATAGTCATGTTTTTTTTAGCTTTTTGTAGTCTTGCGGATGAAGCAAAGCTCTACTTTTTCTCAAGCCCTTTTCTCATTTAAGGTTCTTTTGCAAGTCCTTTCTATGTCTGTATATGCTTTATTTATTTAGGGTCTGTCTTTGCGGGGAAAGCCTATGTTCTTTCTTATAATTCTAAAAAATTACTCTTACTTCGGTATTCACATTTGTTATTTGATCACGCTGCTATTAGAGTAGTTCCACTTGACACTCCTTTTAATTTATACTGCTTAAAATGTTTTACAGAGATCGAGTACCTAGTAAACATTTCTTGGGAATGAAATATACATACGTCTGTGACTAAAGTATGTTTGTGGCTGGATGACTGACTTACTGTTGAAGTTAATTTTGTTGACGAGAGACCCATAAGCGAACAAATGAAAATCTGCTTTTCTTTCCCTTCTTTCTGACCCAAAACAGAAGGCTTTGAGACTTTGTTAGAAAAATTCTTGGTGGGAACATCGAGCCCTGACCATCTTGGTTAACTGAAATTGGTTGTATAGCAGCCGTGAATTGGCAGTTGTTACATGACGTTAGTTTAACATTTTCCAATTTCACTTGTGTGTGCCTATGCTATTATATAATTATTTTTATTCCCTACAACCTTATATAAAAACGGAAAAATAAAATCTTATAATTCCAGAATATAAACGAAAAATCAATTTCAATATAATTTTTTTTTTATATATTCTTATCTAAGATTATGAGTATCAACAAACCTAGTTATTGTTTACTGTGATTTACAAAGATAATTAGGAGTGTAATTTCTTAATACCTTTTTTTTCATGATTTTTACCATAAACCTTTTCCTAGAATTAGGAGAACCATTAATAAAAAAAGTTATTAATATAAGTAATCAGATAATATTATAAAAATTTATAAAATCTAAAATTTTATTATTTTAAGAGAATTCTATTTTTTTATTTTTATAGAGAGTATTTTTTATTTTTTTATTTTTTACTGAAAAACACACTGTACATATATCCCCCTGCTAACAAACGTTAACCGAATGTATACTCAAATTCAAAAACCTTTTAGAAAAAGATGAGAATTCAGTTAATTCATAAATGATTCATATATCTTATATTAATCTCTCCAGTCATTTTATTCTTTCTGTCCGTCTCTGGAATGGTGCAATTTGTGTAGCTCTGTTGTTTTATAGTTTTGTGCAAGAATATTATAGTGGTGTCTGTCATGATGTACTTTTTTAGTCAAGGCATTGCAGTAGTAGTAATCATTTCATCTGCACTGCACCATGCAGTAGAAAGAGTGAAGAAAGGAAATAGTGCAGGCGTGGGTTACAGGTTTTATATGAAAGGGCATTTTCACCCATTTTAATATTTTAACAGAAACCATTAAAAAAGAGTAATAAATAAACCTCAATCGTTGCTTTCACTCTGGTAGTGTCCCTGCAACAGTGTCCACAGTTACCAAAGACTGAAATGATACTATTGCCAACAGTATTTCAAGAAACAAATGACTGTCCTCTTATTTTCTGTTTGGTGATGGGATAACCCCACCAACTTCTGCAAAAATCTCATCGTAATTCTTAGCCTCGTGAAGCAGTAAATCCTTACTTCTACCTTCCTAACCTACTGTCTGACGGAAAAATCACTGTACAAGACTGTTACAAGCTTCCTTGGCCTTTTTTTTTCTTTTTTTACGAGAGCGTGTCGGTGATAGTATTATATTCTCAACCCACTGTATGACGGAAAATCACTGTGCAGGCCCGTTATAAGCTTTTTTGGCCTTTTCTTTTTACTTTGAGGGCGTATCGGTGATAGTATTAAATTGACATTTTTCTTGAAGCATTAAATTGATATATTTTAATTTGAGGAGGGTTAATATTTTGATAAAACTTGTATTTTATATTAAAAGGAAATTATACGTGGGTATACAATACCCAAGGAATCATTTAGTATAGTACCATTAAAAATTTAGAGCAATAAAGTCCCAAATTTTTATTGATAGGTTGCCACTTTGACTTCTATCCGTTGCGTGATTGGTTATATCATCAGCCGCCTGGTTTTTTTTCCTGTAATTGTAAGGGATCTCATAAAGTGGTATCCGGTGAAGTTTTTACTTTGTTTCTATAATAATTCCAGAAATATACCATGGTAGGGACGTGGGAGAAGTTAAAAAACGGTAGAGATTTTCAGAGACCTTTTTAAAGATAACTTTTGGTCAAAGCATATCAAGCACAGTTCTTGAAGCTAGTAACATGGCTCATGCTTCTGCCGACAAAGCAGTAGTAATTCCCAACGGTTGTGCTAATGCCATCAGATTTTTCGAGTCTGAATCCCTACATATGAATCCCGTGCCTGCGATTCCTGGATGACTTCTTGCTGCTCCATCTGTGTTGATATTAATCCAGTCTAAGTTAGGACTGTACCAGCCTACCGATATTATTGTAGTTTGCCTTATCTTATTGAGTTGAATAGTAGTTGGAGAATCACCAGGGAACACTGGAGAAAGGTTTTCTTTATCCCATAAAAATTCTTGATGTTGCTGGATTGCTCTCATTATTATAATATCCGGGGTTGTTTGCTTGTGACGATAAATGAGTTCATTTCTAACTAACCATAACGACCGAAAAAAAAACAGAAAGATGTAATGGTTGCGGCCAGACCCAGCTGTTGTAAGAGATGAGGAATTGTTGTTTGAGAAGATATGATAATTGGAAGGGGAGAGTGTGTGGATTGGTTATATGATATTCGAGTGAGGAACATGTCCTAGGCTGTCTCTGCGTTTGTGCAATGGAGAAAAAGGTGATCAGCTGATTCTGGTTCTGAATTGCATTGAGGGCACCGATCGGTATTGGTGACTCCAATGCGATTTAGGATAGAGAAGGTAGGTAATCCCTTGTTGATGACTTTCCACAAGAAAAGTCAAATTTTTGGTGGACATGGTAGATCCCAAAGGAATTTGGTGGGTGGGTTGGGGTTTTGGATTAAATGGTTAGTCTCATTGTTTAGACAGGTGCAGCCGGACGCGGTCGTGTATTTTTCTGATTTCGAATGTGGCCAGATTATCAAATCCGGGGAGGCGTCCTTGGGAAGGTGAATGTTTATGATCTTTTGGGACGCAAATGGTGGGAGGTAATTTAGTTTATCATGTGACCAGCCATGAGAATGAGGGTCAATTATATCTGCTACCTTTTGAGTAGAGTGACAAAGAGTATGGTCTAGATTTGGGAAACGTGGGATCCAGTTGGCTTGGATAAGGGTGGATAATCCATTTCCGATGCGATAGAAGGTAAGGGATTTGAATTAAGGTATGACAACTGTCTCATTTAGTACTAGAAGATGAAGGAATGGTGTGGTTGCCTTTTGAAATCGGTTGTTGCTTGAGATATTTTTCGTTGCATATTTTGGCCCATTTTAAGTGGAGTTGATCATGTAGGTTCCAAATCCTTTTCATGAGTATGGCCCTATTATGTTGAATGATGTTTCTAATGTCCATTCCTCCCGCTGAGATTGGTTTAGTTAATTTATCCCAGCCTAGAGGATGAAGTTTCCTGATAGAAGAATCACGTCCCCAGAAAATGTTCATGGCAATGCGATCGATCTTGTTGTACACATGGGTGGGTAGGATATGCGTTTGCATAAGACGGTTAGAGGTAGACGTTAAGGAAATTTTGATGAGAACTAACCTTCCAGTAGTTAGGCATTTTGACATCCACCCTTTTGCTTTTCTCGCTAGCCGCTGGAGCAGAGGTTCGAAGATGTGGCGAGATGATCTTTCTTGTTTAAATTGAACTCCTAGGTATGTAGGTGGGTTTGGAGTGGTTGGCATGTCGAAAATTTGTATAAGAGTGTCCACGTTGATTTTATCTTATATGGTGTATGATTGTGGATTTGGAAGTGTTGATTATCTGACCCGCCAAAGTGCTATATGTATGGAGTAAGTTTATAAGATGATTGATACTCTCTATGGTTTCTATAAACGCGATGAGGAGGTCATCAACATACATTACATGTAATATGGATGTCGCTTTTTGGAATATGCGAAGCCCTCCTGTAAGCT
Organism: Papaver californicum; assembly: GCA_023531435.1. Classification (NCBI taxonomy): domain Eukaryota; kingdom Viridiplantae; phylum Streptophyta; class Magnoliopsida; order Ranunculales; family Papaveraceae; genus Papaver; species Papaver californicum. Next base: position 3,741,573 of record JAJJMC010016440.1, read on the forward strand.
TTTGGGATTCGAGGTTTTCCAAGTTTGTAGATAAGATTTCCGCACAAATTATGAATATATAGGAAGAAAACGGGTCATCCGACCTAATACCTTTTGTTGGAGCGGTATATTCATGCTGTATACCATTAATGCCTCTTGGTATTTTCCGATTTTTTCCTCCAAGTATTTCCCAGTGTGTAACCTCCATCTTGAATGATGGATCTATTTGGAAATGATAGATTATATATGAAATCATAGATTCTACAGGAAAATTTTCATTTCTTTATATATTCGATACTAATTTTTCTATGAGTTCAACAAAAATTTAATATTCGTACATCAGAAACAAATATTAAAAATAAAAAATTATTTCATAAAAAATTAACTTTTTTAATTCTAGAAGTCAATTTTATTTTTATTCTAACATTTGATATTTTAGATTGTAGAAGTCGAAAAGTTACTTTTTTTAAATGTATCCAAACATTCTCTAAATAATAAAATAATTTTCTAAACAAACACCAACAAAACTAGACATTGCCTAGATTGGTATCTTTATTTCAAGGCTAACCTCTATGGACGTCCAAATTTAAGATTCAACTTGAACCAACCCATATCCTCTACGATAATTCAAAATTCAAGTTAAATGCGCCCTTTTATTTTTCGAAATCCACCATTTAGATATACGCAAACAAGATGTGTGGTTTCGAGTCGTTGGATCACTTTGGATTTTTTTAATCTAATGGATCAAGTTTCTTTGTGTCCAATTGTGATTTTGTATGCGCCAAACCATAAGGCGTACATAATTTAATTCAAGTTCACGTTTAAATAAACCTTTGAACCACTCCTTGAATCAAAAGAAAATACCATGGTTTTCAATTTGAAAGTTAAATCTTGAATCACCATAGAAAATTAGACAAAATAAATCTTAAAGATACCAGCTTTAGAACTGTCAATGGGATTAACACTAAATTTTTCATGAGGAAAATAATATCAACATTAATCTTATTTAACATATCATTCAGGTACCTTACGGCTTATTGTTGGCCCATCCCAGACATTTCCAAGCTATATCAGTAAAAAAAGTCTTAAAAAAATAGAAGATACAAGGATATATGAATACGATGATAGTGTACTACATGCATCCTTTACTAATTATACCATGCAGGTTATGATCAACATGATGTATAATAATATGGATATTTAGTTGCCAAAATCATAGGATTAAAGACATGCTTAAGGTATTGGAAAGATGATTTGGTGTAGGGGGTTACTTCAGCAACAACGTGAGTGAAGATTCTAAATACATTGCTGGCCACATAGTTACTTATTAGGTCCTCATCCCCACAAATCTCTATCCCGTCCAGAATCCCCTTTTCAGCAGTTTAGTCTTTAGTTTCCGTGGCAGCCATGTTCCCCTCGTGGTGAATGATAAACACGTTAATGCGATATTTTTATGCACGTATTTATATTAACCGGGACTTTTTATTGGATTAATATTATTTTTTAAGTTATTTGTAAAGAATACAAGCACTTTCGATCATTAGTAGGATAACCATCTAAATGAAAAACTTTAATATCGATAAAACACCCAATGTTACTCATGGCCAGAGAATGATATTCCTTATGTTTTATAAAAATTAAGTTATTTTAAGTTTGTATAATTTTTAAGGAAATAAAAAGAAAAAGATACTATTAGATTTTTTTTGTAATTATATCTTTATGTATAGCAAAATAGTAAAATTTAGAAATGATGTATCTTTCAAACTATGATACGGATATTTGTAAAGTTTATATTGTTAGAAAGCATTTTAAAACATCCACATAACGAATATAAACATGACTATTAAATTATATATATTTTTTGTACTAAAATTACTAATAATAATTCATCAAAAGGATAATTTTAAAAATATAATTTTATTTAATAAAATAGCTCAATTTTTATGAAGCAAATTAATTTGTATAATAGAGGGAGTATAAGTTAACAAGAATCTTTGGTAATTCAAGCATGTGGATTCCACTTATAGGATGAGTGACGTGGCTGGACTACAACCACATTTTGGTTATGGAATATCCTAAGCATTGAACAACATTTTTTGTTTGTGACAAAACTGTTCTTATCAGAGAAACGGATCCGAGCATCAACTAAATGGAGCATTCTTCGTTTCTCTATCAAGCAGCTGCTATCACCAATTTTTTATGGTGTGAGATGGAATGGTCATGGCTTTTGGAAAATTGTACTAAAATAGAGGATGAAAAAATATCATAGATGTTGTATTTCCGATTTCAAGGATCTAAAAGATTTATGTTAGACAATTATTTCGACATTCCTAATTAAATTGACGATTACAACGGGTATGTGAAATAAATACCTTCGGGATCAACCAAATTGAATTCAAGGTTTGTATCTCTTGATCCAACCAAGTAAACACTATAAGCAATTTTTCGATCATGTTTAGAAGAAAGAAAACATATACTCCATTTTTATGTGATTGAATAAGAGAACATCTTCACACTTATAGGAATACTCATGTTCATTTGAGATGCCTCTTCATCTCCAACAAACACCTCCAAGAGGCATCGACGGTGGCTTATGAGAGGAAATGTGTTTGTTCAAATTTAAACTAAATTTGTATTATGTTTCCAATGAATTCATGCGTACCCGAGTGGGATCAAGCCAACGTAGTTTAATATAAGTTGAGACAAAGTATCATCGTAGAGATCAATACATAAATGATAGGTAACTTTCGGATTTGAACCTTCACTTAGTGTAAGAAATTCAAAGCCTGATCGAGGTTTTATGATGAAACCAGTCTTGAACCAAGTATCCCTTGCGATAAAACCGGAATCTCCACACATATTGATTTCGGGGAATCATGTGTTCTGTAGCTTAGCAATAATGGCCATGTGCTTATATCTTGGATTCCATGAATCTTTTAGAGAACGATTTTCTTCTCCTAGGAAACCGCCTGATTTTCGTACTCATATCGGTCTCTAAGGTGTTTCTACAATACACCTGTAAACAACTCTGTGAATCATTAAGGATTTACATCCATCCACATTCTTTCAGAATCATAACACTAATTAGGAATGGAAAGTTTTATATTAGTGCACCATAATCATTTTCATAACTTGTTGGTATCCATTGAACCTTATTTATCTTTTTAAAAATATAAGTTGGGTTAATTTTATGGGAGATCAAACTTATTTCACGGAACTTGGTACCATTTCTTTACATTTTATTGAAACCATTGCATTTAGTAGACTTTGCGTAAATGGGTATGCCAAGTTCTTCTTTGTTTCAATATAGTTATCTGTAGCTACTTCTCTCTTGAGTAGATGTCTTACTATTTGATGCTAAGACTTGCATACCTAGAATTTCCATTATAAGTTTTATTAGAGACGCTATAGATGGTAGCTATCAAAGTAGGGTCTCTATAAGTAAGTTTCTAAGCCATTATGCCTCCTCACATGCATCAACTAAGGCAATCAATTCTGACAACTTTGTTGAATCAGAAATACAAGTCTACTTATTGGGACTCCAAGAAAAGACAACACTTCCTAATGTAAATATCCATCCAAATGTAGACTTGTACTTGGATTCTATAGTCTTCCATTTAGCATTACTATACCCTTTAAATACAACGGGATAGCCTTGGTAATGCAAACAAAAGTCCATGGTTCTTTTCAAGTAAGCCATCACTCTTGAAACTATTCTCTAGAGTTCAAGTTATGGATTACATGAGAAACGACATAAAACTTCCATGGATTGGGCTATGTCCGGTCTTATGCAATGCATAATATACATAATACTTCAAATAAAACTGGAATACTTAAGTTGTGCATGGGTGCATCCGGTATGCTTCATTAATTGGATACTATGATCTAAAGGAGTGGGGGCTGGTTTGTCATCAAAGTGACCATACTTCTTGAGAAATTTCTCAATGTAATTAGATTGAGTTAAAGCCAACCCATATCTCTTTCTTAGGATTTTAATTGCTAAGATCACATCAGCCTCTCCTAAATATTTCATACCAAAGTTATAATTAAGAAACTTTTTTGTTTCTTCCACATGAGATCATCAACATACGAAAAAAGAATTACAAATTCATAACTATCATGCTAATTACTATAGATACATTTGTCAGCATCATTAACAAAAAAAATCATATGAAAAAGCTACTTTGTCAAACTTCTCATGCCATTGCATGAGAGCTTGCTTCAAGCCATAAAAAAAAAATTACTAAGCTGCAAACCTTATTTTCTTGGCATGATAATATAAAACCTTCATGATATATATATCTTTTATTCTAAACCACCATTTTGAAAAAAAAATTGACATCGATTTGGTGTATAGTTAACTTGTGAATAGATGCGAATGCAATTAAAAACGAATAGATGAGATGCGAACAACATGAACATATGTATCAAAGTAATCAATTCCATGTTTTTGTTTATAACCCTTGGCAACTAATCTTGCTTTAAACTTATAAATGGAACCATTAATGCTTGGCCATCAAGTTTTCTCTTTAGGGTTTAGAATCCTTCCGGGACCGTGTTTCCTTGAGTTAGAGGTCAATTTCGCGTCCAAATATATCCCAGAGTAGCGTCAGGTTCGGCTGAATTGATTGGATAACTTTCTAGCCGAACATTTGTCTATATACTTTGATGAGAACATGATTTTTGGGCTCCAGGTTCGGCTGATTCGAGCTGAATGATTATCATCCGAATACCTCTCTGTAGACTCAAGTTTTTCAAAAATCGTTTTGTCCATAACTTCTTCTTCCGATGTCAGAATGACCTCATTCTTTTTGCATTGGATTCATATTTAAATTATATTCAATATGATGGTAAGAAATAATATATTTGATTAAGTAGAATTTGGTATTGGATCCTTCTCCATTAGTAGACTTTACTTCCTTGCTCATTCTAGCACTTTGGGGCTCATTTTCGGATGATTCATCTAACAAAAGACATAAACTAGAAAACAAACATAATAAAAGGTAATATGAAAAAATTATAACAAATATTAGCATGGATTTAACACTAAAATCATATAAATTATGCACTTATCATTTCATCATTCTTATTAGTCTCGACCGGTTCTAGACTAGGTACAATGGGTTTTCTGTGGGTTGATTTTGGGAACCAATCCTATTTAAGTTCTCAAAAAAATCTATGATTATAGATTCTATAATCTCAAAAGTGTCAAGGATTAAAAATATGTAAGTAATATTGTTAAGTGAATAACCTACAAAAACACATTTGTACGTAGGCCTTATATCCTAACTTTGGTCTTTTAGGATCAAGCTTCCTAACCTATGCTAAACAACCCCATACTTTAAGTATTTTCAAATTTGGATAACATATAAAATCTTTTAGGATCAAGCTTTCAAAGGAACTCTATTCAAAATATAACATGTAGATAACATAGCTTCACCCTACAAAGAATTAGGCAAATTAGAACTGATAAGCGTATCATTGACCATCTCTGCCAAAGTTCTAATTTTCATTTCAGCAGTACCATTTGGTTGAGGTGTATATGGTGCATTAAATTGAAAAATTAAACCATGTTCTCGATAAAATAATTTAAATTCATTAAGATAATATTCACCACCACGATCAGAATGTAAAATCTTAATTTTTTTTCATAATTGTATCTCTACTTCTACTTTGTATATTTTAAAACTATCAAAGACATCATCCTTAGATTTCATCAAGTAAGTAATATCATACCTAATACAATCATCAGTAAAAGTGATATAGTATTTGTTTCCACCACGAGTCATATGATTTTTCAGATCACCAACATCACTTTGTACTGATTCTAGCAAAACAGAATTTCTTACGAAAGATTTTAAAGTTATTCTATGTATTTTTGCTTGCACACAAATTTCACATTTAGAAACATTATCAAAATTGCAATCAGAAATCAATCCTAATTTTTTCATATTTCTAAGAGAACCACAACTCATATTTCCTAATCTATGATTCCATAAATCAACACAGTCACCAATATAATCATAACCATTATTTTTTAAATTAAGCTTAAGCATCCATTACAAGAGTATCCTTGTCCTACAAACATACCGTTTTTGGACAATACAATTAGGCTCATAAGTCACCTTGAATACAACCTTATTAACAAGGACTCCTGAAACAAGGTTTTTTACAATGTCAGGGACATGTAAAATATTAGTAAAAGTAAAATTATTTCACGAAGTAAAAGGGAGTTCTACAGTGCCTTTTCCAATGACTTTACTACTTTGGTTGTTTGCAGAAGTAACTTTGTTTCCTTCTCCAATAACCGGCTTGTATGTCTTATAAAGATTTATGTTTTTACAAATATGAATGGTTGCACCAGTGTCGTACCACCATCCACCACTATGATGATCAACAACATTTGAAATACTACGATAACTTTTCCATTTTCATCGACCATATTCGCCTCACTTTTCAGTTGTTTCGAGCATAATGGCCAGGTTTTTTTACAGAAGTGGCAATATCCATTCTTCTTATCTTTCTAATGGGATTTTTATTCTTAAACTGAGTATCATTCTTAGGTTTCAAAGAATTTTTTGTTCTTGATTCTTCTACACTATTAACCTTACAATAATTTTTAGTTCGCAGACTATCCTTTATTTCTTGTAAACGAAAGTCCTCTTCAATGCGAAGATGACGTTGTAAACTTTCTAAGTCATCGTCAGTTTCAACATGCTTAAGTTTCTACTTGTAATCATTCCAAGAGGGGGGAAGATGAGAAATTATAACACCCACACCGAATGAAGAAACAAGATCAATTCCAGCATCCTTAAGATAATTAACAATGAGTAAAAGTTCATTGACTTGGTAAATGATTTACTTACTGTCAACCAACCATCTTAAAATCCATGAAGTTGCAAATAAAAACTTTTTTGTTACTTGCTTTAGAAATTTTGTACTTCTTATCAAGTGTAGTCCATAATTCTTTTGCAGTTGCAATAATTAAATGTGCATTGTAAACACTAGTCTCCAAAGCATTCAGAATATGATCACGATACATGAAATCATCTTCCTGACGCTTCTTTCGTATGGCAATTAAGTATGCATTATCCTCTAAAGTTGTGTTATGGATTTCCTCCAAACCATGTTAAAGAATGTACCACAATTTGAAGGTGATCATAAAAAACTTTACTGTGTCTTTCCAACGGGTAAAGTTTGTACCATCAAAACGTTCCAAGCAATTCAAAGTCGGGTTCATAACTTGTAGAGATTATGCAATAACAACTGAAGTTTTACTTTCCATTGTCGAAAGATATTTGTCTAAAATTTTTGGAAAATTGCACTAAAATAGCGGCAAACAAAAAAAAAACACTTTTGAAAAATCTAACAATAGCTTCAACAATTCGATAGAAAAATGATTCAAACTATTAATCGACCGTAGGAAGAAGATGGAGTAAATTGATTTCTAGTAATCACTATAGGAACAAATTTGGGGGTAAAAATGGTTGAGATGTTGCAGCTGGTAGAGATTAAAGAATGCGTGTTTGCTGAGATAGTTTTGTCCGAGGTTTGGTTTTTGAGAAAATGTCACAATTGATCGAACAGTAGAGGAAGGTGCTTAAGCGGTCAAGAAATAGAAATGGTGGTTGTGTGTATAGATCTGCTATCGTAAATGGATATGGAGTAAAGCTTCAAATCAACTGGTGAAATAATTTCATTTGTAGCCAATGGTGGTGTTTGCTAGTACCTCAAGTGAGTTGATCTAAAATGTTTTGAATATATGGTTGTCGTGATTGTTTTCGAGAGATTAAGAAGGAGTTTAGCTAGTATTAGCACCATGAGATTTACAAGATAATTAAAGAAGAATGCTAAACGTACAAGAAAGAAGTTGCTGCCAAACGTCTATGTTGTTAGCAATGAATCATGTGACTGTGTGTCAAGAATCGAGAGTGCAGTTTGGGTTAACTTCTAAATGCATGTTCAAGATGGAAATCAGATGAGAAAATGATGTTTTTGTGCAGCTTCCATCCATGAGTTTGATGGGTACCTTCCAATGGTTGAGAGGTCGTGTAAAAGATGATTGAAGTAGTAGATGAACACATGAAGGACTAGGAGAAACGGGTCTAATTCGTATGAGCTTGTACAACCAATGGGTGACGAGATCCAGAAGTCTAAGGAATAAAAATTGGCAATATACGGTTGAATTTGGAAAGAACCCATGTTTGGAAAATCAGTGTTATGAGTCCATTTTGACTAGGGGTGAGCAATGTGTGGAATTCGTGGATTTGGTGCCACCTAAATTCAACCCATCAAAATAGTGGGTGCTAGATTTATATCTATGTCCAATTCATCATCCAAGGATTTGACATCCATAGATAGACGAGTGGGCAGACTGGATATGGGTAAATCCACAGATTTTATATTTTTTATTAAGAAAAATGGAAATAGTTGACATGTTAACACAAAAACTAATCTAAACATTAGATTACTGAAATTTAAAGATATACTACCTCCGTTTCAGCAAAAGTGTTACAATCACTTTTCTAGAAACAAAAAGAGTATTAAGTTATTACAATATAACGATGCTAAAATTATAATAATATCATCCCAACAACCAAAAATAAAATTTAAAGAGTATATTCAGTGTCACTTGCTTGCAAATTTGATTCATCGGCACAACTAGGTTAGAATGAAAACATTAAAAGTTATATAATACCTTTAAAATACACATATATCCCTTTGTGTTTTGTAAATTTCCTATTTACCCTTAAACATAGCGGGTGTGGGTGTCCAATGGATTTCTAGACTTGCGTCAGTGCCCAATCCATTATTTAGTGGATTTTAAAATTACACTCATGTCCAACCCGTCTATAAACGGGTTGGGTGTTGATAGGATTTTAGATTACCCTATATAAATAACCGCAATCGCGCGACGTCTAACTAGTAGACAACGACAAGTACGGGTCGAACCCACAGGGAACGGGAAAATATTGCAATCAATATCTCAATCAGCTAATCAAGAATAATATTTTTGGATTTTTCGGAATAAAATTAAAACAAGAAAAATAAACTAAACTAATAAAATAAATCAAATGGGCGAACAGTAACTAGGGTTTTTAGTATCCACCACTATTTCTATTTAATTACTGAAGTTAAACATAACTCATGAATATTCATCTATTGTTCGTTCTATCGACATCACCTATTATATGTATTAGAGTCGCAAATATCACTGGGACGCCCTAAGCATGGCGCATCAAAAATCCCTAAGTCTCATGCATACACCATCTAATTGCGTTAGCGAGAAAATAATACGAAACTAATTATAGGTTCACAAATAATATCCGGCTCTTCTAAGCATACCACATCTAAGGATTTAACCCAAACATGAAATATAAAATAAGTAGGCAAACATATTCATTATCCTATTAATTCTTCGCATATGTTATTGTATTGTACAGAACCGGTGAAGCAACAACTAATTTAGATTTAATCAATAAACAAAATCATGGAATTAATCTATTCAAATCATAATAGTCTGTACCAAATAATCAATTCAATTGGTCTAATATTTTAAATGGTTTCAACATAAAACCCTAGCTACAAATTTAGTGAAACATGGAGATGAGTTTCTTAAAACCCATTAAAAATAATTAATAAGAGTAGAGAGAAAAGAATAAACCAATATTCTTTTCCTGTGTGCTCCAGAACCATAGAAATCTCCACTGCACGCCGTCAACACCAACACAAACTTTTTCTTCCGCGTACAATCTACTTTCCAATCAGTCAACAACACCTACTTTTCTCTCCTCTCTCACACTCCACCAATCCCTAGCCTCAATCCCTTGTTTCTTTCTCTTTCTAGCCCTTCTTCCTAGCTATTCCTTCTCTCTTTTTATACCAAACCCCACATGGGTATGTCCCTCTCCTACTCTACCTCTAATTCGGTCAAACCCTAGTTTCTTTTTCCAACCTCTATCTAGGTATCGCTTCCTCCACGTGCTTCTTGTACCAACAACACCTTTCATACTCTCTTTTCATATGTTTCTACTTTTTTAAATCAAAAGAAAGTTCAACCAACTCCTGGAACTCATCAAAACTCCCCAACAATCCCAGCCGTCTTCCAATCACGTGCATAGCCACTAGTCAACGTCAAACCAAACATCACTCCTCTTGAATTCAACAGAACCACCAGTATCTGACGCCAACCTTTAATCACAACGTCCAACATTTTTCTTTCTGTCAGATTTTCAAATCAAAGGAAAACTCACTCCCTCTACAACACGTCACCCAGTCAATCAAACCAACACTCTCTTTTTCCGTGAGCATCATTTGGTTGCATATCGTAAACGCCAATTAACACCTATTTTAACCATGTTTAGTTTATAGCTTTGGATTTTATGCGAACCACTTATTAAAATAATAAAATAATAAAATTAATATAAAATCAAGTAATATCAAATATAAATTAACTGATATAAATATATAAATTAAGTGCCTATCAGGTGTCCACCCGCCAAACTAGGGATGAATTAGGTCGGGTTGGTGGATTTGGGTTCATATGCTCACCCCTAGTGTTATCAACTGATCATCGGACACTATTCTGGACAAACTTAAGTTGGGCCTTTGACAATTACTTGGGCGGTCCGAATTGAAGACTTAGCAACAACTATATATATGTATTGACATAAGCTTTATGGGCACACCGTGAACAAGGAAGAATAAGGGTTTAACGTTTTTACTTGATTTTCGATTTGCTTAGCGTAATATTTCCTTTATCATTTTTTATGGGTTTTCAGAAAACTAGCTCTAGCTAAATTTATTGTTAGGGTGAAAAGATGAACTTGTAGGTTGATTAGTTTGTGTTATGAAACAAGAATTTTCAACAATAAAAGCTTAACGTCAAACTTATCTTTTGATGATTTCTAGCCTTAGGTTGAAATCAAACTTATCTTTTGATGATTCTTATCTAGAAATCTTAACGTCACATCTTCCATGTAGTAGAATTTAGGTTGTTATCTTACACGAGTTAAATGAGACCCTTGCTATAGAACATAAGTAAAGCCTTATCCTACAACAAATTTCGAAGCCCTAACACTTTTACATCCTTGGTTAAATCTTTTCTAATTTTGATATCATAGTTTTGTAATCTTGGTTAACAATGTTGGTTCTTGATATTAATTAGTAGCAATTTTCACATTCCTCGATAGAATGAATTGTACTTGTTATTGTGTAGATCCTTGACACCGTGCACTCGAGGTAAACCAAAAGTCGGTCTTCGATCCATCAATTTTTTGGCGTCGCTATTGGGGAGTGGTTGCAAAATGCTCTCTAGTTGTTATTTTTGAGTTTCCATTTGTAGTTTTAGATTTTTCTTGGTTTCTTTTGTTGATCTTGTTTGATTCTTATTAGTACTTTTCGTAGTTTGCATGAAAGGCGGCGTTGAAATCATTAACATGCAAAAATAAAATAAGTATTTGATTTACTCACAAACTTTTGCAAGGTGAGTTGGTAATTGTATGAATAGAAATTTTGTTTGTGTCTAGCTTATGCAAGATAAACCGATGGGTTGGGATAGAAATCAATTTAATCGTCTTTTTAGGTTAACTCTTTATTCATGCTTATGATGAGGGAGTGGACCCTCCGGTTACAAGTTTGAGAAACTACATGTACCCAACTAGATTCTCTCAACCTTCATGCATTGTTTTGCCTAATACCATAACAACAACCTTTGAGATTAAAAACAATACCATTTAAGCTCTTCATAATTTTCATGGTAAAGAGAATGAAAATCCTTACTACCACATTAGAGATTTTGAAGAATTGCATGGTGCGGTGAACATCAAAAACTTAGATGATGAATACCTTAAACTTAGGTTGTTCCTATTTTCACTAAAGGATAAGGAAAAATCTTGGTTAGATGCTTTAACTCCTTCTTCAATTAGGACTTTGAATGAAATGACGAAGCTATTCTTAAATAAAATTTTCCCTAGGCATAAAACCACTGTCATACGTCAAAGGTTAAATAGTTTTAAATAACAAGAGAGAATCTGTCTATGATTATTTCCAGAGATTCCATGGTCTTTTGCTGCAGTGTCCACACCACGGATTTGATATTCCTAGGTGCACATTGATTTTTTTACGAAGGATTAGATCACAAAACTATGACTATGGTACAATCACTTTGTGGTGCGAGGATAAAGAAGAACGATGATCATTATAGATATCGGGAACTCCTTCCAAGAACTGAGAGTAAACTTAGAGTTCTACGATTTTCTATGGTAATTCTCCTGATAACAGTCCTGAAGAAGTTTATAAATTTCTGAATGATATAGCTGACAAAACCCAAGAATGGAAGGCTAAGGAACCCATAAGATGAATAGCTAGTAGCAAAGATGCGTACAAAGTTGATATCCAATTTAACTCTGATGCTAAAATAACTTCTTTAGCGAGAAGACTTGAGTCGTTAGAAAGTAATGCTAAATCTAAGCCTTTTGTTGGGTTTATAAACCAAGCCACTTATGACGACGGTGGAGAAAAATTCAATGCTCTGTATCGCTCTTGCTACAAATTTACCATTTGACAATGGTGTGTCCCTTATGATGTATCATTGAGCTCAATGGTGCATCATCTCGAATTTGTGATGCACATTTCGTAAAAGTAATGCATTGACTTAACATCGTAATGTTAATGCATCAGTATGCTTGTCAGTTATAAAGTGGCGCAACATTGTGTTGTGTTGTTTACCGATGATGCATCATTTAGCATGCATCATGTCGCGTAAAAGGGGTGGGACTCGGTACATGGCCAACAACTCCCGAATTTCTATTTTAAAAAATGTCAACTAAGGATATATGAGGTGGAGAAGTTGATTGAAGGTGCATTAAGCGGAGATGCTTTATTGTCCATATGTTGCTTATACGAGTGTGTATTATGAAACAAAGGGATCATTATGTTACGTTGGTCATCCGAGTATACATTACGATGCAAAATCATCATTATACTAGGTTGATTACCGAGAATGCATCATTATAGTGCATTTCACAAGTAGGGTATTTGTCGAGAACGACATATGTATCATTATCCCTACGTCACTTGGAAATTATATCATCATAAACTGAAAGATGCATCTATTTGTTATTCGCTATGTCGTGTAAAGAAAGTGGGACTCGGTACACGGCAAACAATTCCCCCTTTTTTACATGTAAAAATGTGAATAGGACTTATATTGGATAGAGAGCATTAAATTAGATAACATGTCCGCATCCTAGTTTTTTAAGAATTTATTTGTGTTTGAATCCTTATCGTGTATCGTGTCGTGTCCGCGTCAGTCCTACCTAAGTCTATAGTCATTATATTTTGACTATCGACTGTTTCTCCATCATCCGCAGTATACTCATTTCACCTTGTGAGATCTGTGTATTGACATTTCAAATTTCCAGCTCTTGTGGTTAGTGCACCACAGTTTTCATAGAATAACACTGTCGAGATCAAGAAACAGCTTACACCACTTGAGTAGAGTATCGCTTCTTGAATTTTTTTTTTTCTAAAAATGTACTAACTTTTCGGTTCCTAGATATGAGATACAGAAGATAGTGGGCAAAATTAGACTAACCTCCCGCATTGCAGAAAATTTCACGTCTTGCCGATTACAGTATTAAAAGTAAAATATAGCCATATGACAATTGCAGGAAACATGTAGTAACAAGAACAAGATCAAAAAGAAACAATAAAACTGTAAGAACACTCGACAACAACATCACCGCCTTAATCTAAGTAGTGATCAATGATCGTCAGCATCATAGAGAGGTCTCGAAATTTTTGAGATCCTTACGGGATGCTTCCCATAATTGGCGCTCTATTCCTAGTTTTCGCAGCTCCATTATACATTTCTCAACTGAAACAAGAATGAAAAGAACACCATGATTTTCAGTTTTGAGGTCCTCTATAAATTATGAGATCATTTTCTTTTTTTCTGCCGAGTGAAATAATTGATTTTGAATTTAAAATTTGACTCAAGTACCCTTAACAGCGTCATGAGAGGTTGGTGCGTGTTGACTACGGTCAATCAAGAATGTCAGTCTTTTTTCTGCAATTTTTTCTTTCACACCATGCGCTTTGGCCCTTCTCCAGAAATATGTCAACCATGCCTGAATTCAAGTGGGATAACTCTTGTCAAAATTATGTAGCAATAACGAACAAATATCTTACGTATAGAAACCAAATTTTTTGAGATGACCGCAATGTAAAGGCGACAAGGTCACTTAAAAGTCTATATGACCTTGGTCAACGCATCATTGATCGACATATACAGACAGATAGAACTCTCAGTCAGTGTAATTGGTCAATATGCCAAGGTTTTGTGGAATTAGGGTGCATCCCTCTAGCGAATCTGATGAATTTTTGTTCCAAATCCAAGAAGAACTTAGCAAAATAGGCAGCACAGCGTAGGAAAACCAAGAAAAACGTGAAAGTAACTGACACTTGTAAGCATTCGAAAACCAATTGCTTACCTGCTTGAAGAGAACATCTTCTGATTCATCTGGTCTTAATTCTGTAAAACCAAAAAAAGAAAGAAAAGAAGGATCATTTAGTGAACCAAGCATTGTGACTTATGGGGACGTCTGTACCCAGATTCTAAAAACACATAGGAGTAAAAAAAAAAAAGTTCTTGTTACCATATGCCTCCATAAACTTCGGATCACCAGGTGATTTTGGATCTGCTTATAAATTTAATACACAAGAAAGAGATAAGAAAGTGTCAGAAATTTCAGCAACAATAATATCGTGATAATGCAAATATTACTAAATGCAGAAACACAGAATAACTTCTTTTACAGCTCCAAAATCTTTGTAGCAACGTGATTCCTACTCAAATTAATAACAACTCAGCTTCGTTTTCATCTACCTCTTCTTTACCCCACAATCTTATCAACATCACCAATTGGGCATTGCCATCACTACCAAAAAAAATAATTCTGTCAAGTTACTAGATGATGGATCTAATTATTTTGATCTGAAAAAATCAGTTTGAATCTATTCTGCTCACTAGAAATTTATATGAATTTGTTGATAGTTTCTCAACCCCAACTGAATAAAATCACCTCTATATGGAGTATGTTGATATGCCTTGAATCAGTCGTTGGCTGGAACGGTATACGTAATGTATTATCACTGGACTTGTTTTCCGTTATTTAGTCGAATTAGGATTTATTTCTTTGCCCTATATATATATACACACGTTTCTAGAATGTGTGTAACTCAGTATTCTACTCTATAATAAAACTCTGCTTTCTCTATTGTGGATGTAGCTAACGTAACAGTTAGTGAACCACGTAAATCTCTGTGTCTCGATCTCTGTTATTGTTCTCGTTCGATCTCTCGTTACAACAAATTGGTATCAGAGCGAGGTTCGATTTCCGCCGAGAACGATGTCCGGATCCATGATGAAGATCGACAGGTTTACCGGGAGAAATAGTTTCAGTCTGTGGCAAATCAAGATGCGGGCTTTGTTGAAGCAACAAGGTCTTTGGTTGCCGTTAGCTTCGGATAAGAAGGGCGCAGATACATCCACCGCTGAGTTTGCGACTATGGAGGAGAAGGCTCACTCAACGATTATGCTGTGTCTCGCGGACGACGTAATCACTGAAGTCGCAGATCAGGAAAAGGAAGTCGCTTTGTGGTTAAAGTTGGAAAGCCTCTACATGACGAAATCGCTGACCAACAAGTTGATGCTGAAGCAACGTCTTTTCAGTCTGCGCATGTCTGAAGGTGTGGCTCTTAGAGATCACCTAGATCAAGTTAATACTATTCTGCTTGAATTGCGTAATATTGATGAAGTGGTGAAAGATGAGGATGCTGCCTTAATGTTGCTGGTGTCTCTGCCTCCGTCGTATGAGAATTTTAGAGAGTCTTATATTGTCGAAAAAGAGACTGTAACGCTGGAAGAGGTTAGGTCGTCTCTTCATACCAGGGAGATGCGGCATAAGGCTGCTGGAACATGTACATAAAATCAGGCTTCCGGGTTGATGGCAAAATGAAGCAAGGACGGTAAGAAGGGCAAGAAAAAATCCGGCTATAAATTACCAAAAGACGTATGTGCCTACTGTAAGGAGAAAGGTCATCGGAAGAAGGAATGTCCTAAGAAGAAGAAGCAACAAGAACATAACTCTGGATCTGCAGCAGTAACTCAATGTGGAAACACTTCAGAGGGAGATTTTGTTCTGCTAACAGATGATTACACACATCAGTCTGATGTGTGGTTCCTTGACTCTGGGGCGTCCTACCATATATGTCCCAAAAGAGAGTTATTTACTACGTACAGCCGTGCAGATGGGGGCAGTGTCTCTATGGCAAACGGGTCTGTCTGCAAGGTGGTTGGAATCGACTCAATCAGGTTTAAGACACATGATGGGAGGCTCTGCACATTGAAGGAAGTCAGGCATGTGCCACTCTTGACAAAGAATCTGATATCCTTGAGTCTGCTAGACAGCAAGGGTTTCAGTTTCAAAGGTGAAAGTGGAGGTTTGCATGTTTGCAAAGGTTCTGATGTGATTATGAAAGGTGTCAAGCATGGAACTTTGTATGTATTACAGGGTTCAACAGTCACAGGTTTTGCAGCTGTTGCTTCAGCTGAAATTCAGGGATCTGATATGACCAGACTATGGCATATGAGGCTTGCTCATATGAGCGAACGGGGAATGTAAATTCTCTCAAAGGAAGATCTTCTCGGGGGTCATAAGACCAAGAGCCTTGTGTTCTGTGAGCATTGTGTGTTTGGGAAGCTACATCGCAGCAAGTTTCCTAAGGCAGTTCATCGGACCAAAGGCACGCTGGACTATATCCATTCAGATTGCTGGGGTCCCTCTCGTGTTGAGTCTCTGGGCGGTCACAAGTATTTTCTGTCTATCATTGATGATTATTCCAGGATGACTTGGATATTCATGATGAAACATAAAAGTGAGGCGTTCAATAAGTTCAAGGAGTGGAAGACACTGTTAGAAAATCAGGTTGGGAAGAAGGTCAAGAGGCTGCGAACAGATAATGGTCTAGAATTTTGTTCATCTGAGTTTGACGATTTCTGCAAAGATCAGGGTATTGCTCGTCATCGCACAGTCACGGCTACACCACAGCAGAATGGTGTAGCAGAAAGACTGAATCAAACGCTTTTAGCAAAAACAAGGTGTATGCTTTCGAATGAAGGTCTTGCTAGACGATTCTGGGCAGAAGCGGTTTCAACAGCTTGCTATCTCATCAATCGGAGCCCACACACATGCATTGAATGCAAAACACATTATGAGGTGTGGACCGAAAAAGCTGCTGATTACGCAAAACTGAGGGTATTTGGCTGCACTGCTTATTATCATGTAGATGAAGGTAAGTTGGAGCCAAGAGCTAAGAAGGCAGTTTTCATGGGCTATGGTGCAGGTGTGAAAGGGTACAGGATCTGGTCTGACAATAAGATTATACTGAGCAGAAGTGTAGTTTTTGATGGAAATTCTATGCTGAAATCCAGAGAGAAGATCACTGATGCACCAGAAAATGAGGTTGTTGTTGAGGAGGTGGAGGTGCAATTAAGTCCAGAGGAGAATCAGGCACCTAAGTTGGTTGACGACCAACTACCACCATCAGTTACCGAAGAGCAAGATGCAGATGATTCTGAGAATGCACCACCAGAGGAAGTTGAACATCGGAGCATTGCTACAGACCGACCTAGAAGGGTTGGAATAAAACCTCCAGCGAGGTACATGTTTGACGATTTGGTGGGTTATGCATTGCAGGTGGCCGAGGAGGTGGAGGATCACGAGCAGTCCACCTACAAGGCTGCAGTATCTGGAAACGAGTCATCATAGTGGCTTGCCACAATGGTAGAAGAAATGGATTCCCTTATCAAAAATGGGACTTGGGAGCTTGTAAAACTTCCTGCTGATAGAAAGGTAACTACTTGCAAGTGGGTTTTCAGAAAGAAGGAAGGAATGTCAGCTGCAGAGGGTGTCAAGTATAAAGCACGAATGGTTGCAAGAGGTTTCAATCAGAGAGAGGGAGTGGACTACAACGAGATTTTCTCACCAGTGGTCAGGCACACTTCCATCAGAGTGCTACTAGCCATAGTTGCACATCAGGATCTGGAACTTGAGCAACTAGATGTGAAGACAACTTTCCTGCATGGAGAGTTGGAAGAAGAAATATACATGAGCCAGCCAGATGGATTCCAAGTTCCAGGTAAAGAGAATTACGTCTGCAAGCTAAAGAAGTCCTTATATGGGCTAAAACAGTCCCCCAGGCAGTGGTATAAGCGATTTGATAGTTATATGGTGCATCTTGGCTATCACATGAGTCCGTATGATTGTTGTGTGTACTACAATGATTTGCAGAATGGTTCACGCATTTATCTAGTTCTGTATGTTGATGATATGCTGATTGCTGCTCAGAATAAGTCAGATATTCAGAAGCTGAAGGGCTCTCTCAGTGTGGAGTTTGGGATGAAAGATCTGGGTGCTGCTCGGAAAATTCTGGGAGTAGAAATCTATAGGGATAGGAAGAAGAGAAAGATTTTCCTATCACAGGAAGGGTACATCAAGAAGATTTTGAGCAGGTTTGGAATGTCTTCATCCAAGCCTATAGATACTCCAATGGCATCTAGCAGCAAGTTGGGAATGTACACGGTTCAGACTTATGAGGAGAAAGAGTACATATCTCGAGTTCCATATGCTAGCGCAGTTGGAAGTCTGATGTATGCTATGGTCTGCACTCGACCAGACTTAGCATTTGCTGTTAGTGCGGTCATTCGGTTTATGGTTCAGCCTGAGAAGGAACATTGGCAACCTGTTAAGAGGATTTTCAGGTATCTTAGAGGTATTTCAGATGTCGGTCTCTGTTATGGGAACGATACCCGATGTTTAGTGGCTGGTTTCTAAGAATCTGATTATGCTGGAGATGTGGACAATATAAGATCTATGACTGGTTATGTGTTTACTCTTGGAGGTTCTGTTGTAAGCTGGAAGGCAACTCTACAACCTACAATTACTTTGTCTACTATAGAGGCAGAGTATATGGCCTTGACAGAAGCTGCTAAGGAGGGAATTTGGTTAAAAGGGCTGGTTAATGATCTAGGCCTACATCAGGATCAGGCTATAGTGTATTGTGACAGCTTGAGTGCAATATGCTTAACCAAGGATCAAGTCCATCATGGGAAGATGAAGCACATTGATGTCAGGTATCACTTTCTGAGAAATGAGAAGAGAATTGAAGTGAAGAAGGTAGGGACAACTGATAACCCTGCTGACATGTTCACCAAGCCAGTTCCTGAGAGCAAGTTCCAACATTGCTTGGACTTGCTCAATATCACAAGTTAGTAGTCTGAGCCCTTGTCTAGGGGAATCTGAGGCAGAGAAAGGTTCTGGCACTGTCATGGTGCATCTGTTTCTGTTGCTGGGAGGATTCAAGTCAAGGTGGAGATTTGTTGATATGCCTTGAATCAGTCGTTGGCCGGAACGGTATACGTAATGTATTATCATTGGACTTGTTTTCCGTTATTTAGTCGAATTAGGGTTTATTTCTTTTCCCTATATATATATACACACGTTGTATCTAGAACGTGTGTAACTCAGTATTCTGCTCTATAATAAAACTCTGCTTTCTCTGTTGTGGATGTAGCTAACGTAACAGTTAGTGAACCACGTAAATCTCTGTGTCTCGATCTCTATTATTGTTCTCGTTCGATCTCTCGTTACAACAGAGTACTTCATAACAGCTCACAACACCTCTTTACAGCTTCACCACTACTACAACCAGATTATATCTACTTCAAAACAGCTTATAACACCTTCTACAGCTTCAACAAATGTTTTAACATCTTAAAACCTACTTCAACATCACTTAGAACTCCTCCTTATCTTCTTTCACCAACCTAGTGTCTGTTAACCAACACCAAACATCACAACCTTTAAAGACAAATTCGATTTGCTCAAATCCATCTATGACCAACTTACTCTATTCATTTCCCTTCATGCCTACCAGGATCCCTACACATTCATCCTGCCTAATCCATCTGTTCTGTTTATTGGTGCTCTGTCAGTTTTGTTTGCTTCAGGAGCTGTATCTTCTAGTAGTGACCTTTTTTGTTCAATTGGGATTCTAAAGATGCCTATAATTTCAGTCTAGTTCAACTATAAGGTGGCTGCCTCTAGGGTTGGTCAATTGTCAACTCCTTACAACTGCCAACTGCTGCAATTGGATTGTCGTGGCTCATTTGATCTTGTTTGTCACTTCTAGGAAATTATTGTCGAGTTTCTTTTTCTTTTGTTCTCTTCGGTATTGTTCCATTTTTAAGAGCAAAGTGTCGTACTTGGTAGTGCTCAGTTTGAGGGGAGTGCTACCATAAATGTGATAAGGGCTATCAATGTAACTCTTTTAGTTTGAATACACTTTCAACAACAAAGTATCTCTTTTTAAACTTCCATAGCGTCTGTGGATCGACGATAAGCAATTTGCCAGAAGGGGAAACATTTCTGCATTGCCAGAGTTATATGGAACTGTTAGACTTTATGTTGGTTTAGCAACAAATCCAGTTTAGATTAAGGTAATTCTGTTTTGTTTAATCTAAGTTAATATTAAATCGGATTATACTCAACTGCTTATGTGTCATGTGACTCATCTAGTGAGGTGTAACCAATTAATGATGGACAGGTTGGTTGACACATGGCTGTGACCAAACTCTCTTCTAGCCTCTTATACATACATGATTTTCTATTTTATTCCGTCTAAGATAAGAAAGGAGAGGAAATGGAAGTAAAAGCTAAGTCATTATACTATTCTTGATTGTATTCTTGATTGTGTTGTTATTCTGATACGAACAACTATAGTGATGTATAGTTCTTTTGTACTTCTAAATATGTTGTGTACTATATTGTTATGCCGTTCTTATTGATGATACCTAATTCAGAAATAGGAAGTATTAGTTGTGCTTCTTGAATACACATATACAGGATATTCTTGTACTCAAATCAGAACTTACTTACAATGAATTATTCCTGTTTTGTATGCACAGATTGTTATGTATATGGTGTGTATACGTTTTTATCTAGCTTGTAGAATATGCGAATACTAGGGTTAATACTTGTTTTCAGCATATGGGTTCTATATAATCATGTTTAACCATAAAGTATATTGATTATGAAGCTGAAATTCCAACAGGAACAACTTAAAATGTTGGCTGTAATCTAATGACCTCCAAGTATGGTTTCTCTAAGATTTTTACTTAAATTTCCAGAGTATAAATGAATCATGAAATTGAAAACTCTTTGGTTGAAAATAGAGCCAAATATTTTATTACATTATACAAACACAAACCTGACATAGATTGGCGGACCAAATTTGGGCGTCGGTGTTGGGTCATTGCTAGTACAACAGCTTCCTCAACCTTGAATGCATCCATAAGAGAAAAAGCACATAAAGAATGCTTCTATAGTAATCCAGCTAATATTCTGAAAATTAATGCAATAGATAGAATACAAACTGAATAGAAACACAATCCGCAAGGTTTAGATCCACCAAAAACGTATTTGGTTTTGGGAAGAAATTAATGTAGTAATCAAGTACATCAAAAAAGACACACCTTTAGAGAAACTAATTCCCTCAGTCCCATTTCAACGGAAAGAATGCTCTCAATATTACCCTCTCCGGTTAGATCACTGAAACGTGTGAGGTTCATCCTGTCCGGATCAACAACATCTGGTTTGGCAGATTAACAAATGAAGTCAGATTATACAGCAATGTCACAAATCATAATATATCCAAAATTTTGAATCTTAGTCATGTTTCGGTTAATTGAAAAGCTGAGGCAAATATGCATCACTTCTATAAAAACCAGTACCGTATAGGTACCTAGTATCTATACCTACAACAAGAGTCGTTACTTTTATTCAGTTGCACACTGCAAAAGGCAACTGAAAAACGGAGGGGAATAAAAGAAATGTGACCTCGGTTTGGAGATTCATCCTTTGCCTTTTGTCCAGCAGAAATGACAACTTCAAAAGGAAGAGGTGCTAAAGATGACCAGTGCTCATGTTTTGCCGCTGCAATATCAGCACATATGCCTGTAAAAATCATGAATCATAAGGATATGAGAAGAAGGCTTCCCTGATTCTACACGCCAAACTATTTCCCTCAGTTTTCCTCTACTTTACGGTTGTTTAATACAACTCAAGTATTCATGTCTGCAACATGAGCACGGTCTTGAGGGCTTCTAAAGACATGTTAAGAGTCTAAACCAAGATTGAGTTTAATTGGCATGCCCGAAGCACCTTTCTGGTGAAGTAACAATAGTTCCACTAATTACCATGCCATACAGCTAAACCCCAATAGCGAGCAAGCCAGCACCTTTTAAGAACAACCTCTTCCTGAAACGAAGATCAAAAGATACAGTTCAAGTCCCATAATGCAAATGAAAGGAAGATGAAAAAAATATAGACATTGGTGAGACTCAAAGTTGCAAACCATCTCCTCCTGAGTCAATATCATTCTTTGCGTCATTGAGCGAAGAGCTTTCATATCAGATTCTGCTTCTTGTACCTGTGCAACAGCCGCCACAGCCACTTCTTTTGCATTCTGGTTTAAGCAACATTAAAGTAATTAACCACTGAGCAAAAGCAAGTGTTTGTACTTTAACTTTCAGCAACCCATAAGAATTTAAAAGCATATGTGATGTTCGTGCATTTTAGCAATACTTTACCACGGCTTCTATCCGCAAAACCGAAATTTCCTCATCCCGCTCATCCTTAGTTTGTTTCCCTGCCTTATAAGCAGCCTGCATCAAAGAGTTGTGTTTGAAACTTCAGGGTGTAGAAATATCATTCGAACGATGGCATAACCTCAGAACTTTTCAGTGCTTCTCCAGTTTCGAATAAGGAACTATTTTGGTTCATTTTATTTTTAAATCAAATATAAATGGTTTTTGCCCTTACCTCTCTTTGACGCAATGCTGCTTCTTTTCTGCAGAAGAACCACATAAGGTGTCAGAATGGGATTACGGAAATGATGGATACAAAGTATATAGGTTCCCTAGAAGTACCTGCTCAATAATTTGGCTTCCATAGATGCACCTTCCCCAAGAGAAGCAACCTAAAATTATAGATTAGATAGTGAACAAATGGCTGTGATACTGCAAAAGTAAATCTATGCACTCAAAGCCTACACAGGCACAAAAAAAAGTACACGTCCCGATGTAATAGTAGTATAGTATTAACTGTAGCATGACCTTAGAGATGCTTTATGTATTCCTCCCAATCCAGAAAACTAGCTAAATACGATAAAGATAGGGAATGGACCTGTTTCTCAAGCTGCTTAGTTCTTGCTTCCGCTTCCTTACATCTCTCTTCTGCTAACCGAAGCTGTAGAGCATATTTATGGTAATTGTCACAAACATTGATTGATATGCAAACTAAACAAAAATCCTAAATGGGGAACAAAATTGCACCTTGTTTAGCATATTCTCATTCTCTTCTTGTAGCATATCAAGCTGAAATTAAAAAAAGAAAAAAACATATATATATATATATATCATTTTAGGGAAGATTATGTTTTTGTGTCTCCCCTGAATGAGTTCCGGGCACATTATGGTCAATAACACATGAAAAGAGAAATAAACTCACCTCATCATGAAGAGCTGAGGCCTCATGTCGATTTCCAATACCGTTTAGGCTCTGTCCCACATCTGATGAAAGCCTGCAAAAAGGGATGAGTTGATCATAATTCTAAAGATTCTCGAGAAATTTTATCTCCCTTGAGTGTCCTTGTTGACTTGGGCTGCTTCAAATTCACACATACACACATATGTGAACAGAAACAGACTTAAATATCTTATAAGCATAACTTTAGTTTTCTTACAAGCATCGCTCTCTCTTTTTCACCATCTCTGGTTGTCTTTCCATTTATATACAAATCTTACGGGGTAAACAAAACAAAGAAACAAGAGGAGATTATTCTACCTTTTATCTCTTTTCTTATTGGTAGGAGGTTCTGTTGGTGGAATATTATCCTGATTCCTCATTGATGTTCTGCCAGGTGATGCATTGGCTCTAGGTGGACTTACAGGAGGTTCCATCAGCGGAAGAGAAACCTGTGTCCTCAATAATGTTCTGCTAGGTGATGCGTTGGCTCTAGATTGCGTTGGGGGATAAGAAACCTGGTTCCTCAACGATGTTCTACTAGGTGATGCATTGCCTCTAGATGGGTTGACAGAAGGTTCCAGCATTGGAATAGAAACCTGGGTCCCGGAAGATGTTCTATTAGGTGACGCATTGGCTCTAGGTGGAATCAATGGCATTGAACGAACAGCGGCTGATGACCTTCCAGCTGATGTAGAGCGAGCGGATTGTGCATGCTCCACACTGTTTCGGCCTAGCTATTCAAAACATGAAATAATGTACGAAAATGGATGCATTAAACTTCAAAGCAATTAAAAATAGCAACCAAAAACTACTCAAATTTCACAAGTTAATTGGTTGCGCACTGAGCTAATGACAACAACTATGCATGAACTCACATTAAAATCAACTGATTTTCACTCCTAGTACATGATTATCCGAACCACATCAAATCCAAACTCATTACAGTTTTCAACAATCAATGAAAAACATGTTCAAATTCAGTTCTCAGGTTGTCAAATTCACTTGATAACAACGACAAACTATGCAAATTTTTACAGATCTAATCTATATTGACATTCAAATTCATATCAAGTTCATTGAAACTGAGATTTTAATCAAATAAAGAATAAATCAAAAAACTTACAGCAGGAGATTGGAATCTAGAACTATTCGGCTTCGCAACAGAAACCAATGGAATTCTATTCCGATTCTGATTATTAAGGTTATTACTACTGGGTCTGTTTGAGAATGAGATTGGAGGTGGAACACTATAAAGATCATCATCATCGTCATCATTATCATTGTCGGTGGTGGCATCGTTATGAGAAGCCATAACTTGAGCAAGACGTTGAGCAGCAGCTAAAGCAGCTACATTTTGTGATCTCTTTATACTTGAGAATCCATTTGTTGAATATCCACCGCGAGATGATGATGAAGAATGTGGATGTATCGGTGACATTCCTCCTCCGGGAGAAGTTGATTCAGCCTCAACGTTTCTTGATTGTCTTGTATACAATGGACTGCCATTCCTTCTTCTAGGATGATCCATTTTCTTACAAGATCAGCAATAGAGATTGATATTATGGACTGATTCAAGATTGAGTTTCCTAGTTTTTTACTACAAGTAGCAGTTGCAGTAGTAAGACTAAGTAGTTGATTGTTGTTAGTTAAGTTTGACTATAATTGGATGTGGAGTGGCCGTTGACTTTTTTATACTGTTATTGTCCTGCTTGTAATAAAAGGAAGGAATTGGAGGAATCAATCGATCTATGACTTTGTTTGAGCCACTGGAAATGATTTGTAAAGGTCTTTTTTTTCATGAACATTTTTTTCTGAGCCTCGTACAGGAGTTTTCTCATTTATGGGGGGATTTTTTATATGAAGACAAAAAATAGTTATTATATTTTTTTCTAAGCCTCGTATAGGAGTTTACTCATTTAAACTAATAATAATTAATTTAAAATAATATTATGTTTTTGGCCAATACAGTGGCAGCTTTGATGGCTTCTTACAACAGTTGAACATTAAAATTGTTTTGTTTTGTTAGAATAAATCCTTGATAAGAATTTTAATCTCTTCAGTTCTTGAAAAATCTTTCCAGTACTATGCTCCCATTCGACTTCTTTAAAGACTTTTGTGCTCCTCCCTTTTATCAACCACCTATTTCACACAGAAGATCAAGTTACTTTTTTTTTTGGGTTACAACTTGTAAATTTCTTTTTTATTTGTTCATAACTAAAACGGTAGCGTGTTCAAAGAAAAAAATTATCGGTAAAATTATATAAATTATTTTTATATCTCCCATGATTATTTAGTTGGAATACAAAAAATAGGGGCATAAGTGAATTAATATAATCTAATGGCATGTAATTTAAATAAGTTGTCATAACTAAACCTTAAATTTAGTTACATTCGAAATTATTTCTATGTTCCATAATACTCCCTCTGTTTCTGGAAAAGTGTTACTATCACTTTTTCATTTTAGCATAAAGATAGGCCAATTTAGAAAAGTGATAGTAACTCTTTTCCTGAAACGGAGGTAGTATTTTTTTGGTCTTTTTTAA
Organism: Papaver californicum; assembly: GCA_023531435.1. Classification (NCBI taxonomy): domain Eukaryota; kingdom Viridiplantae; phylum Streptophyta; class Magnoliopsida; order Ranunculales; family Papaveraceae; genus Papaver; species Papaver californicum. The sequence goes on from JAJJMC010016440.1 coordinate 3,767,746, forward strand.
CTTTTATATAAGAAGAGGGACAAAAACAAAAGATAAAATGTAGCTTTTTTTATGTCCTCGAATAGTTTTTGTACTGGTATAACTAATGGCGATTTCGAAACAAAATTTATAACTTTATTTAAAAATATATAAGGCTAAGTCCTATGCACACTTTTTAAATGGGTTATTTGTTCATCCACGTGGATGGACAAATGTGTTTTTCCACTATGATAAAACTAGTAAACTTGAGTAGAATGAAATATTTAATTGTATTTTGTGGGATCCTTAACAATAAAAATTTATTTATATATGTTTGATGGGTTTTAGATATTATAATATATTTAATGGGACTCTTGTATAATAAAAGTTGGTTAAAATAACTAAAAAGTAGGAGAGATAAATATAAAATAATTAATGAGAGACAAAGTGTTTGTCGCTGGAGACAAATTGTTGATCGCGCCACTTACTCTTTGTCGAGCGACCAAGTCTTTGTCGCTCGACCAAGACTATGCCGCAAGGTGCATCTGCTCAAATTTGAACGTTTGAGAGGTCATTTTGATCATTGCTACCTACATAGTAGGTGTTTTTGATCAAATATAATCATTTGCTACCTCCATAGGAACTGACCTAATATTCTAATACTTAGAAGTTTTGTTTAAAGATGATAAAAAATACTCGCAACTTTTACCGTTTGATTTTCTTTTTGAAATGACTTTTAAATGCTCACCTGTAGATGGCGAGTTTTTGACAAAGGTTAAAATTGTAAAATCATCCTTATGCCTAGTTGCAGGAACATAGAAATATCTGCACATACTTCTGACTTCACCTCCAAACACAAAATATTGTATTCATCCTTATATTCTTCAAGCAAATTGAGGATGCAGTCTCTACAAAAGGCTATAGGCATTCCATGCTAACAATGTAGTCTATAATCTTTACGTAATAAGTCTACGCTCCTGGATGGATTGCCCACTAGTGTAGACCAAACTTGAATCTTCTCTGAACAACTACAAACATTCTAAACTGGCCTCGTAGCCTCCTCAATACTCACAATATTTATGCCATATCGAATTAGTCTCAGGTCGCATAAAGTTCCACGACTGAATTCCTTGAACTTGTCTCGAATGCGCATTGATGTTCAGGTAATATCTACCGAATTCGGGAATAACTAATGCTTAAACCACAAAATAACACTTTAGCTTAACGCTTCGTTTGCAACAAACTCGTCTTAAATTGCTCCTCTGAGATTAAATGTGCTATCATAGCACTTTGCTTAAAAATAAGCCACAAATAATGCGCCACTCTCTCTGATGCGCCACAGTAGAGGAGAAACGCCATAAAAGATGCATTAAACCTCTCAGTTAGGCTAACCCTAGCCTTTCTCATATTAACGCCAAGATAGCACTAGCCATTCGACTTAGCATTGCAGTGGCACTAATTAGCCACAATAGCGCTAAGAGCGCTAACTTTCCTGGCGCTAAACCCTAGCGCCTAAGAGGTGCTAACTAACCAAAAATGGTCTTAGATAGTACATTTTAGCCTAATAAGGCCTTAGCCCACATATTGTCAGCTTGGCACCTGAACCCTTGCACCAAAGTGCTAACTCAAATTCTAGCGACAAAAATGCTAGCTCCTGGCGCTGACGCCCTTTCCTTTGGATGACGCCCTTTCCTTAGACGACGCCCTTTCCCTGGCGCTGACGCCTTTTCCTTGGCTAACGCCCTTAGCTCCTCCGCGGCGTCCCTAGCTCCCCGTGTCCATGCTAGCCTTGTATCCTTGGCGCCCTATCATTGTTGGCGCCTCTACTAGCCTTGGCTAGTGTCCAGTGCATCCCTGAGTGACGTTCATGCCTAACGCGTCTCTGGATTAACATAGCATACTTAGCGACTTAGCCACAAACGCATTAAACCTAATGCTAACAATACTATCTAATTGAGGTGCTAACTTCAAACCTCCCTGACACTATCTTTCTAACTCTAGTACAATTGATATTTACTAGAAATTACGTATATTAGTTTTACTCATGAGACGTTAGCACATTAGCCTTTTATATTAAAAGAGCTAACACATTCCTATTTGTGCTAAGTAGTTAATACTAGTTTTGCTAGCTACTCCCTTCAAAAATACACCTTTCTTCTCAATATGGGTCCAATATTGAGTCTTATACGAATTCCAGTAGGTTTCCTTTCTCAAGGAGCCTTCTACAACATTTGGTCTCAAATGCTTCTCAGGCTTACAATAAGTCACTTCTAAGCTAATACTTAGCCATCAAATATGCCATGTTACTTTCAAGCAAGTACATGACCATTAAACTTCTCAGACTTGAGATTAACCGGTCTGACCATCAATCGAGTGAGTCGCACAACTTATCTCACTGACTTAGCAAGTCGTTTGACTCGACTTGACTTAATAAAAACTATAGTGGCTTATGACTCCACTATTTCCACGAGAAATCAAATACAACATGAGGGAATTCTTATTGGGGTATTGGTCGGGAGGTCTACGGCATCATGGGTGGTGACACCACTCCCACGAACAAGAAGGTAACAAGGAGTGGGCGGTTACAGAGCAGTTGAAAGGATGAAGAGTAGTGGTCAGATAGGTCTTCCACACCTTTTAAGAACCGTCCCACTACAATTTCCACAATCATCACTTCTCCACCTCTTCCTAACTTCCACGCATTATGAGAATATCAGTTTGTCCTCTTCAAACTATAAATACATGATTCTCATCTATTCGAAACAAGACAGAACAAGACAACCACACAATCAGTCTGAAGAAACCAAAACTTATAGAATTAGCGATTCCTCTACAGAGAATCTATTCTTCTTCATACACTACTGATATTTTTAAACCTTCTTAGCTTCCCTCCCCTAAGACCTACCATAATCCTTTCCATCTTTGTAATCAAAGCATGACGTGAACAGACATTGCTTGGTTTTGGCTCGTCCTGTTCGAGCTTGATCTCTCGAACCTACTTGAAAGTACTAATTTGCAGTATATTTTCTTTTACCTAAAACAATTGGCAACCACATCGGGAGATCAACCTCTCAATTACAAAAGCCAATTTTCAGTTATTCAAAATGGTGGATCTTAGGTGTGGAGCCGTTACAACTTCTATTGTTAGTTCAGGGAGTACTGGTGGTGGTGATTCTGAAAACAATCATATATATACTGAACCTTCCCGTACCAATTCTACTGCTACACCTCCTCTCTGTGACAAAACCGCTGAAGACACCGAGAATACTCAAACTTCGATCAACATAGCCGATCTGAAAAGGGACAAGAAGCCCTTGCCAGAACCCAGGTGGACATGACTAATACTCATAAGGAGGTACTCGTTTGTATTAAGACCCTGATGGAGCAACTCTCCCTGGAACAACCCATCGCCTGATGGATCAGATCAGGACCAACTTTCAGCGGCCTCTGATGCTGCAACACCTGGAGTTCGAAAATACAAGGAAGTCTATATTATTCTTGATCTATCATCAAAGAAATACCAGCAATCCAATTTTATCACCCGTGAAGACCCGGAGAGGCTCCTACAAAATCATAGAAAGGAGGACTCATCATTGGTTCATCAACACCAACCTCCCTTCCCTCCTGAAATTCAAAGGATCCCTCTGTTAGGAGGTTACTCACTAATGCGTCGGAAAACCGACTTTGTTTTACCGCAAGCGCACAATGTCAAAAGATGTAGACAATAGAAAATACGGTTCGTTCCTACGAGGAGTGTGTATCACTTATACTAATTAAGTCAAGTAAATTTCGAGTCATAAGATGTTTTTCCGATTTTGTAAAGAATTAAACTAATAAATGGATTAAAACTATTTAACGAAGATTGAAATCAATAATAGAAAAACGTTAAGGTTTCGGGAATCCGTTGTATATTAGGGTTTACTTGCGTTCATCACAAAGAGTATCAATTTTACTCGTGCAAAATAGCAAATCTAGCTACTAATACACGACAGATATTTCGTTTAAGACTCGAAGAAAAGAATTTTCAAAAAGAATTGTTTGTTCTCAACCTAAGGTAGAATTTCAAAGTACTAGGTATACGTGGCATAAATAGTCAAAGAATATTTATAAAACGATTATCGCAAAAGGGTCAACAAGTTCTTCTACTAATCAAACGATGAACTATGCATGACATAGAACATGAAAAATCATTGAGGAAGTAAAACATTGAAAGAGAGACAAAACATTAACATTAAGTTTTTATAGTTGAAAACACTAGTTTTTAAACACAAGAAAATTAACACTACAAGTTCATCATTTCACCCTAACAAAGAAATTTAGCTAGACATGGCTTTCTTCAAAGCCATTAAAATTGACTAAGAAAGTAATTGAAATCGAAAAAGAAAACTAAACCCTTCTTCTCCTTTGGTTCTTGGCGTCAGAAAATATGTGAATTCCCCAACTTATTTTTTTGTTTCCTTCATTCTCTGCCTTTTTTCTGTACGTCCCTTCCTCCAAATTATTTTTTCTATTTTTTGTGTTGTTTCTCCCCTGTAAAATTGTGGCTACAAAGCTATATTTATAGGCAAAAAAAACATATTGCACACGGTAAAAACTTGATTAGATAAGGAACCAAAGTCGTTCAAGTGGAATTTTGTGTTTTGAAAATTAAGTGATGTTATTATGTTGTAGCACGGAGTAACTTAGTTATACAAACCCGAATTCTGATTGGTTGATAGTTACTGCTGGACCCGGAAGCATCGATGTGTCTTGACCTGACCTTGAGAGTACATCCAATTCGCTACTCTTTGTTGCACTAAATCCCCAATTTCCATTCACGCGTGAGAGTACTTCTCCCAATAGATAACTCTATTTAATCCTTGTTATTCTCAAACTTCTTAATCGAATGATCAGCTAAATTCTCGTTCAAGAAACTCACTCCAAATAAAATTCAAGTTCCCTGTAATGTTCAAACTATGTTCATCTCATCTCGAGCCACCCATCTTATCCATAACTCAACCATTGCTCGAGTCTCACTGCCAAACAACCAATTTCCTTCATCATGCCGTGAACTGCGAGTTCACTGCCATCAACTCAACATCCTCTTTATCCATATCTCCTTCTCGTCTTACTGAATCATCAACTCAACTCAAGCCATTAAATCACCATCATCCTTCAAACCATTACCATCAATCCATCATCTCAGGTCAATCGCCAGCCTTCACCATGGTACCTTCTTCTCAAACCCGTCATTGATAATTGCAGCAACAACTCACATCAATCCAATTCATTACTAAATCTTTAATGCATTCTAACTATCACACCTCACTTCCAGGCTTGAGTCTTTCTCCATCTTCTCTTCCTCCAACTGCCAACACTCGATCATTACAGGCGCCATCAAAATCTGTTTTCTCTTCTCAAAATCTAATTTCAATTCCAACACATGCTTTCGATCATCTTTAATGACCCTATGATGTCCACCAAAGATTGAAAATCATCTCTTCACTAAATAATCCATGGAAACAGCTTCCCTTATTGTCAACAAACAACTCTCTGTTCGCGTGAAAGAGATGAAGAAGAAGGTGGCAACCCCGAGAAGAAGAGAAGGTGCCATTAGTAATATTTAAACTTTGGAAGACCTTAGCCAATGGTATGGTGCCATTATAAATATTCGAATATCATCTTCCCATTAACATACGATGAGTTTCCAATAGCAGTTTCTTTAGAAATGACCAATTTGCCCTTAGTTCTTGTTTTGCTTATAACTTTCTCATACGAAGTTGGAATGACTTCATTCTTGGAATAAACTGAGTTCCACTGGGTCTTTAGCCATTCTTCTTTGTAATGCTCCATTTCACTTCTTTCAGAGATGCAACCTAACAAAAGTAATAACAATACACAGTAATTCACACAAAATCTAGCAAATAAGTATAAGGAAATGGTACTTAAAATATGTAAATTATGCACTTATCACTCACCTCCAACAATGAGAGCTCTATTGAACTCAAAATGCTTGATATGAGCACTAACGTATAATCAAGAATGTGATTTCTTGACCCACATGCTTATCACATGTGGTAAAACTCGTGATGTGGTAATGAAAGGAAGGGGTGGCGTTGTAGGTGAAGATGCTTAGAAGAGTGGTCTTTGAAGCGTAGCCACTGACGCTTGTAGAATTGAGGTAAGGGTTTGAAATTATTGTTATTGGCCCAAGATCCACCATTTTGAACAATTGAAGAATTGATTTTGTAACCGAGAGGTTGATCTCCCACTGTGGTTGCCAATTGTTTTAGGGTAAAAACAAAAAAACTATTAAAGTATTTACGTTCGAGAAATCAAGATCGTACAAGATGAGCCTAAACCAAAAAGTAGCCGTTCACGTCCTGCTTTGGTCACAAAGAGGAAATGGATTGATCTTAGGAGATGAAAGCTAAGAAAGTTGATAAATCACTATGTAATGTGTTTCCAGTATGGAGTTTTTGAAAAACTTTGTAAAGGATAGACTTGTGAACATAAGTCTCCCTTCTTTCTGAATAGATTGAGACATCTATTTATAGTTGTAATAGACAAAATAATTTCTCGTAAGGAGTAACTTTTTTGAAAGAGTAAAAAAGTTGATATTGCAGACATAATGGTAAAATTATGTTTCTCAACAAATATACTATAAAAGTACTTATGTTCGAGAAATCAAGATCCTACAAGAAGATCCTAAACCAAGATATGTTCGTTCACGTCCTGCTTCAGCCACAAAGAATGAGATGGGTTGATCTTAGGGGAGGGAAGTATAAAAGGTTGCGAAATCACTGTGGGATGCGTTTGTAGTGTGAAGTTGTGAAACTATTATGTGAAATGGATAGACTTGTAAACGTAAGTATGAGATATTCCTTTCTGAATAGACTGAAACATTTATTTATAGATGTAGTAGACATACTGATTTCTCGAAAGGAGTAGAAGTTGTGAAGAAGTGAAGAAGTGGAGGTTGTGAAGGTAGTGGTAAAGTCATGTCCGCCATGTCAAGGAAGACCATCAGTTACATATAACCAATGTTCGCCTAACTCTCATAACCGTCATTAACCATTCATACTACTTGTTACATTCTTATCAAGGTTGTGTTGCTACACCACATGTTGTTTTAGACCGCTAGAAAATTACCCCATTAAGTATCCCCCATTTGACATATTTGATGTCTCGTAGAAAAATAATAAAGTTGTGGACCATTTTTTTTTGGTTAAATCATAGTCATGACTTGCTGTGGGCAGATGCTCGGCCCTGTATAGACTGACTAGTTTCTAGTATAAGACTATTATAATCACCCACATGTTCTTATGATCATTGAGCTCCAATGATGCCATCCATGGGAAGTAAATGGCATAGTGATGCCACTGATGTTTTAGGGTAAATAACAAATGTAATGTAAATTGTACTTTCTTTAGGTTCAAGAAATCAAGATTGTACAGGAGCATCCTAAACCAAGAAATGGTCATTCACGTCTTGCTTCGATCAGAAAGATGGAAATAATTGGTTGATCTTAGGGGAGGGAAGCAAAAAAGGTTGAGAAATCACTATGTGACAAAATTGTAGTCAGTAGTCGGTGAACTATGGTGAAGGATAAATTTATGACTATAAATATGATTATCTCTGTGAGATAGATCTATTTCTCATTTTTTTGATATATGAAGTCATTTATTTATAGTTGTAGTGATCACATTGATTTCTCGTAAGTTGTAGTGGTTGTAAAGAAGTGGAAAGTGATGATCATGGAGATTGTGGTGAAGTCATGTTCAAGATGTCAGGAAAACTATACGACCACTATTCCATCATCCTCTTAACTATTCTTAACCTTCCCACTAATCATTACCTTCTCATCATGGATGTGTTGCCTCATCGCACCTTGTTGTAAACCGCCAAACCAATACCCCAATGAGAATCTCCCCATGTGATATATTTGATGTCTCGTGGAAAATAGTGAATTCATGGACTGCTATAATTTTGTTCAAGTCATGGTAATAACTTGTTGAGATTAAATGCTCAATTCTATATTTAATTAAGTAAAATGATTAGTGTCAAGTCTTAGTAAAATAATAAATCCAGTAAGGAGTTAGATATATTAGTTAGTCAATCTTAGTAAGTCTAATGATAAACTATATTATCATGGCTTTGAGCGTTGAAATTTGATAAATAAGATATGAACGATGAGTTATGAGTACTGATGCCATATATGGGTATTTGAATAAGCTGAGTACTTAGTGATAATAATATGAAAGACCAGTGGTGGTCTTTTAAATGATCTCAGATGAGAGACTTATTTGTATAATATTTGTCACTCAGAGCATCAAGGAGATAGTTCATACCTGAAATACTTGTGAGAAAGATAAAAAGATTGGTATTCCACCAGGGTTGGCGTGATTGGGCTGGCACAAGTGTGCCAGCATTGAGAAAGGATGACGCTAGATATATCTAGCGTTGTGAGGGTAATGTTGTCACTATAAATAGAGGCATTGCACTAGCTATTGCTAGCGCAAAGGAGTGATGGAGAGGCTGGAAGCACCAACAAAGGAAGCACGACGCTAGATATTACTAGCGTCAGGGAATAATAGTAAGGCTGGCGTTTGACAGCCTCAGCGAAGGTAAGCAAAGGTTCTATCTTTTGCTAGCGCTATAAGTAGATAATGATGGTGCTAGACACGCCATCCTTATCCTTGTACACTTGAAGCTGCATCAAGACCTATGAAGGGTTCGTATAAACGACTCGGATCTTGGCATGAGTTATCTTTGCGAGTCTTGTGTTATTCATGAAACATATAACAGATCTTGAATTAAGAAGATGTTTAAGTAAATTCATAGAACTCTACTGGGAATAACTATGAATTAGATCAATGATCTTTTCAACAGTAAATTGATGTTATTCAAATAACAATTCAAATATCAGTATGTATATATGTATTTATAGAACAAGTTCAAGGAATTTAGCCGTGTAAATTCTACAACTTGAGACAAGCTTTAATATCACATAAATGCGTGTATATATTTAGAAAGAGACTACATGTCAGTATAGAGTACCTATAGTTATTAGTAGAGCATGTATTCTTAATTTGCGGAACATGGGTAGAAGTACAGAACTCGTATTTTTGATACTAGGTTAGAAATATATGCGAATATTTCCATGTTTCTGCTACTGGGCAGAGGGCGATTTTGTGATTTTTGCTTTTTTCAAAAATCCACCATCAATATTAAGTCCCTTGTTTAGTGCAGAACAATAATTTTTTGTACTAAGCACTAGATTGTGACAGTAAGACTATAAACTTTCAAAAATTCAAATTTTAATGACAAAGAGATAGTTACTTAGCTTCGACACCATGGAAGTGTTGCATACTCGTTTTGCTGGCATAGGATTGGCGAAATCTTCTTTTGATCCAATAGGAAGCATTGGAGACTCTTTATAGATGCTACAAACAAGGTTAGTTAGCACAAGCATGATCGTCATCATGGAGGGGGAAGTAGTCGTGGACATCAAGGGGTGACGCTTGGATTGAGGCTCTGTTGGATTTATCCCAACCGGTATTGGACCTAAGGGAAAACTCTCTAATATATGTTTGCTCGATCAATTCAAATGAGTGATTACTCCTTTATCATCCGCTCCATTTTCTCCTTCAGCAACGAGAGCTCCTTCTGCCAGCAGCGTCTCCACCACCCATCTTGGTCAGCGCTAAAGAATCATCGACAGCAGCAGCAGCAACTCCGTATCCACCACCAAGCTTCATTAGCGCCAGCAATTTAGCAGCAGCTTCGACGCCAACCAATTAGTAATCGACGTCAGGTAAACCTGCGTTTAGTGTTTTTTTTTTAACATAATTTGATACTCACCATTTTTCTTGATAATATTACAAGTATTGTTTTCTTTATTTTGCGGGAAAACCTTCCATTTTTGCTCCTCTAAGGTGAAATAACTTTAGACTATGTTAACAACATCATTAATAAGATTAATCAGGTAAGCTAGGGTTTTAACAAAAATTTCTCTTTGATTTTCTTATATATACTGATGTTGTTTATAGAAACTTCATATTGTATGTATATCGACGTCTTGCACTCGTTGTATAATCACGATTTTCGATCAACAAACTATGGCAGTTCCGATTCGAAGTGATTTTGATTACTCAGGGAGAGAAACACAACACAGGAGCAAGAAAGAAAATATGATATGAGGAAGTGCAATCCAGATTCGATTCTTTGAGTAAGGTTGCAAAACTTATACATGGAATGTCTCTCAATCATCTAAATTTAGTATGTAGTTGTGTTTTTAACTTCACATCTTTGATAGATACGAATGAGGGATTGAGGCGTAAGGAGAAACTAAAAAGAAGGAGGGTAGAAGATGAAAAACTTGTTTCCTTCAACCGAAAACAACGTCTTTGTATGAGAGCAAGGATTGTAAGGAAAGAGAAAGAAGGGAAAAACATTCATGTTGATGGTGTAGCCTCAGATTCTGATGCAGATGAGCTCCTTACTAACAGGGAGTGTGCTAAGCGCGAAGCTGAGCCATTTCCCGCGGATATAACATCAAAACGATTAGCTCAAGCCAACTTGAAATATGAATATGATGAAGATGATTATATTGACTCGACTATAGGTTCTGTTGATCCTGTAGACGATATGGATGATCTAGATGAGGATCCTGAAGAAGACTTAGAAAAATATCCTGAGGAAGACCCGAAAAACCCAGGAGAAGAAGATGATGGATATGGGCAGAGATGGTTCAGAAGAATGCAATGATGAGTATGGCTCCGGATCTGATACCCATATCCCTGACTAGCTTGCTTGGAATGCCTCCCTTGGTGTAGTGCATGCTAACTTTTATTTTCATATATCTTATACATGTTCTTTTAGAGTTAAGAACTTTTATATTTGATATGTGCGCTTTGATTGAGCCAAGACTTCCTTAAATAAGTATCATTTTTGTTATGAATCCATATTGACATCTTCATACTCTTTGTATGAACGAATGAATGAAACTATGTATGAATTTATGAAGAACTTTACCAATTTTCATCGTCAGAAAATTTCAGAATTATAGTACTTAGCAAAAGTGATGTCGATTTTCGATGATTGACCCTAATATCTTGATCAGAAAAGAATTATGTATCACCTTTTTGAGAAAAAAATCTTGATTTTGAGCCCATCTAGGGGTCAAAATGACTTGATGGTAAAAATCCATGAGAAATCCAGGAAAATTCTGACAGTTTTCAGCTGCGACATAGTCTACTGTTTAGGTTGTTACTCTTAGCTCGTTCATCCGATTGATGCTCCCTTTAGTATGTTATAGACATCCATTATAAACTTTTTGTATATAATTCATGCTTAGATTCTTCACCAATTATCCACATATTTCGAGTTTGTTGAGGGAAGGGCAGAAACGTCTCTGACAAGATTTTTGCAAAATGTGTTATAATAGCTCCAGACCATATATTACCACCAAAAACACTTGGTAACGAATTTTTATGCTATTAATGAACATATATTGTGAATTTTATAATCCATTCTTGAATTCCCTATGTTTGAGACGCTCTGACCCATTAACGTCTCCACTTTTATGGGAGAATGACTCGAAACAAAAGATAAATTGGTAGGAGGACGACATTTTATAAGAGTCATAATGCTGATGTTATCCCATTTATAATTCAAAATTATGGGCTAGCTCCTTCTGACGCATTTGTTGAAGACGACATATGATGTTGATATATAGAATAACGATATAATAGAGAATAGCACATGTTAGATTTGAGTTCCAATTCTATAGGATTCTCCCGTGATATGTGAGTGTTTTCTAGCTTGGATGCGGTTTCCAAATCCAGGGATGAGGTTAAAAGGCTATCTAAGGAGTAAAATTTTTTAACGAAAGATTTCTTAAGAGTGGAGAAAGCATACTATGAAGGAATTGAGCCAGTCTTCAAAAGCTTATTTTAGATAATTTTTAATTTTTAATTTCTCTGTGTCTCTGAGATACAAAATATTTTATGGTTTTCTAGCATTTTGGAAAATAGGTAATATTGGAAAACTAAAAGTAGAGTGTTTAAGCATTTGAAATCCTTAAGTCACTTAACGTGTATTGTTGTTCCAGTAGGCTTATTCTAGCTTTTAATAGCCGATTAGAGTGGCTTTGGAAACTCTGTATGGTACTTCACAATTAGAGGAACGACTACGCTTTGCTGCTTCGAGGACTAAATCTCCGACTCGAAAGGTATTATGCTTTGACTACCCTAGCCTTGTAAGTCTTCTGCTCATAAGATTGGATGTCTTTCCTGGTAGTTCTTGAATCAAATATGAGAGAGAATATTTTTGACAACTTTGGTAGCTCATCGAGGATAAAGGTAATCTTTACCCATCTGTTGAACTACTTAGCAGGAGCATCAATCCACTCATAATGCTTATTCAAAGCAGAGTTGATCATTCCAATTCGATTTAGACCCTAGTCTTGGATTAAATGGGGAAGGCTCAAAGTTAAGGAAACAAATTGAGTGAGGGATACTTGAGTACGATACCTATCAATATATAATGGTGCATCCTCCATTGGCATCTGGCGTATTTCCATATTTTTGAGAGCCTGATGTTCTTATAGATATAAAATAGAATCTTTGTCGGCGCCACCACTATATTGTGGTGCATGACTTTCTGTTCGAGATGGAATTGGACGCTGAAGTTTTCAGGTGAGTCGCCGAATATTGTAATTAACCACATGTGTCCCAGAATCATGTCATAGATGAGGTTTTCTTTGATGATATAAAACTTAGCATCTACATGAGTGGTTCCCATCTTTGCTCCGAGAGTGATGTTCCCACAGACGTCTCCAGTTATTTCTTTAGGATCTTTGATTACTGTTAGTGAATGAGTGGCTTCTCGTCGAGAGATCCCCGTGGCCCTGAGAATCTTAATAGTGATGAAATTTACATCCATACCAACATCGATTAATATTTTTCCAAAATTAACGTCTTTGAGTTAAGCAGTGGTAAGGAGTCCCCAGTCATGTCTTTTATTACTCTTATCAGTCATGCATTCCAGGAGAAGCTCTTCTTGGACGATAGTTTCTTCAGCAAGAGATAAGCATTTGCTGGATACGACACGATTGAGAGCGGTAAAAATATACTTGCGTTGTGCGTTTGAGAAGTAGAGAAGTTCAAACATGTGATCTATCAGGGATTGAAATGTTCGATTGATAGATTCTCCAGAAAGAGTTAAGCTTTTGTCAGGAAGAGGATTCTTGTGAACACCTTCAGTTCCCAAGTATAGTTCATCAAAAAATTAAGCTTATGATAGGAAGAGTTAAACTTTTGTGTATTCACTGGTAGGATGGATGACAAACCGATGAAAACGATAATACTTTGGATCTGACATTTCTTGGGCTATTGGTGGTTGTCATACAGGTGGTAACTTGATGGCGCAGTCTTGTATCTAGACTCCCAATAACTCGAGGACCTCTTCCATGGGAAATAGAAAGTATGGAAACGTTATATTTGGTTTTATATCATGCTCATGCCGTTGTTATTGTCGTGAAGTCTTAGATAGACTCTGGGATGGGGTCGATCCTTGGGCTAGTGCTTGGTTTGAGGATGGAGTTGACGGGAAACGCTTAGTTTGTGGCACTTGCTAAGATGAAGCTTTCCTCTTGACTTCTTTATTCCTAACAACACATTGCTTGTTGAACGACATATTGCTTGTTGACTTCTTTAGTTTGTGGCACTTGCTAAGATGAAGCTTTCCTCTTGAATTCTTTATTCCTAACATCGATGGTTGAACGACATATTGCTTGCTAAATAGCCGTCTGCTTCCACGGGTATCTCTATGACTTTCTTACTTTAGTAGGCCTTGTTCTTTCCAGTAAGGAAGGAGCAGTTTCCACGATTGCTTAACGGCCTCATATAGTTCAGAGAAAGTTTAGAAACGTAATTTTTTTAAAAGTGCACGATAGACATGAATCATACCACTGATGCAGAGTTCCATGAACTGTAGTTCTATTAGGTTCGGATCATGAAGTCGAGAGCCTGTATTCTGAACCTCTTCACGTAGTCGTTGGGGTGCTCGTTGTTCCTTTGAAAGAGTGATTTGTTCAGAGACCTGTAAAAGACACAAATCATTTCTCCCCAACATGAGATGTTATTGGTGTTAGTACCTAAAAATTGATTCTAGGCAAAACAATGTACTATATAAGTACTTTATTTAGATTCAGAGATCAAAATCGTACATATCAAGCCTAAACAACGATAGTAGCTGTTCCTCCCTGCTTCGGTCATAGTAAGAGGAAATGAGTTGATCTTAGGGGAGGGAAGCAAAGAAAGTTGAAGGAATTGTGTGTGTTGAATGATGTATAGAGTTGCAGAACTATTTAGAGAAATTACAGATCTTATGAAAATTGTAAGCTTGTTATTATTTTGAAATGGGCTAAGGAGCCTATTTATAATAGCTTGGGAACACACGTATATTTTCCTTGTAAAGTAGCGGAAGTCGTGAGGATAATAGTATAACCACTCATTATCCCTGGAAGTTTCTGGAAAACAACGATTCAATTATCCCGTTAACTACTCTATATTTACCACTACCTTGTAATTTCCAGATCATGGGTGTTACCGCGCCACATGTTGCTGTAACCGCCATACCAAAACCCCATGAATAATCCCCCCATATAACATAAATTGATTTATCGTAGGAATTGGTAGAGTCGTGGACTCTGGATGATGCTAGCACTAGCCATGATTTTTGCTAGTTAAGCATAGAAAAATTAGCGCTGCAAAAGAAGAGAAATGCTAACAATGGTGTTGACCGTGCTAACAAGTTAGCGCTGGAGTTAGCATAGGGATAGCGCTGTTGGCTAGAGCCCTAACAACGATACGACCCGTTTGGTCCGTTTGGCACGGGTTTTGTTTAGTTTTCCGGCTTTTTGGCTTTTTCCTGGGCTTTTGGCTTTTCTTGGCCTTTTGGCACATGTGTGCGCTATTTGTTGGTATTGAGAATGTGACTAGGGTTTTTCCAAGGATAACACTTGCTAGTGCCATGATTATTTGCTATGCACCACTAGCTTTTGATATTTATTTATGTCGTGGCTATATTTATGGCTTATTTAGAGTTTCTCAACTGTATGAGATTTGTTGTTAGCATTTTGTGCTTAATTTTTATGCAGTGCATACAGAACATCTTCAAGAGATTCAACTATGAAAATTTGCAACTTGAAATTATTTTCGATGCGGCTCTGCAATTAGATGGTATAATGCATTTAGTAGCACATTTATTCGAGAATAGTGTAAAATCCCAGAATGGTCATTGTACCCTTTTCGCTTAACTTTTTGGTAAAATAACTATTTTGCCCCTGATCTAAAACTTGATGAATATGACTTTTCACCTCTAATTGTAAAATGACCATTTTGTCCCTGATGTGTAAAATTACTATTTTACCCCTGGTCTGAAAATTTACCAAATTTACTGTTTTACCTTTTATCAAAAACCCACCATCAACACTAATTCCTCTGCTTAGCACGGAACGAGTAATGTTGCGTGGTAAGCATTAGATGGTGGTCTGCTAGACGAAGTAAAATATGACTTTTATTGTTTAATGGTTAGATATCACCAGAAGATAGCAGTTGGCTGAGCAAGTTTTGCTCTTTCGGTGATTGTTCTCTTAGTTATATGGAGCATTCTCCTTATACCGTAACAACAACGTGAAGGTATTTGGACCCTTAGTTGGTTGTTGAGAGTGTTGAGGAAATGTTGTCGTCAGAACACTAAGATGAATGTGGAGGCAGTGATTCTGCCGTCAGACACAAAGATGAGTGTTAGCCGTGAACACTAAGATTATTATTGAAGCATTGTTGCCGTCAGAGCACTAAGATGATTGTGGAGGCAGTGTTTCTGCCGTCTGACACAAAGATGGGTGTTAGTCGTGAACACTAAGATGAGTATTGAGGCATTGCTACCGTCAGAATACTAAGATGAGTGTGGAGGCAGTGATTCTTCCGTATGACACAAAGATGAATATTATCCGTGAACACTAAGATGGGTGTTGAAACATTACTGCTGTCAGAACATTAAGATGAATGTGGAGGCAGTGATTCTGCCGTCTGACACAAAAATGAGTGTTATCCGTGAACACTAAGATGAATATTAAATCATTGGTGCTGTCAGAGCACTAAGATAAGTATGGAGGCAATGATTCTATCATCTGACAAAAAGATGAATGTTAACCGTGAACACTAAGGTGAGTGTTGTGGCATTGATTCTGTCTTCAGACATAAAGATGAGTGTTAGCTGTGAACACTAAGATGGTTAGAACTTGAGCATTGATATTCAAGGAATTCAATCCATGGAAGTTTTGCGACTTGAAGCGAGTTCATTCGTGGCATGAAGTGCTTAACTTTTATGCAGTGCATACATAACATTTTCAAGAGATCCAGCTGTGGAAGTTTGCTACTTGAGATAATGCTTGATACGACTCTGCATTTAGATAGTATGCATCTCATTTTGCGATCTTTATTCAGATATTGCATAGCCTATATTCTGAATATTCGTTGTTTTTTTTAAATGGTATTCATCTGATTAGCATTTTCATTCAGATATGGCATCACCTCTATTATGAATGTTCGCAATTTTGTACTTTAGATGGTATTCATTTAATTAGCGTTTTCATTCAGATATGACATCGCCTTTATTCTGAATGTTCGTAGTTTTGTTTAACCATTATGTTTTATACAAGTATTTTGTATGGTTGCACATGAAATAATGAGGATTCTATTGAGTATAGCTCTGAAATTTCTGTGGTGCATATACATGCAAAAGGTATGTGGAACGAGTATAAGGAATTCTTTGAACTTATAACTGGTTCAATGTTATGTATAGTCAGGTATCATCCGGAAAGGAACATTAACCATCACCAGTGAGATTCTGAAGATGTTATTGCTCTATACTAGTGGTCAATCCGCTAGGAGCCATCCAATCTTTTCAATTCTATACAAAAGTGGATACTGAGTTGCACAGTGTAGCTAATATATAAGATTTCACATAGTACTTTTGATCGAAAAAGAAATCATTTTATTTGAAGAAGTTAGTCGAAAATTTATGTAGCAAGGGTTTCGTTCTAAAATATAAAAATATGGATTTCAAAATTTAGTTTAAGAGTAGTTACTTGGCTCTATTTCCTTCAGTCATGTCCTTCACGCATAATTGGGATTTGGATATACTAGACTCCGCCGTGAATAAGCAGTAGACATTAGCATTTGAAGTTTGTGTATTTTTTTTTGTAAAGGATACATTGTCCCGTTCTCCACCGGTTGTCGCTAATTTCCGAGTTTACGGGGTGCCAGTGTAACAGTAGGAACGACGACAAATAGAGGAGCTTATGGTGATAGGTGATGGCACCATGAGGATATGAGCTTCTTGAAGACGTTATTTCTGTGAACGATGTCCCAGATCCGTGTGAAATCTTACTGCCATGGAATATCCCTCTGGTAGAATATCCTTTGTTCTGCGGATGAGGCTAGCGATGGAGGTGTTGTTATCGTGAGATCTCCAACAGGATACAATGTAAGTGGGGACCTCAGTAGAAGTTGGGACTTCATGGTAAGTGATCCCTTGTGATATGCTTCATGGATGACAACCTCATAAAAAACGGTGAAGGCCTCATGGTTCGGCGTTTCTTACAAATTTCAAAACACTTCTGACTCGTGTGCGATGTTGACTCATCATAGCCATATTTCCAAAGAAGATGAATTCCTGAAAGAAGCTTGTAAGCCCATATGCCAGATGTTGAGAGGAAAAACTTGAATCTGAAATGGTCAGGTCTTTTGAGTGTTTATTGTGCACTGGATATTTTCGTAGCTTCCTTGTTATCGTGATAGTTAAGATGGGTATCGTAAACACGTATATTGTCTGGTAGGGATTGCTTGGAGCATGAAAGGAATTGATGGCATCATATTGAGATTTCCGAATTCAGTGCGTCTTCCATAGTTGACCAATGTGGTTGAAATCAGCAGCAACAACAACAGAGACGAAGTCCCCATGCTATGGACATGATCAGATTGGGAGAAGAAGCTTACAACCTGTGCAGGTACTGACGTACATATGCTTTCGTCAGGATGATGCAAGTGAGGGGTCTTGTTGCTACTAACTTTGTTGAAAATACTACAGCCGAAGGAGGTGAATGCGTTAAATATCTGAAACTGAAAAAGCATTCAGTCCCCAGGTGTAGCTACTTTGGTATGCTGCTCGATGATAGATGACTTGATAGTATCATCATGATCCTATGCCTTTGGGGTCTGATCATGAAAGTGAAGCCAAGAAGATTGATATCTCCTATTTTTGTTGTTTTCTTTGCACAGCATGGTTGGAGTAAGAATTTGAATTGAAGTTTGAGTCCTTGTTGGTGCCCAGGATGTTGAGTCGCAACTGGGACGCTTTCATGAGCATTGAATGAAGTTGCGTCTTATTCTGACCCCTTGGCTCATAAGCTTGTTTTACCTTTTTGGATGTGATGATAACATGCTTGGAATAAGGGTGAAGAGGATGAGCTGGGAGATGTCTCGTTGCCAAAGTGGTGTTACGGGTGTCTTCAAAGACTATGTACCCGGATGCGTCTCTTAAGCTATCTTTTGAATCCTTGATTTTTGTAGGGGATGGGCTGCGGTGAGCAGTCCCCAGTCACACTTCTATTTGATTTCCGAAGTTATATTTTTTGGAGTAGGCTTAGGATACGTCTCAGCCTCGTCAGGGGTTGCAGGCGCCTATCATATCCGGACGTAGTTGAGAGAGGTAAAGATACCTTTGCGGCATGTCTTTGGAGAGTAAAGGGCCTTGTCGAGGTTATGACTCTTTGGTTGACCGTCTCTTATAGGATGGAGAGGTTCTTGAAAGCGAGGGGATCTTGTGTAAATCTTCACTCCCTAAGTGTGGTTCGTCTGATTCCTCGGATGCAGCTGATGAAGATGATGTTCCGAGCGGTGTCGTTGCGTATGATGCCAGTACGATGAAAACTGCACCAATTGAGTACCTGAACGCTGGAGTTGACTTTGACTTCAAGTTCGATAGGATCCGACTCTTGAAGAAAGCTGATACGTATAAGCTTGGTGTTGAATGGGTTTGTCTTCATATGAGAGCCATTAAAGAGAACTTGAAGGGAGTAGGTGCGCCTTCGTCTTAGAGACGATTAGCAAGGCTAGAGATGACACTGAAAGACTATCCTGAGAGTTGAAGCTTGCAACTGAAGCCCCTTGTTCAGGTGGAGAGAGCATATACTGATGATGCTGAACCAGTCTCCAGAGATCTTTCCTAAATAGTAGGTTTTGAGGGGTTTTATGTGTTTCTGAGATACCCAAATTTTCCGTGGTTTTATTTTGGGATTTTGAGTAGGTAGATTTTGAATGTTTTGCAAGGATTTTCTATAGAGAGAAATAATACTTTGTTCAATTAAGTAAATTCAAATCCTAAGTATTAATGCAAAGCACTGCAAATATTTTGAAAGAATTGCAATTGTTGCATAAAAGCAGAGAATTTTTTTTAGGGGTGGTAAAGTACTTTAAGCCTTGAAACTTTGTCAAGGGTGGTAAAGTGTTTAAGCCTTGACAGTTTTAAACCACTTGTCATGTACGACTACCCCTATTGGATTATCAGTATTGACAAGTTTGTAATATCCATCTAATATAGTTTTGATGATCAAATATGACTTTTCTCTAGGAGAGGCAGTAGTGTCTCTGATCGGGAAAGGGTTGGATTTATCTCAGGTTGATGAGACGTTATAAAGATGATTCGGTTATTGGTTTAATAGTCTCAGTAGAAACAACCCCTATCCGTTCGACAAAATTTTGAAAAGGATCTGCTTCCCATTTATAGCATCAAGGCATGGAAGTGGTAGTGGTCTCTCTAAATCTTTATGAATGACGAAGTTTGATTGCTGCATTCTTGGTTGCTTTCTTTGAGTGGGGATCTCACTATCGCGTCAAATATTGATTCTGGATGTGCTGACATTGGTAGCCTCAGGAACGTTGGTTGGCTCCATATTTCTTTTCACGATGTGTAGAACCATACATGATTTTATGAAGAATTTTGGCGATTTTCGTCGTTAGAAAAATTCAGATCCAAATTTTTTGCCATAACAAAGGCAGAATCTTCGTCCGAAGTCGGAATGAGGTGGTTGACCTCTCATTCTTTATCTAAGAGGAAGGGATAAATTCTATATAAAAATTTCTGGATTTGGAGTCTGTTTCTAAATGAAAAAGACCTGACATCGAGAGTTCATAACTTTTCAGACAGAATTCTGTAAGTTTTCAGCTTTCATGTAGTCGAGCGTTTCAGACGCCATTTATATATTGTTCATCCGATCGGCGTGCCATTTCAACATGTTTTAGTAGACATCAATATAAATCATTTTGTATATAAATAACCCCCAAATTCCTTACCAAGTAGCGCCAGTTTCAGTTCTTCTAGAGGGCAGCGTAAAAATGTTTCTGACAGCGTTCTTGCAAAACGACCTGTAACCTTTCTAAACCATATGCCATGACCCAAAACATTTTGTAATGAATGTTTAGGTTGATAATGAACATATTTTATGAACTTCATGATTTGTGCTTGAGATATTTTAACTCATTATATCTATAATGTCTCTATTTTTTATGGGGGGTCGCTTGGGGGGGGGAACAAAAAAAGAGAGACGAAGGATGAAGGATTGAATATTACCATGAACCGTGACGCTGGTGACATATCTTTTCCAACTAAAAAATTTATGATCATGCTCTCCATGACGCGGTTGTTGAAGAAAACACTCCAAGCGGTGTCATGTACAAAATGCTGATGTGATGGAGACTGTTCCGGTTGAGTACCCGAATATTGGAGTTAACTTTGAACTAGATATAAGATCACCCTGTTTTCATACGGCTGATTTTCAGATGGTTGAAGAATTGGATTCGTGACCGAAAGATTGATCTCCCACTGTGGTCGCCAATTGTTAGTACCTAAAAATTGATTATACGCAAAACAATGTACTGTAGAAGTACTTTATTTAGATTCAGAGATCAAAATCGTACAGAGCAAGCCTAAACCACGATAGTAGTCGTTCCGCTCTGCTTCGGTCACGAGGAGATGGAAATGAGTTGATCTTAGGGGAGGGAATCAAAGAAAGTTGAAGGAATTATATATGTTGAACGATGTGTAGAGTTGTAGAAATAATTAGATAAATCACAGAGCTTATGAGAATTGTAAGCTTGTTGTTATTTTGAAATGGACTAAGGAGCCTATTTATAATAGTTTGGGAACACACATATCTTTTTTTTTAAAGTAGTGGAAGTAGTGAAGAGTTGGAGTAGTGGAAGTCGTGGGGATAATGCTATCACAGCCCATTATCCCTGGAAGTTTCTGGAAAACCACGATTCCATTATCCCGTTAACTGCTCCAGCTTTACCACTACCTTATAACTTCCGAATCATGGGGTGTTACCATGCTACATGTTGCTATAACCGCCAAACCAAAACCCCATGAATAATTCCCCATGCAACATGATGTGATTTCTCGTAGGAATTGGTGGAGTCGTGGACTCGGGATGATGCTAGCACTAGCCATGATTTTTGATAGTTAGTCCTAGCAAAATTAGTGCCGCAAAAGAAGAGATATGCTAGCAATAGTGCTGACCGTGCTAACAAGTTAGCGTTGGAGCTAGCACAGGGCTAGCGTTGTTGGCCAGAGCCAACGAGTTAGCGCTGGAGCTAGTGCAACGCTAGCGTTGTTGGCCAGCGCTAACTCGTTAACGCTGGAGCTAGCCCAACACTAACAACACTATGGCCTGTTTGGCACATGTTTTATTTAGTTTTCCGGCTTTTTAGCTTTTTCCTAGCCTTTTGGCACATTGTGTGCTATTTGTTGGTATTGAGAGTGTGATTAAGGTTTGCCAAGGCTAACCATTGCTAGTTCCATGATTTTTGGCTATGCACCACTAGATTTGATATTTATTTATGTCGTGGACATATTTATGGCTTATTTAGAGTTTCTCAATTGTATGAGATTTATTGTTAGCATTTTCTGCTTAATTTTTATGCAGTGCATATAGAACATCTTCAAGAGATTCAGCTGTGGAAGTTTACAACTTGAAATTATGCTTGATGTGACTCTGCAATTAGATGGTATGATGCATTTAGTAGCACATTTATTTGAGAATAGTGTAAAATCCCAAAATGACCACTGTGCCCTTTTCGCTCGACTTTTTGGTAAAATGACTATTTTGCCGCTGATCCAAAACTTGATGAATATGAGTTTTCACCTCTAATTATAAAATAACTATTTTCCCCATGATATGTAATACTATTTTACCCCTGGTCTGAAAAATTTCCAAAATTGACTATTTTACCTTTTTATCAAAAACCCACCATCAACAGTTTGGAGCAATATTGTTGTACCAAGTGTATGCCTTCCGGTGAGATTTTAAGAATTCCTTGAGTCGTAGCACATGATTGTATTGGTGTTCTCCCAGCGACTCCAACAACCGGAAGACGTGTTCTCGAGTGTTTCCGGTCCCTTCATATAGTGAGAAAGTAGGAGAGGAATATCCTCTCGGCAGGGGAATCCTTTGGATCTCGAACGGGTAGGGAGGATGATGTTGATGAAATGAGAATAAGTTTTCCTTACTATGATTTCGCATGAGTCTTTCTAGATCTTCATGAGTGACAAAATTGGGTTACGACTCCTTGCTAACGGGAGATCCGTGATAACTTGGACTTCGCCATCTTATTGAGTTCTTGAGGTACCGACATCAGTGGATGATATGAAAGTATTTCTGGATTGTTCTATCTGACGATGACGTTGCTCTGGGGAAAGTTACTTCGTTAGAGTCTTGAGATAAATAAGTACCTCCTTCTGAGAAGTAACCATGTTTGCTTGCGTCTTAGACAAAATGTTTTTTCACTGCATCAGATCTGGTATGTTGGGCGGAACTTGGGCTTTCTTGGTGTCCTCAAGAGTATTTTTACCATAAGGAAGAGGGTTGGTGGCTCTAGGAGTGGTGCTAGCAGAATGAGTAGTAACAATATCTTTAGAACCGCCAAGCATTACCAGAACTGGGATTATAAGAGTAGTTACTGATCCTGACCTAAGATCCACCATTTTGATCAGCTGAAGATTTGGCTGTGTGACTGAGAGGTTGATATCCCGCTGTGGTCGCCAATTGTTTTAGGGTAAAAAACAAATATACTGTAACTAATACTTTTTATAGGTTCGAGTGTTGATGGTGGATTTTTTACAAGGGAGA
Organism: Papaver californicum; assembly: GCA_023531435.1. NCBI lineage: Eukaryota > Viridiplantae > Streptophyta > Magnoliopsida > Ranunculales > Papaveraceae > Papaver > Papaver californicum. The sequence continues at coordinate 3,790,943 of JAJJMC010016440.1, forward strand.
AAATTGTAATCTCACTTTTGCCTAGCTGCAGAAGCATGAAAAAAATATGTATAAATTTCTGACCCGACATCAGAATTATGGATATGTACTTCTATATTACATTCTGCAAGAGAATTTAGAATGTGTATTCATCTCATGGCTACATTAGCCCTATAACTCTTTTATATATGTATGTGCCTCCAAAATATCAGGGCTTTACCCGACTAAACCCTTGTTATTTCATATGCGTCCATGCAAACTATTCGCATTCATCAGAACACACTGATTATACAAAATTACGAACATTCAGAATGGATGTTATGCCATTTCTGAATAAAAATGTTAATCGGATACATACCATCTAAATGAGGAGTCGCATCGAACATCATCTCAATTTACAAGCTTCCACGACTGAATTCCTTGAATATTTTCTGTATGCACTTCATAAAAGCCAGGCATAACGCCAACATTAAATCTCATGCGACTGAGAACCCCTAAGCAGGCCATGGCTATGGCCACGTCATCAGCAAGTGCCAACGCTATCAGCGCATAGGAAATGCCCACGATACCAGCAAGTGCCAGCCCAAGCAAGCCCTAACCATGCTCTCAACACCAGCTAGAACCCATACGCTAATACTAGCACCGTTAGCGCCCCTTCTCACCCTTACCTACTGCGTCATTTTCGGAAATGCTATGCAGCGCCATCCTTTCCTGTTCGTGTCCGTGCTGCTCATGCCAGTGTCATCCTTTGTTGCTAGCGACATCACCTAGGACACATCCACGACACTAGCATGTGCTAGCAAAACCTCAATTATGCCTATAGCACTCGCATGCACCATTGTCGCTAGCACAAGTTGCATGTTGCAAACATGCTACAAATATGCCATTTGCCATGCTGAGTTAACATAAGTTTATTCTTACGACAAACTCTGAAATCGCTCACTTGTTCTGGGTCCATGACTCCACTAACTCCTCCGAAAAATTAAAACATGTTACATGGGGGGATTCTGCATTGAGGTTTTAGTATGGTGGTTATAGCAACATGCGACGTGGCAACACCCCATGATACAGAAATTACAAGTAGTGGTGACGATTACGAAAGTTGAAGAGATGGTGGATTAATGGTTTCCACAAAATTCCCAAATATAATGGGCGGTTATACCATTATCCTCACAATCTTCATCTCTCTACTCATTCACTACCTCCACTACTTATAAGGAAAGCAGTGTGTATTCTCAATTACTATAAATATGCTACTTAGCCTATTCAGAAAGCATAACAAGTTGATCAGTTTCACAAGCTCTGTTATTCTTGATAGTTCACACCTTCATACACAATTCAATACCAATGCAATTTCCTCAAATTCTATGCTTCCATCCCCTAAGATCAACCCATCTTCTCTCTTTGTGACCAAAGCAGGATGTAACGACTGCTTTCGTGGTTTAGGCTTGTCATGTACGATTTTGATTTATGAATCTAAAGAAAGTACTTTTACAGTATATTGTTTTTCCTATGAGATATTTTTAGGTACTAACAATTGACGACTACAGTGGGAGACCAATCTCTCGGCCAAGAATCCAATTCTTCAACCATCTGAAAATCAATTTTGCAATCCCATGAAAAAAATGGTAGATCTTAGGTCAGGTTCAGTAACCAACCCTAATTCAGGTTCAACAACCACTCCTAACCCCGGGAACACAAGTGGTGGACCTCCATAAATCAGTCCTCAAAACACCACCACTGAATATACCAACACTCCTCTCTATACTCCTGAAAATAACAAAGACCAGGCACCACCAACCATGGACGATCTGATGAAGCGGCAAGAAACCTTGGATGAAACTCAAGTACCCATGGCCACTACTTAGAATGAATTTCTTGCCTTTCTTAAGACTTTGATGGATCAGTTATCGCCGGAGCAACGCCATCATCAAATGGAGAAACTTGGGACCGCATCCAAAGCTATCGGTGGAGCCATTACATCAAAATCTAACTCCCAAGAAGATGATGAAGTACGTATTGTCACATACCGTGTACTAGAGAGTATTCAATAGCAACAAAACTTCGTCACTCGTGAAGACATGGAAAGGCTCATATGAAATCGTGGAAAGGAAGATTCATTTTTATTCCATCAACACCATCCCCCTTACCCAGCAGAGATTCATAGGATTGCACTGCCAAAAGGATATTCATCTCTTCCATTCTAATTGTATGATGGCACCAGAAACGCTCGAGAATATGTTTCTTGATTATTGGAGTCTATATAAGAACATGAATATAATCAAGTGCTGCAGCTTAATCAATTCTCCAAATCTCTTACGGGGAGAGCTTACACCTGGTACAACAACCTCGCCCCCGACAACATCTCTAGGTTGTCTCAGATGGTCAATGTTTTTTATAAAAAGTATTTCTTTGTCTCTGAGGAATCACTCTCTCGGATTTGGGAAGAATATTCCAAAGTAACAACGGGCACCCCAACGAATATGTGTAGAGGTTCAGGACACAAACTCTCGACTGCCATGACCAGAACGTGACTGAGCAACAGTTGGTGGAGCTTTGCATTAATGGTATGATTTCTGTTTATCGTGCCTTATTAGAAAATTTATGATTTCAAACCTTCTCTGAGCTACATGAAGCCGCTAAGAGATCAGCAACAACTTCTCCAGCCTTGTTGGAAAGAATAATGCCCTCCAGAAAATAAAGTCACGGAGAAACCCGTGGGAGTAGACACATTGTCAACAAGCAATACTCTGTCCAGTTGTCCATAAATGGTGTTACTGACGAAGGGACCAAGAGAAAAGCAGCACCTCAGTAGGTACCGCATACTAAGTGCTCTGCGTCGACCTCGGCGACGATGGAAACACCAATTCAAGGACGAGGTTCATCTAAGGCTTCGCGTCAATAACCAAAAACAGATCCAATGATACCGGATTTCCCCTTCCTTATGGAGGAAGTCCTCGAACTGTTGGAAATGTGGATACAAGATGGAACTATCAAGTTTCCACTTGTATGACGCTCGCTAATCGATGAAGAGATATCAGAGCCAAACTATTGTCTCTTCCACGGATTCGTCAACCATCCCACCGTGAGTGCAATGGCCTGAGGCGTTTCTTCAGATAAAATATTAACTCAGGGGAGTTATACCTAGGGAATGAAGGTGTTCACAAAGACCCCCTCCCTGTTAAGAGCTTCACTCTCTTTGGAGACTCCGTTAATATAACTGTCCAATCTATGATGGTGCGCATGTGTGAGCTACTTTATCTATCGAAAGCACAACGCAAAGATATTTTCACCGCTCTTAATTGTGTCATATCGGGTAAGTATTTAATTTTTGCAGAGAAAACTACTGTGTATCCTGATCCTGCTTTAGAAGACATAGTCATCAAGCATAATGAGAAGCCTGGTTGGGGACTTCTTACCACTGCCTGCCTCAAGGATACTGAGTTTGAACAAACGCTGACCGACTCGGGGATTGATGTCAACATCATCACCATCAAGACTCTGAGGAATGTGGGAATTTCCAGGCATGAAACTACATTCTCACCGACCATAATCAAGAATTATGAAGGGAAGTCCATGAGCCCTTATGGCTATATTACTATTGAGGTGAAAATGGGTAATGCTCAGACGCATACCAAATTTCACATTATCAAAAAAGATCCAAGTTACGAAATGATTCTAGGACGCCCATGGGTACGTAGCAGCAAGATGAAATCAAGCATATCCTCCAAGGCTCTCCAATAAACCAACAAATCCCGAGGACTGCCTATCAACTGATTCCGTCACATAATGGATCTGGATGTGAAAAAATTGCCAAGAGAAAACATGACATCATATGTCCGTAGGTTTCGCGCACAAGTAAATCATACTCAACCAAATTCTTTGCAACCAGCAATCCCACGTCCCATTAAAGCTTGGGTACTTGACCCGGATATCAACCCTACTCTGACTCGGCGATGTGAATAAAAAGATGATCCTTTTTAAAATTTTATCAAATGGGTAGAGTCTGTCTGTGCTGAAGGTAAGGAAATTAGAAACTCGGTCATTCAAAAGACATATTACGAAATTGAGGTATCTAAACCCAATTCTTTTCAAGTTGGAGATACGTTCAATAAAGACACCGCTTCTCCTGAAGAAGAGTTGTATCTCATTACTGAAATCTTGATCGGTGGTTACTACAAGATTTTTACTACTGACAAGCTATAAGGGGTGATTATACATGGAAAATGACTTAGAGCTATCAGTGCTTAAGCATTCTACTAACACCTTACAATATTTCCCTGTTTTTCGCAATGTTTGTAATTCCTCCAAAATATTTACAATATCTTGCATTTATACTTAGGATTTTAATTTATTAATCAAGCAAAATATTGTTTCTTTAAATCTACTCACAAATCATTCAAAAAAATCTCTACCTACTCAAAATCCCAAAATAAAACCACAAAAATCCATGTGTTTGAAAATCTATGAAAACTCAAAAAATCTAGAAAAATTCCTTGAAAACTAGTTCAACACCTTCATAGTACGCCATCTCCACCTAATTAAGAGTCTCAGTTGCAAGCTTCAACACCCGGGAAAGCCTCTCAACTTCACATTTGGCCTGGTTGACCATCTCCAAGTTAGAAGGCACACCTCCCTTTTGCAAACGCTTCTCAATAGCTTCCAAGTAACGGCGAAGCCATGAGACATTAAGTTCATCTCTTTCAGCCTTCTCCAAGGAATTCTTCCAGTCTTGAAGAACTATCTCAGGGATTTCTCTACGGGGAAGAGAAATCATTTCATGCACGGTTGGTAGCAGCACAAAGATATTCATCTCCAGAGTACGATAGTTTTCAGGATTACCAACGAAGAAATGGCCAAACTTCTTCCATATCTTGGTATATAGCTCAGCATAAGCGGACGGGACAGTGAATCCACCAATGCACACGTATTCTTGTCGGAGAAATCGAACTTGAAGTCAAAGTTAACTCCAGCGTTCGAGCACTGAACCGGAACAGTCTCCATCGCATCAACATTCTATACAATGGCATCATGTGGAGTGCTTTCTTCAACATTCACGTCAGGAAGATCTTGCTCATGATTATGAGTTGGAAAAGACACATCACCAACATCACAGTTCATAGTAATCTCCAATCATTCATCTACAAGTTCGTCTCCCTGTTTTTCGTTCGTCTCCCCCCTAAAAACAGAGACATTATAGATATAATGAGTTAAAATATCTCAAGAACAAGGAATTCAAGCACAAGACATGAAATCCGTAGAATATGTTCATGAGCAACATAAAAGTTCATTATAAAGTGTTTTAGGTCATGACATATGGTTTAGAAAGGCTACGGGTCGATTTGCAAAAATGTTGTTAGAAAGTTTTTGCATTGCCCTCTAGAAGAACTAAAATGGCGCTAATCAGTAAGGAATTTTGGGGTGATATATGTACCAAATGATTCGTATAAATGTATACTACCGCATACTGAAAAGGCATGTCAATTGGACGAACGAGCTAATAAGGTCGGACGAAACACTCAACTACACGACAACTGAAAACCTATAGAATTCTGCCTGAAATGTTTTGGACGCTCGGTGTTAGGTCATTTTCACCTAGCAAACAGACTCCAAATCCATAAATTATTTTTCAAAAGTTATCTCTTTCTCTTAGCTAAAGAATGATGGGTCAAAAACCTCATTCTGACTTTGGACGAAGATTCTACAGCTGTTACGGCAAGAAGACCTAAATCTAATTTATTTCTGACGGCGAAAATCGCCGAAATTCTTCATGAAATCATGCATGGTTCTACACGTTTGGTGGTCTAAGAACTATAATCATGTCATTATAATTCTAAATCAATAAAGTAAACTTACTTGGAGTTGTAACAAGTCATCGAAAGTCGAGGATACTTCATGATGCGACTCACCACCAAGTCCTTTGCCCTCAGTTCCGGATTCTTCAATTTCTACAGTGTGGAACGATCCTTCAGGCCCCTTGTCATCTTTATCTTCTTCCTCAACGCTTTCAAAATCGATGGTTCTTTTTGATGCCAAGGTATTCATATTGCTAGTCAACTGAGAATAGTGGTTATTTATATAAAAACGGAATTTATCAAGTTCGACAAAACGTGAAATTCGACAATTCAGAAATTTTCAAAAGAAGCTTTACTTACAACATAAGGTGTTGAAATACCAATGACAGATATGACACCAAACTTGAAGGGATGAGTACTCAAGTTACCTTGATGAGTTACGCCCCCAGACTATACGAAGATGCTTCTCAAGACAAAGTATGGATGTACATCATAAAAAAATAAAAAATAAAAGGAAGTGTAGGACACTTACTTTATTATGAGGGCGCTCTCCACTTCCAGGCACAATTACTCGTGGTTTCTTTTCCACGGACTAGGGAATAGCGTCCGTTGCAATATCAAACACAGAGCATTCTGAGCGCCACAACTGCAAGAAAAAAATCAAACACTTAATTACTGAATAAATGATGGTAATTAAAGGAAGAGCGATCTGAGATACCTGTGTTAAGTTGGTGATCGAGTCACGCCTTGCTCCGGAGGTAATCTTCAAATTCGGACAAGCTGCCAACTCCTCCTCAAAAGGATCACCGCGTACATCAGAAGGCTTACTCGACATGAAGTTCTTGAATAAAGTAAGTTGTGCGTTTCAGAAATCAGCAAATTCATCAGTGACACATCCTTTTCTGTTGTCCTGGAGAAAAAGAATTTTTGTCTGAAAAATGCTATAGGTACCCTCAGATCGCTGAAGCATGTCTATAGAAGGCGCCTTGGTGCGGAAATAAGGAGTGGAAGGATCAAATCCCATTTGTCGAGTCTCTCTATCGAAGTTATAACTCTGAATGATGTAATTATCAGAGAAAACAACATGAATGTATCATGGAGTACAACTATTCATAAAAGTGGCCTCACCAACTGTAGCAATATTAATCTCACCACTTGGACCGGAGCGCAGGGCAACATCAGGCTTCTTAGGCAAAGTCTCCGGAGGAATCACATGCATAGTCCTCGAACACCAAGTTCTGAAGTTCATTTTCTTCCCACTGTCCATTAAACTAATAAGACTAACAGATGAGAGTTTCTTTCTACTCCAACGAAGTATTTTGGCATACTATATTCCTGTACTCGGATAAGAAGGTCGAGCCTTTGACACATATTCGGGAAAATATTCCCATAGCCAAGCTTGCATAAACATAACAGGGATAAAAGACTCTACCTTGGCATGACCGTTGGAAATCCTCATGTTACAAATGAAAGTATCCAAATGAGAGTATAAGGAACCCAGAAACAAAGTACCAAGAAGAAGAGCCTTTTTACCAGCGAGCGCAACAACAATCGAAACAAGAGGAGGCTTCAATTGACCTCCAGGAGAATCTTCGAAGACATCCTTAGAAATACAGAGTAAAAGGAAGGCAGCAATGCATATAGGATAATCAACAACAAGGCTTTCACACTTGTGCTACTGTTCCACCAGTAGTCAACCCAATTCGAATTATTCTTGTTATCACAACGACGAGACTTCCGTGTTTTCTGTATTTTCTAAATAAGGGTTTCACCATATTTCTTCTCCTGCTCAGACCATTCGACAGGAATGCTACCGACAACTGGTAGTTGCAACAAGACTTCCACGTCCTCTAAGGTGATTGTTAACTCACCCCAAAAACGTGTTATTGAATGTGTTGGAACACACCAATGAGAAGCAAATGCAAACAGACCCTTCGTGTCCTTATTGATTCTAAAAGTCTATGAAACTCGCACAGTATGAAATATCTTAGCATTTTCTAAAACCAGCTTCACCTGAGGATTCTCCAGCATAACTTTATCCCATCCTACCTATCCAGACAGAGGATTTTAGGACGTCTTAAAATAAAAAAATGAAGTCGTATAGTCTCCTCTCTGCAAACATCACCTGACAAGGTCCTGTGGATAAATACGCTGAGGTTGAAAGACGCTATTAATGTTCAGGATAAAACTATCAACATAATCAGGAGCATCAACCTCTCTATCAACATAATCAGGAGCATCAACCTCTTCGACAACACCCTCAAAGAATTTGTCATGAATGGTAGGTACGTCATCTAGAGAAACAACATCATAACTTTCTCTTTTACCACAACTAGAAGCCGTAGCAATATTATCTTCATGATTGTTAGACATCTACAATGGGTTCGAATAACTTTCATGTCAACAACGGGATAATCATGCACAAGGTTTGGTTCTATTTTATGTATAGACAGTACTGATATTAAAATACATGTTTATATATAAAAATTAAAACTAGTAAAAACAATTGTTATAAACCCTATCATACCTGGTTGAGCTCAACAATGCTACAGAGACAACAATTGTGGAATTAGGGATAAACTTACAACCAAAATATTGTTGGGAAGCTACCTCAATAAAAAGAGAGGGGTACTTGAATCATGTTCACGTAAGAAAAAAAAATGAATCAATAGTCACATCAAAAAAAAAGTTACATGGTCGGCGCCGAAACTGGTCGGAATATTGCCGGCGCTGATCGCCTGGTGACAGAGCTCCGATGAGAGTTCTTGCTGCTGCTCGGGAGAGAAAGGGAAGAGGAGAGAGAGTATGTGGTCGTCGATGGTGATGAGGAGAGAAGAAAAAATTGGGTTTGGTCCCTTTTATAGTATATGGTTTCCAAATCTAGGTCAGATAAGGATTTCCTTTTTTTGAGTCGGTCTCGTGTTGTACACGGGTCAATTTTGGTCCCTCCATCATGAAAATTAGCCATGCTTCACTAATTTATACTCTCCAGACGATGCTCTATCATTCTACATGTATTACTATATCAACTATTGCTCCTTCAAGGATTATTCGACATCATTGGAGCGTTATCAAATCAAAATTCCTGGTAATATTTGACAACTAAACTTGTTGATTTATTTTGCTTACGCCAGTAAAAAAAAACCATCTATTGATTACTACGAAACATTACTATTCCGCGCTAAGCAGGGGACTTAATGTTGATGGTGGATTTTTGATAAGGGAGAAGCATGAAATAAATATATATAAATTTCAGACCCAACATCAAAATTATGGATATGTACTTCTATCTTACATTCTGCAAGAGAATTGAGAATGCGTGATAGACACCTTTTTCCAGTTTGATTTGTCCCAAATTCTTTATATTGATAGTGCTCGATTGTGTATAAATTGTGTTATTTTATGTATTTGTAGGTATTCTTGGAAGAATAAATAATCGTGGGAAAAGTAGATAAAAAATGTTAAAGACATCCGTAAAATGATTAAAGGTACCCATATGAATTTATAAAGGCACCCATGTGTTGGATCAGGGCGCCCACCTTCTTTGAATTCAAATAAGAATAATTGCGGGAAAATTTGTTATTTCAAACTCTCGATCTGTGAAGGATTAAAAGAAGATTTATAGGTTATTTTCAACTCGAAAAATAATAATATATTTTTACCTCTTTAATAAGATCTGCACTTTATTTGGAAACTCAACAGAATCTTGTTGGTTGCGCTAAAATTGGAAAAAGATAATTTCCGTTGTTGTGAAACACAAGAGATATCCTGTCTCGAGTTGTTGGGATAAGGAAACACCATTTTGGATAAGCAAACATCTTTTGAGAAAATGAAACAATATCTTAGAGTTGGTCGAGACTTAAATGAGAAGAAAATTAAATCATCGGGAAATTAATAATTTTCGAGAAAGAAGAGATATGTGTGAATAAAACTGAAGATTTGAAGGAGTTAATTCGAGATTTTTGGATGGGTTAATGCTATAGTATAAATAGGGAGTTAAGAGAAAGCATTAGGGGGGCTGGCAGAGGCCATAGATCAAGAAAATAAAAAAAAATCAGATCATCTCTGCTCGTGAAGGAGAGGATAAAGAAATCGTTGTCTAAAGTTTGAAGAAACCGTTGTAAAAGGGTGAATTGTTGTTAATAACTTTTGTCTTTTCTTTTGATTTCAATATGTTCTTTATCGGTTCTGTGAATAGTGTCTGCAACAGTTCCTGAGCTTTATACATAAAAGAACAATCTTTTATTTAATTAGCCTGAAGTGAGTCGTTTATTCATTCTGTGTCTCAGTTGGTCAGTTCTTCTTGTATTTTCCTTCTTCTCAAACACTTTTGAGCTATGCACCTATTTTTTGAGAGTGTTTTGAGCATGATGAGCTAAACCCCAACACTGACTGGAGGAAACTATTTTGCACACTTGTTTGGTAACTATAATTGATTCTTCATGACTTTTTATATTTATTTTAATTGATTTATGATTTTTACTAGTTGGTTGTCATTTAATTTGATGGGTCATGCTTAGCTTAAATGTTTTGATGGTCCATGCTTAGGATTTACAATCAATATTTTAAAAATCTACCTTTGGAAAAGAAATAGAGTCCATAGAAGAGCATTAATTGTTAAGAATTGATATATGCATCACTCGAGTATGAATTACGGTAGAATCCTAAGTCCCAATATCTTGTAATATTGTTATTATCTTTTGTTTATTTTTTAGTTTTAGTATGAGAAATTAGAACTAGGTCTAAAATCGAACCTTAATAAGTCTGAGCAACGAACTTTAGTATGTGTTTAGGTTAGGATTTTAGAATATTTTTTTTGTAGTTTTACTTTTTAATTAGGTTTATTAGGATTTATTTTATTTTATCATTTTTAGATTTTATATGGGTATTCTCTTTGTCTTTGTAGTGCAAGTAAAGTTTTGCAATTTATTGTGGAAATTGCCTACCAAAAAAGGTCAGTAGTATACATCAATTTTTATTTTAGATTTTTCATTAAATTTTTATTTTAGTTGTATATATTTCTTTTTAGATTTTATTTTATTTTGAATAAATTTATTTAAAAAAACATACAAGTGCACACACCAATTGCATCTTCCAGCACCGACATTAGGGAAACACGTAGAATAGTACACTGAACCCTCTGGGCGTTACCAGTCGAAATTCCACAAGCTTTAGCCTTGTATCTTCGAATGTAGGTATATTCTGTTAAGGTAACCTGAGCTTACCTATTCTAGTCGAACCTGCATTTGCACGTGCATTAAAAAAATAAAATAAATAAACATGTCGAACTGGTATTACGATAGCCAATATAATGAATATCCGACTGAGTTTTAAACCAGACATTACCCGTACTATGACCATAGTGTGGATAGTACCTGGGATCACTACTAACCCTATGGGGGTTATGGTTTATACCATGGCGATCCCAATTACTATTCGTACGCGCACCAATCATATGAACGGGAAAACGAGCAAAAATCGAGTTCTTTGTCTTTGAAGGATGCCCTCGAGAAGTTGCAATTGAGTATTATTTCTTTTGAAAATTCCATGAAGCGTATGGGATTTGCTACTCCTTATAGTGACCCAAATACCAGTCTAGAAAGATCACGCAAGCTGTTGCGACCTTGTACTCCTTATGAACCTATTATGCCTCTACAAGAAACACTCAAGAAGTTAGCTGAGAATACAAATAGGTTTGTGTTAAAGGCGAAAGAAGGAATTGATCAAAATAATTTTAATTTCCAATACAATGTTTCCACATTTACCTTTGATAATAATGATGAATATTTACCTAATTTAGAGGATGAGGTTATAATAGAAGACATTATTTATTTATATAAGGTTCAATCATCTTCATGTTATGATAATGAGGATACTTTTGATGAGGAAATCTAAATCCGTATTCATAATGATGAAGAAATTTTCACAACAATCGAGCTTCACGATAATAATAATGTCCCTAGTTACGATCCTAATAAAATTAATGATTATTCACCTATTCAAGAGGAAAGGGATTTAACTAGAGATACCATTGTTATAGACGGTGAAATATTTCCTCATTATTATGAAGACGATGAAGGTTTAGAGGAACGAGTCTATTCCAAGACTAGTGTTTTAGAGTCCAACGATTCAGGAACAATAATCTCAAATGAAGAAGATAGACTCGTAGAGATCTTAAATGTGAGTGAAACTGCACCTCCTATTTATAACTTAGTAGAAGAAATTGACCATTTTCAGAAATCTGATGATTTAGAAATTAGGGAATTGTGACTAGTCTATCTAGAGATACCCAAAATTCTAAGTTTGGGGGTGATTATCATTCTCCTTGTGCTTTACCTTTGACTCTTTTAAAAGTCCCTCCCTTGGGACTTAACGTTTATACCTCTACCATTTTAAGAGATTATCTTCATGAACTTTTTCCCGAACCTAATGATGTCTAAAAATAAGTTCAGTTGTTAGAGACCCGTCCTCTGGTTGACGTGGTCTACCCAGGCGATAATACCAAAATTGAATTTGTTTTCTCACCAAAAAGTTTTCTTCCAATTTTGGGAACGTTTGAATTTCAATTTTTTCAGTTATTAAATTTTGAGACTAAGCCTAATGACTTTAGGAGATTAAAATTGACACATTTGCTTAAGATTCACCACCACCTCCATTGTGGTCAACTATGTGAGTCTAATCTGATTAACTTTGAGGATCCACAATTATTCAGGTTACTATTATGTACTCTATAACCTGACCCTTCTGATCCTGCCTATGAGGAAATCCAGCCCATGAAAATATTTTATCTAGACCCTTTTCTAGATCCTGAACCTGAACCACAACTAAATGTAGTTGTCTTAAACTAAAAACTAGACAAGGGTGTGCTTGGTTTTTTCATTTTCGTGGTCTATTTCAGTTTCCTTTTATTTGTGTCAGCTCTATTTGATTCAGATTACCCACAGTTGTTTTGGCTATTACTATAAGATTTTATGAGGTGACTAATCCTTTCATACTCTGGATGAAGACTTTAAACTTAGCGTTCTATGGGAGGAAACCCATATGCTTTCGGTACACGGTGCTGGTAATGTCATTCCCTATTTCTTTTACTTTGTTCATTTGTTTCTCATTGATCATGCTTTCATTTATCTTTAGAACATCGAGGACTATGTTCAATTTAAGTTTGGGGGTAAGGGAATTTTTTTTAAAAACATTAGTTGCACCAAAAACTCCAAAATCTAGAAACTTGTGAACAATTCAGGATAACACTAACTATTCTAGGTAGATGGAAACAAACTTCTTGGTTGTAGGAGTTGAGGGGCCCAGCTAATTCATAAAAAGACAAAGCTCAGGTGTTAGAAATAACATGATAATCGTCACCATATCTCGAAATCGTCACCATATGACGTTCTAATTTTTTTGTGTTTTTCTAAGTGATTTGGAGGGGCACTAGTATCGCCTTACTGTTACCAGGATGAAGTATAATGATTGAGATCAAGCCCCATTATTTTAATTGAACTTGACCACAAAAAAAAGACACTTGGATATGTGTATGTTCTCCTTGTCTCTGTCGCCTAAGAAAGCGTGGAACATAGGATTCATGGGAACTATCATGTAATCTACTGATAAAGAGCATGCACTTAGATTCAAAAGATCTAATCATGTTGTCGAATTTTTTTTAAATTAAATTAAAAATTAAAAATAAATTATATTCAATAAATCGACCGTTGGGGACCTTGTATATACCATCTGAGTTGATACTTGAAATTATGAGTCAGACCAGTGGGTGTATGTCTCAATCCATTAGATTTTATCTTAGCACAGACGATCATACATATATTATAGGAAACACCATTCACCTTAGTCAACATATGCACCATTCATTATCTCCATATCCATCTTCTTAATCTATCCATGTGATTGTGGTTTGTTAGATTCAGAGTATCGTGGTTCATTGTACGACTTTCTGAGTAGTCCTTTGTTCTCTTATATATGAATTTTAGTACGCTGAGTGCAAACTCATGTACAACAATTGGATTCAAAAACAGGGTAATTCCTCCCATATCCAATTTTTTTTGTAGCCAACTAAATAACATGTTTAGTGTCTACCCTCAATCGTTCATAATTAGCTAGGGTTTGAAGTAAAAGGTTTCTTGGATATATTTCTTGTAAACCCTCACGAGAAAAAACTCGTCCACTATGGACACCTAGGGGTTTAAAGGCTTGTTGCACACGCTAAGTGCAATCATAATGCCTGTGATAGTGAGTTAGGATTTTTATTTTCTAGATTAGATTTTCCCAAGGACTAGCAAATAATAAGTTTGGGGGTATTTGATAGACGCATTTTTGTGTCTGATTTGTCCCAAATTCTTTATATTGGTAGTGCTCGATTGTGTATTAATTGTGTTATTTTATGTGTTTGTAGGTATCATTGGAAGAATAAATAATCATGGTAAAAGTGGTTAAAAAGTGTTAAAGGCACCCATAAAATGACAAAAGGAACCCATCTAAATTTATAAAGGAACCCATGTGTTGGATCAGGGCGCCCACCTTCTTTGAATTCAAATAAGAATAATGGTGGGAAAATTTGTTCTTTCAAACTCTCGAATCTGTGAAGGACTAAAAGAAAATTTGTGGGTTATTTTCAACTCGTAAAGACAATAATATATTCTTGCCTCTTTAATAGGATCTACACTTTATTTGGAAACTCAACAGAATCTTGTTGGTTGCGTTAAAATTGGAAAAAGATAATTTATGTTGCTGTGAAACACAAGAGATATCCTGTCTCGAGTTGTTGGATAATGAAACACAATTTTGGATAAGGAAACATATTCTGAGAAAAGGAAACAATATCCAAGAGTTGGTCGAGACTTAAAGGAGAGAAAAATAAAATCACCGGGAAGAAAATAACTTCTGAGAAGGAAGAGATCTGTGTGAATAAAACTGAAGATTCGAATGAGTTAATTTGAGATTTTGGGATAGGTTAATGCGATAGTATAGATAGAGAGTTAAGAGAAAGCATTAGGGGGATTGGCAGAGGCCAAAGATCAAGAAAATAAAAAAATCACATCATCTTTTCTCGTGAAGAAGAGGATGAAGAAATCGTTGCCTAAAGTTTGAAGAAATGTTGTAAAAGAGTGGACTATTGTTAATAATTGTTGCCTTTTCTTTTAATTTCAATATCTTCTGTAACGGTTCTATGAATAGTGTATATAATAGTTTCTGAGCTTTATACATAAAAAACAATCCTTTATTTAATTAGCCCGAAGTAAGTCGTTTATTCATTAAAGCCTTTTATTCATTTTGCGACTCAATTGGTTAGTTCTTCTTGTATTTTCCTTCTTCTCAAACACTTTTGAGCTGTGCACCTATTTTTTTGAGAGCGTTTTGAGCGTGATGAGCTAAACCCCAACACTGGGATAATGGAGGAAACTATTTTGCACACTTGTTTGGTAACTATAATTGATTCTTCATGATTTTTTGCATTTATTTTAATTGATTTATGATTTTTACTAATTGGTTGTCATTTAATTTGATGGGTCATGCTTAGCTTAAATGTTTTTATGGTTCATGCTTAGGATTTACAATCAATGTTTTGAAATCTACCTTTGGAAAAGAAATAGAGTCCATAGAAGAGCATTAATTGTTAAGAATTGATATATGCATCACTCGAGTATGAATTACGGTGGAATCCTAAGTCCCAGTATCTTGTAATATTGTTATTATCTTTTGTTTATTTGTTAGTTTTAGTATTAGAAATTAAAATTAGGCCTATATTGAACCTTAATAAGTCTGAGCAACGAACCTTTTCTTACCATTGTACAAAACCTATCAATGCGTATTCAGTTGATGGCTACATTAGCCCTATAGATATTTTATATATGTATGTGCCTCCAAAATCTCAGGGCTTTACCCGGCTAAAACCTCGTTATTTCATGTGATGCAAACTATTCGCATTAATCAGAACACACTGATTATACAAAATTACGAACATTCGGAATGGATATTATGTTATTTCTGAATAAAAACGCTAATTAGATGCATACCATCTAAATACAGAATCGCATCGAACATCATCCTAAGTTGCAAATATAATGGGCGGTTATACCATTATCCTTACAATCTCCATCTCTCCACTCCTTAACTACCTCCACTACTTACAAGGAAAGCAGTGTGTATTCTCAATAACTATAAATAGGCTACTTATCCTATTCAGAAAGCAGATCAAGATGATCATCTCACAAGCTCTGTTATTCTCGATAGTTCACACCTTCATACACAGTTCAATACTACTGCAATTTCCTCAACTTTATCCGCTTATCTCCCCTAAGATCAACCCATCTTATCCCTTTGTAAACCGAAGCAAGACGGAACATCTACTTTCGTGGTTTAGGCTTGTCATGTATGATTTTGATTTCCGAATCTAAAGAAAGTACTTTTACAGTACATTGTTTTTCCTATGAGCAATTTTTAGGTACTAACATCGAGAAATCAAGATCGTACAAGACGAGCCTAAACCAAGAAATAACCGTTCACGTCTTGCTTCGGTCACATAGGTAGAGATGATGGGTTGATCTTAGAGGAGGGAAGCAAAAGAGGTTGAGAAATCATAGTGTGATAAAATTGCAGCGTGTAGTCGTTGAATTATGGTGAAGGCTAGATTTATGACTTTAAATCAGAAATATCTGTGAGATAAATCTCTTTATCCTTTTTTGATAAATGAAGTCATTTATTTATAGTTGTAGTGAACATACTTATTTCTCTTAAGTTATGGTGGTTGTGAAGAAGTGGAGAAGTGATGATCGTGGAGATTGTGGTGAAGTCATGTTCAAGATGTCAGGAAGACTGTACGACCACTACTCCCTCATCCTCTCAACTTCTCTTAACAGTCCCACTACTCATTACCATCTTGTCATGGATGTATTACCACACCGTAAGATGTTGTAAACCGCCAGACCAATACCCTAATAAGAATCCCACTATTTGTACCCTATATAAAACAGAAATAAAGCCCGCTAGTCAAGCCCGCCTAGCCCAAAAGAAGGTTCTAGAGTGTTCTAGATGTGTTGTTTCCCAAGCTACTTACATATGAAGTTTATTTCATAATTAGGGTTAAACGTAAACTATATAAATACATGTGATATAGACCCTAAAAAGATACTATTTTGGAGGTTAGCTAACCTAGAAAAGAATTATTATAGTAGTATATCAATAAAACATCACTCCCCAAGGAGATTCATCCGTGGATGTAGGCACAACTCGTCGAACCACGTCAAATTCATGTCTTCTCTATTTATCTTTAATTCGTTCTCTAACCCTATTTTACATCATCATCCTCAAATCAATCGTGTTTCGTGCCTAAAACTAACTTTCAGTACTAACATCCACCATGTGATATATTTGATGTCTCGTGGAAAATAGTGAAGTCATGGAATCCTAATATTATGGTTAAGTAATGGAATGACTTGTTGAGATTAAATGTTCAATTCTATGTTGCTTAAGTAGATTGATTAGTGTCAAGTCTTAGTAAAATATTAAATTAAGTAATGACTTAGAAATTTTGTAAGTCAATCTTAGTAAGTCTATGGATAGACTGCATTATTATGGCTTAGAGCGTTAAACTTTGATGAATAGGATGTGAACGATGAGCTTTGAGTAGTGATGCCAGCCATGGACGTTTGAATAAGCTGAGTACTTAGTGATAATATGGATAACCAGAGGTGGTGTTCTAAGTGATCTCAGATGAGAGACTTATTTGTATAATATTTGTAACTCAGTGCATCCAAGAGATAGTTCATATTCGAAATATTTGTAAGCAAGATAAAATAATTGGTATTGCACCAATACATGTCGCAAAATGGATAAAGATAATGAAAACAGCTAGGCATAGTTATGGTGTTAGCAAGCACCAGGGTTGGCATTATTGGGCTGGCACAAGCGTGCCATCATTGATGAAGGTTGGCGCTAGCTATAACTAGCATCATGAGGGTAGTGATGGCATTTTATAGGCGCCGACGATAGGAGGGATGGCACTAACAATAGCTAGCGCCAGGTAGTGATGGTGAGACTGGCGCTTGATAGCGTCAGCAAATTAATTAACGACTCTAGATATTGCTAGCGCCAGGGAGCTATGGCGAAGCAGGCAGCACCATCAAAGGAAGCACGGCGCTAGCAATAGCTAGCGTCATGGAACAATAGTAAAGCTGCGTTTGACATCACTAGTGAAGGTAAGCAAAATGTAAAAGTAGATAGTGTTAGTGCTAGATGCTCCAGACTTAGCCTTGTAAACTTTAAGCTGCATCAAGACCCCTGAAGGGTCGGTATAACCGACTCAGATCTTGGCATGAGTTATCTTTATGAGTCTTGTGTTATTCAAGAAGCGTATATCAGATCTTGAGTTAAGAATATGTTTAAGTAAATTCATAGAACTCTGCTGGGAATAGCTATGAATTAGCTCAGTGATCTTTTCAACAGTAAACTGATGTTATTCAAATATGTATATATATATATATAATAAGTTCAAAGAATTTAAACGTGTAAATTCTGCAACGACAAGCTATAATATCACATAGATGCATGTATATATTTAGAGAGAGACTACAAGTTCAATATAGAGTACCCTTATTTATTAGTAGAACCTCTATTCTTAGTACTCGTATTTTTAATACAAGGTCAGAAATATATGTGAATACTTCCATGTTTATGTTGCTGGGCAGAGGGCGATTTTATGATTTTCTCCTTTGTAAAAAATTCACCATCAACAACTGCTAGTAATTGATGACACATATTTCCGTTGAGTAAGCTAGGTACTCGTAGTCACTAGTATACTCAATAACATCATTTTATGGGTAATGCGAGCTAGTGGCATCAATTCGTAAAAGATGCACGTCAATGGCATTATTCTGTTGAAGATGCAAACACGTGGTGTATTAGCAATACAAGCTCATGGCGTTGCTATTTTTGTGATACGAGCTCTTGGCATCACTCTGTAGTGATGCGAGTCAGTGGCATCCCTGCGCTGATGATGCAAGATCATGGCATCACCTTATTAGGTGATGTAAGCTAATGGCACAAGTCAACCTTGCCTATGAATAATGTCAATTAATGGCATGTTTGGTGAAAATACCTAATCATTGAATATTTATTGCTCCGAGAATCAAATTGAGATACACATTCATAGAATCAACTTGGGATACTGATTTCCCATGGTATCGAATAATGTAAGTCATGCATCAAGAGGTAGATGGTGTAAGCATTGAGACATGGAGTACGAGGTAGTATCATCACAAGGAGCAGTGCCAAGGGATGGCTAGTACGGGCACACAAGATGGATGGTAATGGAATGGAAGACTTGGCTAGCAAGGGTGCAAGCTTAGCTGACGCGAGGATGCAAGACTTGGCCAACAAAGGCACAAGCTTGGATGGCATGGGAATGAAGAACTTGGCCAGCAAGGGCGCAAGCTTGGATGGTACGGGAGTGCAAGACTTATCCAGCAATAACGCAATTATTAGCTCGGGAAAACATGAGCTACCAAGGGCGTAATGCAGATCAACGCGGGAAAGAAGGGCCGCCAAGGGAGCAATAAAGGTTGTAGCTGGCTCTGGATGGAAGATCAAGGTCGCTAATGATCATAACCCTTCTTCATCATATTTCTTAACTAAGATTAGAAAACTAAAAATATTAATTACAATATTCCACAACCGCTCCCCGGCAGTGGCGCCAAAAACTTGTTAGGCTCAAAAACTTACAATTAATAACTGCAAATAAACAATGTCTAACTAGTAGACAATGACAAGTACAGGTTAAACCCACGAGGGACGGTGAAAAATATCAGTAACTAATATTTTTAATAACTTAACCAGAAATGATATTTTTGGGAAATTTTAGAAATAAAATTTGAAAATAGAAAAAAAAAAATCTAAGGAAAATGAAGATTACTATTCTAAAGTTGATAACTAGGGTCAAATGGGTTCCACCACTATTTCTTATTGAGTACTGAGAATAATTCGAATTTTAAATATGTGTTTATATCTTTGATTTATTGCAATACCTATTATTGGAATATATTTATATAATAACACTTGCATCTCTTAAGTATTACCCATCAAAGTATCGTAAGCATGGCCTATGAAATTACAATGACAAAAAAATTATTGAAACTATGTAATTTTTGGTTAACAGATATTGTTTTCAACATCTAATCATAACTCATCAAATTTCTAACTAAGCATGAATTATCAAACACAATAACAAATAAAATTTGCAAGGCTAAATAGGATTATGCATCTAGGATCTTGTATCGTACAAAACTGGCAAAGCAACAACATACATTCTTTATAAATCAATAAACCAAAATTATGGATTTCTACAATTCAATTCATTATAGCCTAATACAAAAATATTTTTTAATTTAATTCATGTCGGTCTAATGCTCGAAGTATGTTCCACAGTAAAAACCCTAGCTATAAAATCTAGTAAAACATGTAGATAAATTTCTTATAATCCATTAAAACAAATATAAAAGTGTGATATGGAAAAATATTACAACACACGTGGCGTAAGATCAAGATTGAAGCAACTTATCCCAATACAATCATCTACATTGTATTCCATCTTCTACTAGCTCTTATCCTAACTAGTCAGCGCTAAAGGCATAAATGCAATCTAATGTATTATATTCTCCATATAAAAAGGAAAAGAGTGATAAGCTTAGGGAAACTGTTTTTCTCGACTCATCTGCTCACTAGAGCCTCTCTCCTTATATGGAGTATCTTTGTAGATCTAAACTTATAAGAAAAATCTATACTCATGGAGTTCATCTTTTACCTTATTTTTCATTGTTATTACTTAGTATAACCTAGTATTTATTATTCATGCATGGTGCAAATCTACTCCTAGATCTTTGTTGTTATGTAGTTAGAAAAATGGCTACTACAACTTAGCGCTAGAAACGGGGATGAATATCAATTGTTGACAACTTGTGGTTAATAACTTTCATTTATCTCATCTTTGTTTTGCGATTTTTCACTTATTTGCTATCCATAGTTCATTACTATTTTTTCTCATTTAGTTATTTTATTTTATTTATTTTATATGAGTTACTTGAATCACCTCTTCCTTTATAGTTGATCTTAAAATAGGTTATAGATCTATGATCTACGAGCTTGAAATTCAAAAAGATCCTCAAATATAAAGAAAAAAACTTGTTCTTGAAAGATTCATTTTATTTATTTATATAGTTCTTACTTTAATTTTCACATCTCCTGTTTTAAACTTTTAAGAGCCTAAACTTCATTTGTATGAGTTGATCTTGAGAGCAACAAGTGTTTCATTAACTCTTGTAGACGTTCCAACCGATCCTCTACTCTAAGAAGTCTTAAGATTTTCATTTTTACTGTTTAAGATGTTCATGGAATTTTGCAAATGTTCTCTCTTTCTCACCACTTTCGCGGGTGGATCTTACTCTTTGTAATAGATCCAGTGAGTCAGTCAGTAAACCTTTGAGGGAAGATAAGGAACTTTCAACATCTTAACTCAAAATCAATTAGTGGATATTGTTTTTATAAAACCTAGTTAGGGTATCCAAAAGATACTCAAGTACCAAAACTTTTTTCATCAAACTAACTCATTACAGGGATGACAGAATGATGTTCTCCTCCGACATATGAAGATCGAATCATTACTGCCAAAGTCTCCAAGGCGTGAAGGAGGCGTACATCGGACTCAAAGAGCGATGAAGATGCACCCGGAGAACAAGAATAAAACCATATCATCAGCAATGTATGTAGAAGTAATCATCACGGATCGCACATACATCAATCATATCGTGAAGCAAAAGCTTACCAGTTTCGCCAGTCTCGCTGGAATAGTCGATTGGAATTCATCCCCAATCACTATTGTTGTAAATCAAAGCGATGAGGAAAGAAGGAGCCACCCGATGAAATAGTTGATCGGATCTAATCACCAATCACTATGAATGTATGAGTAATGCTACGAAAGAAGGAATCATCGGATGAGCTTAGCTTATGCTGTTAGCAAAGAAAGAAGGAGCTTATTGAAGGATAACAACTTAATCTCCCCGATATAGCAGGAATGCCAGCTTCCCCAAAGCGAGTATTGATAGTTGCAGGACCAAGGCTCAGCGAAAAAGGATACATCGTGATGATCCTGCCTGAGACTTGAGTTTCCGGAACTAACGGGCACTGAACATCGCGGTTCACATAAACTACTACGGGCAAGTCACTTCGTGGAGCGTAGCTTCGCAACAAGAACTCACAGTCGCACTAGGATGATCATCCGATCTCATGAAAATTGAAATCCACCGGCTTCACAGTCACACCAGTCCCTTCCAACTCGCTTACATTGACTTACTCGAGAAGTATCAACTAGCTCGTTTGATGAGGAACTTACTCGCTCAACAAATTGCTTCGCTCGAATCAGTTCGATTTGGATTAACAACCCAACTCGGACTTACCTTTCCTACTTGCTTGGACCATTAACTTGGATCGCGTCAACTCAGGCCTAACAAATGAGTTAAGCTCAATGTAGTCAATATCGGATTTCGGTTTGTACCGGTCCGGAGCGATACACTGATACATCTTTGTATCGGGGAGATTTCAGTTTCAAATATCGGCAAATATCGGTCCATATATTTTATACCTATAATTATTATATCAAAAGTTTTTTCCATATTAGACCTATTAAGATATATAAAACTAGTACTCATTTTTCTAAAATACCATAAAAACATGAGTAACAATTGAAATCCTAGAACAAGGATAAGGAAATCCATTTTTATTTTTTTTGGGATTTTTTTATAATTGAAAACCATAATTTCAACCGTACCGGTCCATCTCGGCCATTTTGGTCAATCCGTACTGGTCCATCTCGGCTGATATTTTTAGGCAAATACCGTATCGGCGGTATAGAATGTTTCGTATCGGTAAGTCTTGATACCGATAATACCGACGAGATTTCGGCCATATCGACCGAAATCGATTACACTGGTCAAGCTTAAATTCATGACAGCTAAAGGACGTAAAAGACTCAAAACATTCTAGCTACCCCAACTGTTTCAGAAGCATTACCTGCGCGTATGGAGGAAGAAACTTCATTATAACAGCAGTGATGGAATCTTCAGGTCAAGGGTGTCACCTGCAAAGGAGGATAATGGTTCAACCTGCTGTTTCATTCCTTTTGTATTTTCGCTTACAATGGAGGCAAAAGAACTATGAACTTCGAAAGACGACGAAAAGCTTCCACAGGAACAACACGAGCAATGACACCCTCATGAGGGGATGCCATCCGAATAGAAAACGAAGGGACTTTCGCGAGCGTAACACAAAGAAGATACAACAATAACGCATTTATGCAGCACCGTGATGCTAGGGAAGGCTCTTCAAAGATGATGATTCGTCGAATGAACTTCTTTGGTTTAGTCTCGTACAGGTTCATTGCAGATAAGAAGTGGTCATGCGATCCTAAGGTCGTGAGCAGCAATTCAGTACAGCTGTACGAGCTACAACGAAAGCTCAATCCACAGCCATTGAAGTTAGAGGGAGATGGATATTGAAAGAGAAGGTCCCGCAGCCCAAATCCACAGCCTGGAGCACTCTAAGACCAGCTTCCTTGGAGTAACCCAAGCTACATGAGGAGATACCAGCGACATTGGGAAATGAGCGATCTCAGATCAATTCGAAGAGCACGCTCAACTCGCCTAGGAACAGCATACTTGTGAAGTAATCAACCATCTTTACACAACTCGTTCAAGTCAACCTCACTCGCCCATGACATCTGTCTCGGATCAAACATTACTAAAGCGAAAGCAAAAGCAAAAGCAAATTAACAATAGATGGAAGAAAGGTAATTTTGTTGGAAAAAATGATTTTATGCGTTTTGTTTTTGGTCTTAGATTAATTGGAACTTAGGACCGAGGGATCACTAAGGACACTAGCTTATTTTTCACTATTTGTAAATGAAATCTTTAGTCCCACATATGAGAAACTAAAGATGTTGCCTCTCCGTATTACTAAGAAATTTGCATCTAAGAGTGGCCACTTGGGGTCAACACACTTTTGTATGAGGGAGAGGACTTAGGCTATGGGCTAGTTGGTGCAACCACACATTTCACACACGCGCGGTGCTTCGCACCGAAGCACGTATGCAGCCGTCCGGCGGGCGGGGCGGGTTCGGGTGTGGGTGTGGGTCAACCAAGACTTATTTTTTTGGACAAAATTGAAATATTTTCTAAATAAATTTGAATTTCAAAAATAGAATCTTGTCTTAATGGGGGGCGTCTGACCCGGTGTAAAAATTTTCTTTACAACATAATGTCGATATTTTTCTGCCCGTTTTCTTTTTACATCACTATGTCGACATTCACTCTTATTGCAGAATTGATTGCTGGATGATTTCTCTCCTCTTCTCGCCTATAAAAAGAACTTGAATTTTTCATTTCAACTCATCCCAGAGCAGGCTACTATCCCTAGCTCTTTCCCCCATCTTCTTGCTTTGCTATGAGCTTTGCTTGTTTATTTCCTTCCTTCTTCTATTGTTGTTGAGTTCGTTGAGTTTGTATTGTGCTTATACAAATCATAACGGGCAGTTCTATCCTGGATACATCTCCGTTGTGGGAGTATAACATCTATCATTCTTGAGGAGTACCCGCTGACATTTGTGTTAAGGACAATTTGCTGAGAAGGTGGCTCTGTCCTTTGTATGCAAATCAATGTTTCAATTCAAAGATTTTATTTTAATATTAACATCTTTTGTTTCAGTATTTTTATTGTTGCAGATACAACAAATTTTACTTAAACCTGGCAGCTATCTGCAAATGTTACCGGATACTATTCGGGTGCATATATGACCCATGCAGTCACACATCATACCTATTCCCACGAGGATGAGTACAGACATACAATTAAGCCCTAAGCCATCTTCTAAGATGTTACCACCCTTCTGAGGAGTGAATATAAGCATTTTCTAAGCCCATTTCCATCTACGAGATAAAGACTGGATGATGACCTGCAATGGAGGTACTCGGGTAAGTCAATCCACATGGCCCAGTGTGATTGATTGTCAAGGATATTACCCTATATAAGAACCCACTTAGGAAGGTTACAATGGGGGAGATAATGGGATGGACCCTATAATAGGCAGAGGTTTCGAGTGTATAGATGTATTTTATTTATTTTCCCTTCAGGGTCTTTTATTGATATTCTTGCTCCTACCATGCTCCGGACATACCGAAGTTTTGTATTTATAGATATCCTTTGGACATTGAGTAATAGACTAACATCATAAAATCTCAGAATGATTATGTAAAAACATATTTCTAAACATGAAACTCGGCATGCATAAGAGGCACATCGAGACATCGCAGAATAAAATCCTAGATGGTCTACATACTCAAAATTATGAGATAGTAGACTAATGGTACCTAACTCTGATATGCGAAACACATTTGCTACGCATGCACGAAAAAGTGAGCCACGACAACATCAACACTATGCAGGAAGAAGGAGCATACATAAAGTTATATTAGGGCCACTACACTTTTCAGAAATAAAGCTATGATTACAAGTTTCAGAGGCATGATCACCCCAAGCCTAAAAATGGAGGACGAGCCACAATGAGGTCACATCGGAAAATACAAAAGCAACACTAGTGGAAATTGGTGTTTTTACCACCAACAGAAACAACCAACATTGACGGTCGCGGAATTAGAAAAAAATACGAAAAAAATCATCTGGCGTTAAAAACAGTCGCAAAATTTTTACCATTTTAGCCTTCATTCTGCTACCCATTCTGCGACCGATGATTGATGACGTATTTGTGGATAGATGAACGGCTAGATCAAAATGGAGATACTTTAGTTGTGAGCCATTGATCGAGATCGAGATGGATGGCTGGATTCTAAAGAAGAGACATACTAGTTATTATCGAGCATACTTACCAAAAGTCAGATCTCTATGAGACCAAAACCTTCTACTCCTCCTCTAAACACCACGCTGAACCAGATCGAAAGATGAACTCCATCTCCTACATCTTCTATGTATCACTATATCAGAACCTTCTACATCTTTCTATCTTTCCGCCTCCACTTGTAAAACCAGAGAGCAAAACTAAAACCTAAACCTAAACCCCGCAATGAACCAGATTGATAAAGATGAACCAAACCATTAAACCCTAAGATCGTCTCAGTCTCTCAAATTCATGCAGTGACAGTTTGGGTTTGATTATGTAAACTTCATCAAGTACAGTTAGGGTTTACAATTAATTTTTCTTTATTTCTTGTTTTTTGTATGTTCATACGGTTTGAACTATTATTGGTTTTGAATCTACGAACTTCATCAGGTACATTAGAAGAATATTCAACAGCTTCATTTTATCTCTTGAAAATCTTCATCAGGTATAACTTTTATTCGATTTGGTGTTTTGTTTTGGTATTTGGATCTCAAGTTAGTTTCCTGAGGTTCTGTGAATCATGATATGTTCTAAGCAACAACATCAGCTGGTAATCTTTGATTTATTGTTGATTATTTTTCGTTAAGATTTTAATTTCTGAATTTGGGGGTTTTGGCTATGGGTTAGAACAAAGTTTGGGGATTTGGTTTAGGGTTTTCAAAATAATCTTTTATGGGTTTACAGAATCTGAAATTCATGTATTTATGTTTTTATTTTCAGGTTTTTTCAATCTTAGTATATCCTTAGCAAGAACATCAGCAGGTAGTCTTTGATTTATTGTTGATAGGGCTGTCAACGGATGTTAACGGAACGGATATTGGCTCAGTCGTATCCGATATCCGATAAGCTTATCGGATATCCGATATCCGATAATATCCGACGGACATTCAATCTTCATATTCGATTCCGTTTCATTAAGATTATCGGATATCCGATAATATCCGGTAAATATCCGATAAGAAACATAAAATGCAAAATGTAACACAAAAAGAAAAAAAAATGAAAACTTAACTGAAAACTTAAATATCCGATAAACTAAATCAGTTCTAACACAAGTGATAGATATTATTGTCAACTATCATAGGAAATGTATAGCCATCTTTAATACCCAAGCAAGGAATACATGGCATATACTCAACACATGTATGCCACCAGAGAAGGTTGTCACTTAAGAAGTAATTAACCATTTTACCATTTGTTCAAGCCAAAGCTATGTATAAGCAATTTAGAGCTACTGATTATTCAAAATGAGGTAACTAACAAGGTAATGTTAGCCAACATTTTTAAGCATAAGTAGTCCTTCCTTAAGCTATGTTTATCCAAGGTTAAAGCTAGCACTCGCCTCCCTCTCCTTATGAACTCTTAAGGTTAGTAGCAAGTATTAACAATAACAATCTATGAACCCCGGTAGAGGAAATATCACAAACATGTTATATGCATAAATAGATTCTTCTCTTGTACATGGTAAAGATCAGACTCACACAAACCCAACATTTTATTGAACCTGTTGAATGAGAATACAAGAGAAAATTAAGAAATGGAAATGAATATCAATTCATTTTGGTTCATACAGTACAACAACCAAGTTGCATGCGCACAGTACTTCTCCTACCACAATCTCTATGTATATATCAGCGGTTATAGAACACATAACAACAAAATTAAAAATAAAAAAAGTAGGGAAGCAGATGCAAACTTTTTTTTGTTCCGCTAATTCTCCGGCTAGAAAACTCTCCAGTTCTTGTTTCAAACTCTAACCCAAGGTTTGTCATCACTGATTTTTCTCTAAGATTTGTCTTAAGAAAGAAAAGATTTTTTTTTTTCAATTGCTAAGAGAAGAAAAAGATCAGAGACCTTCCCTGGAGGAAGAAGGAGGTTTTTCCTCTTTTAAGTTGTTAGGTAACAAATTGGAAGAACATTAAATTTTTAGTTTTTTTTACACCTTACTTACATTCTTATCCGATACGGATAATATCCTATAGGATAATGACTTATCCGGTTCCGTTTCGTTAACCCTTAATATCCGATAGGAATATCCGTATCCGATATCCGATATCCGTTATAGCGGATAATATCCCATAGAATCCCGGATTATCGGATTCGGATGTCGGATTTTGGATAAAGATTGACATCCCTAATTGTTGATTAGTTGCCCTAATTTCTTTGTCCTAAGGATATATCTATTGTTCTTGCTTGATTTGGGAATCTTTGATCTGAAGGTAATGTACTACTAGATTATTATGACTATATATAAATGGTTGTGTTTTGATATTTTTTAAAAACTTACACAAATAAGCATTTAACATGAGCGATTGAGACTGGTTCTATTACCAAATTATAGAGTGAATTCCGCTCTTGAAAGGCTCAATTGTGTCACACTATTTTTCGTTACATTGTTCTTTTAGAAAGTTGTTTTTCTAGAAATTTATAACTGGATAGAGAACCGCAAGTTGACTAAATAAATGAAATAGTAGGTGTATTTGTTTTATAGCTTGTATTTGAGAGGTGTTATAGTTGATATTATGGTTTCTGAGATTATAATGGTTTGAGAGGTATTATAGTTGAGGAAACGGGAAAACAGATTATGATTTAGAATTAATGATGTTGAGTTGATGTTGTTGGTGTTTTTTTTTCCAGTTAACTTAGCTAATATCTGATTTATTTGATTCTATAGTTTTGGTTTGTTGTCTTGTTATGGATGTTGGTGCTAGTTTCCTCGGTTTTGTTGGTGTTGATGCATGGTACCATCAGTGGTGTGTGAGCCTGTTGGTGGTTATTGTTTAAACACTTGTTGTGATGCTTCTGGTAGTAGCGTGAGGGTGTCTGTGCAGCATTTTGTAGACTTTTTTCTATGTTGGTGCTACATGATATCTTGCTTAGGTTATTTTGCTTAATTTTTTTTAAGAACATAAAAAAACTTGTTACTTACGTGTTAAATGACGACTTTTCTTTACAGATATCACATATGGCGTAAGATAATGTACCTTCAAACTTGATATGTGAAATATAAATTTTGAAACTTGGTTTGTGAAATATAAATTTTGATACTAATAAATTAGCTCACTTATAATCTTTTACCTCATAATTTAACTTGACAAGTTAATAGGCTCACTGCATAGCGTTTTCGAGGCTTTTTGAGAATCATTCTCATTTCCTGTAACTGTCGTGTAGTTCATTTGGACATAACTTGTCCTGTAGCTCTTCTGGTAATGCTGTTTTCTATTACATAGTTACGGTTATTCATCCAACTCTTCCATGGAATTTACTATGAAAGTTTTGTTATAAAACCTTGACTTATATACTTACAATGTACATGTTCTATTTAATTTTTTCTTCTATGCTAATCCTAAAAGTATTTTTAGAATGGAAATGCCAATTATTAACTATTTTCTGTAGCTTTGAGTAGTGTGCTGATTATTTAGATTTTAACACAGACTTTTGCGAAAAGGAAATAATGGGTACTTGAATATATATAGTTCTTATATTGTTTGACATATTTCCCATGTTATTCCACTGTCCATTGTTGTATATAAGTTAGAAATATAATGGTACACGTAACACTACATTTAGTTTATACTTGGAGTAAGATAGTTTTATATTTTCTTTTTAATTGCAATTGAAGTTTTTCGCTTGTGTTCTTTATCCTTAAAAGAGTTTCTTGTTTCAACAGGAGCCTCTCAGCCTTAGATATGCACTTGCTTATTCAGGCTGGACTACACAACATATCAAAATTGCAGTTACTGAAGCAATGGATGTCAGAAAGAGTCATGTATAATCTTTATTACCCAACAATCTGATTTGATTTTCATTTACTTTTAATTTTAGATCTTGTATTGAACTTTATATCTGTTCTTGATCTGTTATTTTAACTTCACTTGATAATAGCTTTAGTTGTTTAGATTTAAACAACCGACACAATATGATTGCAAACTATGAACTATATATGTATCTAACCGAAAACTTTGCTTTCAGTTTCATTATCAGTTCAATCTTCACAGAGTTACCATAATAGTGATGGTGTTGTTGGCTCAAAGCAAATGAGAACCTGAAAAGCTTGAGATTGATGTACCAGCCTTTTTTTGGCTTGACGTGTTCTTAAAAAGCTTGAGATTGATGCTAAGTATGAAGAAAATGTTGAGGTAAACGTTGTACTTCTTTTGGTTTCTTGTAATGTGGATAAATCCTAGGCAGAATAAACACTTCACTAATAGTTTCCTGTTTATGTAGTCGTCATCCTATATATCATCTTTGATTAAGCATATGACTTGGACTTTGAAACTTCGAGTCTGAAATTATGAGTTAGGTTGAATACATTAAAATGTTCTATAATTGTGGTTATTGATAAAGTTTCGGCAAAGGTGTTGTGAGGTATATGAAGTGGTGAGGAAGTGGTTATAATTGCTCTAAACCCAGTGAACTTTAACTTGTAAAGTTCTGTAAAGACCTTATTCTTATTTGATAAAATTCTCAAGCGTGATTTTCTGACTTTTTGTGGTTTAATTCTTGTCCATATGATCAGGCCAGCATAAAAGTGTATGCGGCGAGTACGGCGCTAGCATTTCAGTGGTTCCCCTCATGGTTCTTTCTATATAAAATTCTTATTACATGACAGGTTAGTGAAGCTAGTAATTTCATAAGAGAAAAAATTATTAATCCCTTCATAGTGTGAGTAGATAACTGTCATTATCTTGCTGTCAATCTCAAATGAGCAGTTAATTGCAATTACAGAGGTGTTAATCTCCAAGTAACCTCCAATTGCATCTATCCAGTCTGGGCAAAGAGCTGAATACCAACTTCTGGAGATTCAGGGTTTGCTGGTTTGAACTTGTCTGGTCTTTAAGAAACATTAGAGCCTATTAATTAGGATTTGTATTGGTGCAAATACATGATTTTTTTTCTTCTGATTTTGAAGCCAACTATCTAAATGATGAATTCAACTAGGAATTGTACAATAACACTGATTTTTAAATAAATGGCCATTTGAATTTATCAATCCAGGTTTCATTTCATTGTAATTTGAACTCCATTTTAGTCTCACTCAGATTTATTTCAGCTCAATCAGATTCAGTGAAGGCATTAAGCCAATCCTAAATCTATATTTTTTTGTAATATTCAAAACCCTATCTACGGCCTATTTAATTGGTCTCAACCCCTTGACCGCTAGACACAGTCGTTGAATTTTTCTCCGCGACCCACAGATATGGTTGTGCAGAAAAATGACACGAAACACGACCCTAATTGCGACCGTTAAAAAGGGTCGTTTAACTCATATCTATGACCCGTCCATGCGGTCGCGGAACTTCTATTTTCCACCGGTACTAATGCCATATGTGGAAGAAAAGATGCCCCTATGAAGCCTAGAAGGACAGGTTGGTTGGAATTGATCACCAACCTCCATCTTGTATTGCATCTTGAAACAATCACTTGAGCCAAGTGAACTGGAGGGAATCTTCCCTCCCGAATAGATGGAAGTTCATGAGCGATGCACTAAAAGGAGTTTTGCTCCCCTGCCAAGAAGATTGTACGAAGCAACTTATATCCGTTCGTGGTAACAGGCCATCGCAGCAACTCGCAAGGGAAAGAATGTGCAACAGCAACCCGTATACCTACATAACATTTTGAGAGGCGAAATCATAATTGTGTGAAACCACACATAATACTAGTATTTTTTGAAAATGACTTTATCACAACACCTTGGCGAAACGAAAAGAGCCACCTTCGATTATGGCGTCCCCAATATGCTTTAATTTACAAAATATAAGGCTTTCGAGCCATTAATGACATTCATGGAGCATGCGAATGTGAGTAGAGACGACCCTCACTGACAAGGTAGGGGCAACCATGGAGGAAGGATCCAAAAATACCACAATGAAAGGAAAATATTGGCACCATGATGGCGAGTAATGATCAATCATACATAATGCAGTTGACAAAACCATTGCTATCTCGGAAGTTTGCAAATGAATAAGGGAAAACATGCATACTCGGAAAGGAGCAATCATATTCATTTACCCAATTTCTTCAACAACAATGGAGGAGTTGCAACACCAACGTAGGAGTAGAACAACAAACAAGTGTTGCTCATGGATTTACATCACCACCATTAACGACACAACAAGCAAGGAACTGCCCAGACCAAAGAATAGTACATGGACAAACATAACTAGCACTGTTGTACTTTCTCCTTCACACAAGAAATGTAATTCACTAATGAAAGCCAGACAATCCAGACTAAAGAATAACTCAAGCACATCTGAGGCAGCAGTACAAATGTTATCGCACCTACAAATCTTTTTACAGCATGCTGCGTTTGGAAGGAGACCAAGTCCTCAACATTACCAGATAAAGTCAAAGCTACATCTAGCCCAATGAGGCAAATAATGATTACAAAATGGAAGAGTCCACAAGCATCTATCTAGATCATCAACTTCCAATCATCACTATGCAACAATCACAACTTCAGTAAAGGAGCAGCAAAGCAGTTTCAACAAAAGCCATATCCAAGTTGCTCCATTACGCAACGACAACACAAGTTCCACCATACAAAGATGGTCTTTGAAGCTAACCAATTTATTGATTAGTGCAGAAAAAAGAAGATCCACATAAAATTTGTCGAAATGTTAAGGAAGTACACCGAACTCCAAATAGCCGCGACAATTTTCGAAGCAAACCTGCACACCAACAGAAGTTCACCAACACCACTTCGTAAGGAACCAGGCCTTGTAAGGACAAACGCATCCCAGTGACTGAAGAACAAAATACATCTATCGCATAGGAGGAACCCGTGAGCACGACGCCATGGGGAGAGAACAAACAGCTTACCTTATTAAAGAGCATATTTATCGGCCGCTGCATGGCATGGAAAAGGGGCATCACTTATGAGCAATGTGATAGATTGGTCAAGAATTTCACAATAGCAGAACTTCAAAAGTTGGAATGATGAGCATCTACAGTCTATATAGAACGGTTCACGAAGCAACATAGCTGCAACGTGCATAGTACTGGTTTCACTTACCAAACCAGTTCGCAAAGAAATGGGCAGATGGTCGCATTATATGCTTCTTGGAGGACACGATAGATGATAAGTGCATAAATCACATGTTTACAATGTCAAATCTATACCACTGTTAGATATAATTCTTGCATATTGCTTTTTATTACTCTTGTTTTCTATCTTATGTGTTATATTAGGTGAATAATTCAAAAAGGAGTTACAAAGTGCTAAAATGAACAAGGAATTGAAGTACACCAATTGAGAAAGGCCAAAGACCAAATCAAACTCATTCAAATCCATAAGTTCTTAATACCATTTGGAAGATAACGATAATATAAAGTAAACGCAAAAATAATGAGGTCATTCCGAGTTCGGACGAAGAAGTTATGGACAAAATAGTCGAGGCGAAAAACGGTCATCTACAACACAAGAATCGGCACAGTTAATAACTATGCCGACTGAACCACTATTTCTGGCAGAAAAGGTGTATTTTTTACCCCTTAAGTCGGCACAATTAATGGGAATTCAACTATGCTGACTGGAGCAAGTTTTAGAGTACAAAGTTGAGCTATTTGGAACCCTAGAATCGGCATTTGTTCATTAGAATCATCTATGCCGACTGTGACAAAGTTATTGGGTCCCGTAGCGTTTTGACTTTTAAATCAAGGAAACTTAGTTCCAATGGGATCATAAACCCTAGAAGGAAAGGAAACTTGAGGGCCAAGCATTGAAGGCTATAAAAGAAGACATCTAAGGCTCAAACAAGACATTTTTTAAGTAATTTCATATATTATACCTCTCATATCACAACTTCTATGTCTAAACCTAGGGTTTACCTCTTTAGGGGGAAACCATTCTTCTTTGTAATATGAGTAGCTAAACCTTTTGTTGATTAAGGATGAATTTAATGTTCTAAGCGTGAAGCTTTATTAGTTATGATTTGGAGTTTTAATCATCATCGTTTGTTTTCACTATACCTAGGGTTTATGATTGGTTTCTAGATTCCTCAAGTGTACACAATTGGATTAATTTGTTGATCAGTTAAATGCTAGTATTGAGTTACGAGATAAGTAATCGTCCATCGACTCGTATACAAGTAGAAATCACGAGACCTTGCAGAGGGATTCTGTGGAGCAATATCGAGTGAAGATAACATCAACAAGTGGTCCTTGATCTAAGAGTTTAACTACTGGGGTCAACCTAAATTCACAAATCTTAAAGTGATGCGTCGGAAAACCGACTTTGTTTTACCGCAAGCGCACAGTGTCGAAAGATGTAGACAAGAGCAAATACGATTCGTTCCCACGAGGAGTTTGGATTAAAATATTTTTTTAGGTTTTTTATAAAGAATTAATTTAACTAGTGAATTAAAACTATTTAATAAAGTTTGAAAAACAGTACGAGGAAAATGTTAAGGTTCCGGGAATCCGTTGTAGGTCAGGGTTTAATTGTGTTCGTCACATAGGGTCTCAATTTTACTCATGTACAATATCAAATCTAGATACTAATACATGGAAGATTTTTAATTAAGCACTAAAGAAAGAATTTTCGAAAAGAATTGTTTGTTCTCAACCTAAAGTAGAATTTCGAAGTACTAAATATACGGGGCATAAAGAGTCAAAGAATATTCATAAAACGATTTAATACGAGGTTTAAACGAGTCCTTCTACTAATCAAACAATAAACTATACGTGGCATAGAACATGAAAAATCATCGAGACGGTAAAACGTTGAGAGAGAGACAAATTAATAATATTTAGTTCATACAGTTGTAAACCCTAGTTCCGAAACACAAATAAAAATCATCTCTACAAGTTCATCCTTTCGCCCTAACAAGAGAATTATCCCAACATGGCTTCCTCAAAAGCCATAAAAATTAATTAAGAAAAATAAACTAACCATTTTCAGTGTTCCTCCGACTTCGTCAATTCTGTCCGAAAGTCTCTTGTACGTGAAGCTTGTCTCTGTCTGTAGGTATCTTAGTATATTTTCTGGGCACGTTCACTGTATCTCCTCTGTGTAGTATATTGTATAGGGCGTGAGGGGTGGTCTCTCCATGATTCTCTACAAGGCTATATATAGCCTTCGAAACCAATTCCGTGAACAACAAGGTTTGGGTCTTTTCTAAATCTCCCCTGACTTGTATTTCAAGTCTTCCTAAACTCAGCGTAAGCCATCAATTCCTTTTCCGTGTACAACTTAAATCCGTGTACAACACGGCTGAGTTCTCTTCTTAATTTTTTCTTTGATTGCCGCTCAAGTCTAACCTTCCCATGAACAGCACATTAACCCCCCAACCAATCTCGACTGCACCTTCAAAGACTCTCCATCAGCAACACCATCTCAGCATCACTTTCATGAGCTCCCTACTACCTAGCTCGACTTCCTCACTCTTCAACTGCCATGAAACACCACAGCCACTTCACTGCCTGAAACATCACCACCTTCATTACCGATGGCTGCAAGAATTCATGCCACTGTCTTGTCGAGCTCAACTCAATTTTCGATTCTAACCCATCATTCCCAACAGTTCAATTAACTTAGTGTTATACACTTGAGATCGATCCCACTTCAAACCATATTAATCCATCATCGAACGGTAATAGAAGCAACCTTTGTACTTCGTTCTCTTGGCAACCAACAACTTATCATGAGTTAACATCACCCATGCACGAGCTATTCTCTCAACTGCAGTCTTTCTCACTCTCATCTAAGGCTAATAGAATCGACCCAAGCCCTCTAATAATTCCATTAACCTCCTGAATCATTTGAAACTACCGGTTCTAATATCCTTCACACAACGTCACTGCCATACAACACCCAGGCTCAACAGAGTCAAACTCCACCATCGTCTCTTCTCACTCCCGATCATTGCCACTGTAGCAGAGATGATGATCACCATCTTCCAGCACCATGATCAATCATGAGCATGACTCATCACCCAAGTTGAACTCCCTTCTCTGCTGGAAGAAACATCAAGCTTAACCCCATACTGATTCTCCATCATCGATCATCACAACTGCCTAAAACCAGCACCCATCAACTCTTGTAAAAAAACTCACAGACCATCCAAGAAATGAGCTTGAACGTCTACAGCTCCACCTTATAAAATGTCGTCAATGGCATTAACTCCAACAACTCCCACCATCTTCATCATCTCTCGTAAACTCACAGACACTTATCATTCTCCTCAACTGTTTTGATTCTCCACCATTTCTCTGTCGCAAATATCTAAATCCTCCAAGTCACATACCATGGCCATTAAACCGTTTAAAGCTCAGCAACTCTTCCCTGTTAACATTATGAAGAAGAAATAAAAGAGTTGCCTCGAGTAAACTTGTTGGTGCCTTAACAATATTTAAAACCCGGCAGCCCTGAGCAAATGAGAAGGTGCCTCTAACCATATCTTAATTCAGATAGCCCTTAGCGTATGACCGGGTGCCAACAGTATTTCACTTGAAATGACCATTTTGCCCTTTGTTCTTGTTTCGCTCATAACTTTCTCATACGAAGTCAGAATGACCTCGTTCTTTCGCCGTTGGATTCGTAATCAAATTCTCTACAAGATGGAGGGTAGCAATACTGGAATGGAATGAGATCTACTGGGTCTTTGGTAATTCTTCTCTTGTAAAGCTCCATTTCGCTTGTTTCAGAAACGTAACCTAATAAAACGCACAAACTAGAAAAGTAATAATAAAACACGGTAATTCACACAAAATCTAGAAAATAAGAATAAGGAAATGATACTTAAAATGTATAAATTATGCACTTATCATAAAGCATTTGATTGGGTTACACCTTGAGTGATCTACTACTTAGTGGTTCAGACAAATAGAATCTGGTAGTCGAGAACTTCTGTATCCAGTGATAAAAAGAGTTTTGGGGATAACACTAATTTAGATGTTATTCTATAGTTGGTGATCAATAATTCTGATGAAAGATAGATAAGTATACTACTCAAGTTAACGTTTGGTAACGGCAAGGACTCCCTAATCCTCTCTTTATTCTTATTGTCTTTTCAGTTAATTAATCAACCAATCCCCTTTAGTATTATTTTTATTTTAGCTTTGCTAATCTAAATAACATTTCAATTACACAACTCTCTGTGGGATCGATCCTTACTACCGCTATATTACTAGTTAATTAGTGGGAAATTTCTTGATTAATTTGGAGCACTTACGACACGCATCAAATTTTGGCGCTGCTATCGGGGAATATTCGCTAATTGATTTGTTATTTGTTGTAGCTTGTTTTAGTAGTTTAGATATTTTTCACGTTTTTCTTTAGTGTTTTTCAGATTTTTAGGTTTTCGTGGTGTTAAAAACTCGTTGAAGGTGTTTAATTCTCGTCAAAAGCGGGATGAAAATTCTAAAAGCACGTTATAAGTATCACTTTTGTTTTTATTTTTATTTATTTTTAGGTTTAAGTATATTTTTCGACAAACTTGTGAGTCATTATGTTTTCTTATGGAAATAACATGTACGATGCACAAGATCAATCATATAATAGCGGTAATCAATATGGTTTTCAATCTCAGTATTATGACAACTACAAACTATACCATGGGTATAATCGAAAACAATTCTTTGGTTATGACCAATACCCTGCGGAACCTTACGATTATTCTCATACATATCAATAACCTTATGACGGGTATGTACGTGAACAAGCACGAGGATGGAAGGATAGTTATGCTACTAATCATGTTTCTTCTCGTTTGGCAGAAGAATTCCGATATTATATTGCATGTATGTTCAATTTTAGAGAGATTTTCATCAACCGATCCTGATTATAATATACTCGACCCAACTCCCGATCGTACTTATGATCACCCATTCAAATGGAGGAGGTTTGTCCTAGAGATACTTTAGTAAGTCAAGGGATAAAATATCCCAACTTAGAAGCTAGCATTATTCAGATGTTTGAACAATTTGAGTAACAGAATCAAAAGATGGTGGATACATTCTAAGAACTTCGAGAGAATATGGAAGTCCTGAATAATCACATGGGTCAACTTAAAGAAGAGACGACGAAGGAAGAAGTTTGGACTCAAAGCCAAACGATCGATGCTAAAGATGATGAACCTTCTGAAATTCCTTGCAAGAATGATGAAGTTATTCCAACTCCAGATCTAATAACGATCAATCATATATTCAAAAGGATGAGCCTTGGTATAACAGAACCATTGTTCTAAACGGAAAATACCCAGTTATTTCTTCTGAGGAGATTCATACCAATTATCCTACGATTTACACTGAATGAGATCTCTTTAGAGAGGAATTTGATTCTGATGATGAGGAGTGTAGGGATTTTTATATCTCCAAGGAGTACACATTAGAGGACGCTCTTACATATGAACCTAATTTTTGGTCCGATGACGAGAGTGTTGAAGATATGGAGATTGAGAAAGAAACCAAATTGATTGAATTCGTGGAAGACCCAATTAATCTTTCCAAGGATAATAATGATGCAGAGATTTTGGTTGAAGCAGAAACTAATGAAGAATGACTTTCAAAATGTTTGATAGAGGACCACGACATACATGAGGTAAATAATTCATTGGATTTTTTTAAGAATGATGAGGATCCTGTAATACAAGAGATCGTGAAAGGTTTGTCTAATCCTTTGCATAATTCTATATCTTTTGATCCTTACCTAATTGAAATAGTTTTCCAAAGGGTTGTCCCATTGTGACAAATAGAGCTTGAAGTCCATATCATATGCAATAAGGATTATGTCTACTAGAAGATTCACTTAGCAGTGAAATGTACTCAGTTTTTCAAATAGGAAATTTCAGCATCAACCCACTCTCATGTCAGTAATCAAGGAAGACCAATTGCAGAAGGATATTGAAGTTCAAGATATGTTGATGAAAGACTCCTGTAAGGAAATTTCTGCAAGACTTTGCAATTGGCCTTTAAGAGAAGTAATCTGTTGCTGTCAGACAGTGGTGACTGTTTTGAAGACAGTGGTGAATGAAACCCATGTCAGACTCAAGTAAGACTCCTGTAAATGGGCATGCGATTGACTTCATTCACCACTGTCGTCAGAATAAAACCTCTATTTATATGAATTATATATGCTCACAGGTTTGACTCATTGGTGCCAGTGAAGTCAAACCTGCAGTAAATTCATCCTACTGATCTTATATGAACTTTGATTCATCTCTGATTGTTGTATATATAATTCTTGATCACTGACTATCTAATCTTGATGTTACAGAGTTAGATGTCTTTTCAAAAGCAATCCATGTACAAGCTTTATTGGTTGTTAAATTGAAAAAAATCAACTGTAAAACTTTGTGATAGCGATAATGTTGCACTCTAATATCCCAAGGAATGTCTGGGCTTAAGTATTTCCTGATGTACATGAATGTGCTCCAACAACTTCAGTATTAGCAATACATTGGAGAAGGGTTACGACAACAATAGTAAACGACAACAATCCAACATTTTTAATTGTTTTTCTTATTCCCATATTGTACGTATGATTAAATTAATTATTGATAGTGAGCAGCATTTTGAGGATACTGTGTTTAATTTATTGATGAATATAAAGAGGTATAAAGGTAACGAAAGAGACGAAGGTGATCTTAATGTTGTAGTTTTCTGTAACGGCTAGAAACAAATTATATGTCATCTGTTTCATGAATTCATACTTTTTGTGTTAGCTTTTTTCCTTGATTCATTCTTGCTTTATGTTGGTACTGTTACATTCCTTTATCTTTCCATTATACTTTGGGGTTTTTCCAAATATAAGTCCACAGTAGCATGCCACAATTTTGTGGGTTTTACTTGACAATTGACACCAAAGTGCTAACGGGTTCTTGGTGGATTATCAGATGATTAGAATTAATATCCAAACTCTTTTTGTTAAGGTAAATTTATTGTTTGGTACGAGGCCCATCCCAGGGTCCAACCTAAAAATAAATTTAATGGAGGGTCTATAGTTGTTTAAGAATGAAAAATTACCGGCTAGCCTCGACCGTAATACGTGTGGAAATTATAAATCTATCTAAAATACAAACCACTAACTTTTATTTCTCTTTTTTTTTTTTTCTTTTTTTTTCTTCCTTTTAAAATTACGTTTATCCATAAAAACAGAACCTATATTGTGAAACTAAAAAATAAAGAATAAGAGATAGTACAAAGTAAAAAAGAAGAAGGAGAGATAATTTTATTAAGGTGTGTAGAAACAAAAGTATAAAACCTCCATTTATTGATTGTTGACATAAAGTGTATTTTTTTTAATATACAAACCGTATTGGAAAAGAGTAGTGATTTCATCACCACACCAAAAGGGAAAAGTACAAATGCAACTACACCTTCTTTATGTGTTAAGTGTTAACAAGTGCGAGAATATAGACTGTACGAGAATGAAGTGTTTACAAACTTCATAGAAGAATAGATGGTAATCTGCGATGAATTGTGAGATGATTTTGAAGCCAAGAAATGAAGAAGATTGTGGTATGGTTTTGAGTTAAATATGTGCAAAAAGGGTTGAGTTGGACATGATTTTTGAATACAAGATGTAAAAAGAATCAATTGGTCTGATTTCTGTTGACGAGAAGAGGTGTTTTCAGAATAAGTGGGCTCGAATGAGATTGCAGTAACGAGGACAATGAAGAGAGTATGGATATGCCAATGATTTAGATGATACTGTGAATGATAGGTTTGTTTTGAATGTTACATATATTGCAGGGAAGGAGATAGAATTGTATTAGAAATCAACATGAATTTTATCTCCGAAGCAACAACAAACTGCACTCAACGTGTTTGTAGAAATGCTTGAACGACCAATTTTTACAACCAAGACTTGATGCTAGCTAGCTATGGTCCTATGTATATTCACAATGTGTTAGGAAGTATTTTACCGTGGACAAGAGTGATGGTTGTGCTTGAAGGCAAGATGAGGAGTTATGGGTAGCTATTGAGATGAAATTGGAGAGTAGGGGTAGTTTGAGGTGAA
Source organism: Papaver californicum (assembly GCA_023531435.1). NCBI lineage: Eukaryota > Viridiplantae > Streptophyta > Magnoliopsida > Ranunculales > Papaveraceae > Papaver > Papaver californicum. The sequence goes on from JAJJMC010016440.1 coordinate 3,831,624, forward strand.
CTGCCAAGAAGTAATTAGGGAATAAGAATGCATGTGTTTTCGTTAATTGTTGCAATTGGTGTTAGCAATCGTGAGATTGTTTCCGTTGATTGTTCTAGAATAAGAATGGTGGTGGAACATCAATCCATATTGTTGTTGTAATCGTAATAATATTAAATTTGTAAGATAAATGACCCATAATTGAACAATCAATAAATCCATGCAAAGAGAAAGTCTCCTTTAAAAACAAGACTCAGTATCTATTTTAGACAAAGAAAAACTCCAAACACCGTCTAAGAAAGACATAATAATTAAATAAGAGAAAGTACGAGAGTATAGAGAGTGACGATAACATGACATATACCGTTGGTCGAGACATACAAAGAAGACAATGAAGTGTTTATATATGAATAAGGATTATAGATAGAAGGAAGTGTTTATTTTTGAACTCACTACTTTTGAAACATATTATTATTCTCGACAATATAAAGACAAATCGACAATTTCTACATGACCAGGTGCATAGCACCATCTAAGAAAGACCTGGCAAACAAGAGAAATTAAGGGAATATAAAGAGAAACGGTGATATGCCACCGTTGATCGTGTTGGATGAACATGATAGTGAAGTGAGCGGGGAGTATAAAAAGGGATCCTTCCATGCCACCGTTAGTCGAGATGGATAAAGAAGGCAATGAAGTGTTAACTATTGAATAGAGATTATAGCTAAAAGAAGTGTTTATCTTGAACTCAATACTTTCTAAACATATTACTATTTTCTGAAAAATTAGTGTCAAACTTTATATAATCAAAAACTAAGTCGTGAAATTTTTTAATTACACAGGTTTCATTGTAATTGTTGATTTATGGGAAGACAATTTTGAAATTTCCAATTGGAGCCCTCCCTTGGGACGGGTGCGAGGCAAATCTCTGTTTTAGTGTGCAAGGTACCTAAGGTAAAAACATGTACACTATGAGTAGTATTTAAGCATGTTTTTTTGTTTCTCACGTCAATTTGGATCAGACCAAGATAATTCACAATAAATTATATGTTTTGTATTTTCATGGCTTAGTAGTTAGGTAAGAGTGATGTCTTGATGAATAGGCAGGTGATTGATCATCTAACAACGATTGAAAATCTTTTCCATCTTGACTATAGTTCGAACAAAATTTTAATATAGCAATATATAAAAATTTGGATTATCAAAGGGTATCAAAATTTTAATGCTTTTAGTTTCCATTGTCAAAGGTGTACAGAGTAGACATGCATCAAGAATTGGTACTCCATTGTGGTTTAAGCATTTTTAAATTCTTTGGTGGGAAACTTAAATTTCATTCATACTTTAGCGATATCCAAATCTTTTTAAACTATCATATACCATAGTTGGATTATTAAGGGATATAACATTTTCTTACTCATTAAAAATAATCATATTAATCAAGATTTTTTTTGAAGATGTCCTGATGCATCTGGACGTACGAAGGGTATAAATATAATTGGAGAACAATCAGCATATCCGTGCAAATCGCCAGGACAAGGTATCTACAAAAACCAAATAACTGACAAAGTATATTTTCCTAATAAAGAACAACTCCATACACCTATTAAGAAAGACCTAGTAAACAAAAGAAAGTATGAGACTATAGAAAACGATGATGACATGCCAACATTGATCGAACCGGATGAACATGATGATGATATGAAAGAGATTATAAAGAGGAATCCTGACATGCCACCGTTGGTCGAGATAGATGAGGAAGGCAATGAAATGTTTACTTATTAATAGAGAGTATAAATATCATGGGTATTTATTCTTGGACACACTGCATATTATTATTCTCCGACACTATAATTTTTAATTTTTTAACCAAAGGCTAATCGTGGAAAATTTGAGCTGAATGGAACCACGGGTAACCAATTACTCAACTTTTATTATGGATGTAAATCTTATAATTAAAAATGCTACCATGGCATTATTTCTTAAGGAAAAATGCCCATCTTTGATATGGTCTAAACTATAGTAGTCAATGGTTGCTTAAACGGTATAGAAGTACAAAAGGATAACAGTGAATTACTCCGGCCTATTGAAATGTATCATGGGACTAACATAGATTGCTCAAATTCCCATAAGAATTACAAAGTAGAGTTCAAACTTAATTAACTAACTACTATTGGGTTAATAAACTTATCAAGTCGAAAACACGATAAAATTACATGTCATATCTCTTATATATAACTCAGTGGGATACCCAGAGATGAACAAAATAGTAGTTGTATATATAATTTTAATTATTTTAAATCCAAAATTTAGGAATCAACTTCTTTCTTCGAATCATTAGATACCTGTAGGATATCAGAGTTTCATATACCTTTCAAAAATTAAACTAATCAAAGAGTATTACAAAAAAAATCTTATGCATTTAACAAGGGGTGCGGGGTGAAGCCCCACCATGTTTAATTAGTTGTTCCCATCAGTCCCGGTACGTAGCACAAGTTACATACTAGTGAAATTAATTCATGCTCAGCAAACTCCCGTCAGATTTACCTTACATCCATCGTATTTATTGTGAACGCAACAACTTAATTAAAGCCAACTTGTTTTACTTTCCATTTAAAATTTTAAAATTTTATTGTGACCCACTGGCAAAGAAATCTAGTCTTTTGGTCTTACATTAAATTTACTTCCCTTGCACCTGTACACCAATTAGCAGGTTCCAAGAGCAAAGCAAACATATGTGGGTCACATTACTTACAGGGGTAGTCAAATGAGATTTATATAGACTTTCATAGATTTTTTTTTATTGACTCCCGGAGACTTTGTAAATATAAAGATTTCCAGTGATTTTAAAAGATTGTTATAGAGAGTCTCTGCGACTTGTAGATACAAATACAGTGGATTTCTAGAGAATCTTTGTGATTTGTAGAGATAAAAATATGTAAAATATCTAACCATAAATTCAAAACATCTACCAACTTTTTTATATTATGCACGTTACACTGTTAACACAAGTACCATGAATACATAATAAAATTTGTGTTATTTGTCAAAATTAAAAACTCATTATTGTCACGTGCCTAAGTTTTCATTCTCTTTATTCCATTCATCCCATATTTTATTTACGATGCTATCTCGTCACTGATTAGCATCTTCTCGTTTTTGTATGATTGTCTTAAGGATATATTTGCTCAGTGGAAGAATCTGGTTCCTCTTTATTTTCATCAACTGGAAATTCATCGGAACGACATTCTTTGCGTAAAAAGTTGTGCAGTCCTGCACATGCCACAACTATTTCCGTTCTGTGTTTTGTATGTAAACTAGGGTGCACTCTTAAATATCAGTGACCTCCTATGATGAAAGGATTTTTTGATTAACCTCAGTTTCCATGTGAGGGGAAGAACTAGAGAAAAAACTACGAGGGTTAGAATTGAAACAAGAAACTCTGTTTGGGAGTTAGGTTCCCAGAGATATTGAGAACTGGGGTTAGAAAATTAGGGTTTTATAATGGTTTTTTTTTATACAATCCTTGTTGTATTAACTTTAAATTGGTATGAAATCAAACAATTCAAGGGAATGGAAGAAGAAGACAGAGGGGAAAGGAAGAAGAAGATAAGGAATAGTCGTGGATGGATTTTGGTCATTTGATAAGGCTGAGGAATGAGGACCTTTGGATTATATCTGTTCTACCCATATTTTCATCAAAAAGTCTCTTAAAGTCCCAATAAGTAACAAGTCAATGATTTTGAAGTCTATATCCAATAACAAGAGTGTTCGAGTGACTCTTAGCAAAACTTAATCCAATAACATGGTATTTTTAGAGAATTTGAAAGACTTAGAAAAAGTCTCTATCCAATAACAAAATAGCTTGGGAGACTCTCCCATAATCTCAATTGATTAATAACATATTTGAAAATTCTTTACAAGTCTTCCCGAAACACTTCGCCCAACACAAAAATGTGATGGGAGTTCGAAATAGAAAAGTTGTTGATAGAAATTGAGGAGATGATCAAGTATGCATAATAAATTCTTAGGAATACATGAAATGCACACTACTGGTCCATTTAGCACTCTAAAGAAGTATCATGTACTCCAAATGCCCAAACATAGTGGGATAATCTGAATGTACGATTCATTAGACGTTTTCCATCTGAAAGCCAATTTTTATGGTGCACCTATAAATATCAAAAAAGTACTCCCTCCATCTTTTTTTTATCAGTCCTCTACTCTATTTTGATCTGTCCTAAAATGGTTATCCGCTTCTGTTTATAGACATATTTTCTCAGTAAACTATCAAATATACCCTTATTTTTTATAATTATAAAACCATTTTTAATATAACTCAATCCAAAATATTAAACAATATCTTCATATATATATATATAAAATCTATTTAACATTTTTCATATTAATCTTCATTCCTTTTAAAAAAAAATAAAAATATTTATGCCTATAAATGTTAGATTATTTATAAAGTTTTTACCTATTGATATAATTTTTTTCATCTATATTATCTTTTCATCTCTTTTCTTGAAACACCATGGAAGAACATAAGCTAGACTATCTAGTTTCTCTAGCTAGGATATATTTGCGATCTCATAAATTGATTAAGTTCCTCTAAAGTGTCACGACGGGAAACCAAAATTAGTAGGAAGGAAATTCTTTTTTACCAGAAGTTAAAAGGAGTATATTATGTGTTCCTATAGTCTAACCAAATGTAAAATCGATAGTATAACCAAAATTAGTTGGGAAATATTTGATTTTATTTTCTTTTAAACATTTCCAAAAATAATAAAATTACCCGATATATATTTTAATTATATACTACACATGTTATTTTTAGATTTCGTAATAATCTAGCACTTAAAAAAGGTAGTCATGACATTTCCTCCGGTCTCCTTAATATGTTGACTTAGTCAAACCGGACTGATATAAAAAGACGGAGGGAGTATAAAAATGAGCGTTAACAAATATAAACAAAGACATATTATGCGTCCATCAACAATAATTTTTATGCATTTTAAAGTCTTTATTGGGACCAAGAAGTACTTAAAGTACCGTCGGTGGGAAATCGTTGATATTATTGGTTGTTGAAATAACATCATAGTTATCTTCTAGATAAGTTCTTGTTTATTATATGGTCATTCTCTTTTGATATAAGACAAATCAAGACTTTGAAGATTGACTATTGCAGATCTAAATGATTACATATTTGTGGAATAAAACTATTGATTTGCCAATGTTAACAGACTCCGTTATACGGGACAAATCATTTGTGAAATCAGGTGCAGGTTATTACTATGGAAGATTGATACTTTGAAGACTTGAAGTTTTTTTGTGTTTCTGATCTTGGCATGATTATATTTTTGACTTGATTTTCTTAGAAAACAATCTGTGAGGCCTAGTTGTTTGCTTTAAAAATATAACTTGTAGAATCAAGATTGATTATTTCAATAATCAACATCTTGGTTGATCTTGATCAAGGAGTTTTGGATCTACTATATTTTGGTATTTTAGTATCTTAGGTTTGAACGAAAGATCACTGACTCTGACTTATTATATAATATCTTTGGTATTTGTGATTGGATTTGAGTGGTTAGCAAATAGTTGAGTCCTTGTTATTCGTAATACGTTCTTGTTAGTACCTAAAAATTGATTCTAGAAAAAACAATATAGTGTAGAAATACTTTCTTTAGATTCGGAAATCAAAATGTATAGGGCAAGCCTAAACCACGATAGTAGCCGTTCTGCCCTGCTTCAGTCACAAGGAGAGAAAATGGGTTGATCTTAGGGGAGGGAAGCAAAGAAAGTTGAAAGGATTATATGTTGAATTGTTTGTAGAGATGTTGAACTATTGAGAAAATAACAGAGCTTGAGAGGATGATAAAATTATTTTAATTTCCTGAATGGGCTAAATAGCCTATTTATAATAGTTTGAGAACATACGATTTCCTTGTAAGTAGTGAAGGTAGTCAAGAGATGTAGAGATGGAAATTGTGGGAATAATGGTTTAACCGCCCATTATGCTTGGAAGTTTCTGGAAAACCAGTATCCCATTATCTCCTCAACTTCTATAACCGTCACCACTATTTTTTTTAACTTTCAGATCATGGGGTGTTTGCCACGCTACATGTTGTTGTAACCACCAGATCAAAACCCCATGAATAATCCCCCCATGTAATTGTTTTGATTTCTCGTAGAGTTAGTGGAGTCATGGACTCAAAAAAAGTGAGTTTGTTGTAAGATAATGCTATCTATAAGTTTGTGTCAACACAATATAATAATGGCCTAGTATTGGCGCTAATAGTAAGAGGAAAGGATGACATGAGTGAGGAAATGGGTAAAGGCTAGTACTGTGGCTAGGCGTCAAGGCTGACGCTTGTACTAGCTTGCTAGCGCTGTGGTAAGCGTCAAGGATGACGCTAATGCTGCTGGTGCTAGCGCTGAGGTAAGCGTCAAGGCTAATGCTAATGCTGTTGGTGCTAGCGCTGAGGTAAGCGTCAAGGCTGACGCCAATTACTAGCTTGCTAGCATTGTGGTAAGCGTTAGGGATGGCGCTAATGCCGCTGGTGCTAGCGCTGAGGTAAGCGTCAAGGCTGACACTAATTGCTAGCTAGCAAGCGTTGTGGTAAGCGTCAAGGCTGACGCTAATGCCGTTGGTGCTAGCGCTGAGGTAAGCGTCAAGGCTGACGCTAATCGCTGAGGTAAGCGTCAAGGCTGACGCTAATCGCTGCTGGTGCTAGCGCTAGAACTGCTGGGCCCTGTTTGGCGCATGCTTTGTTGGCTTTTTGGATTTTTGGATTTTTCCTAGCCTTTTGACACATGTGTTTGATGCTCATTAGTGTTGGGATTGTGGCTAGGGTTCGTTAAAGATGGCATTTGCTAGTGCCATGGTTATTTCTTATGCACCACTAGCTTTGGCATTCATTAATGTCGTGGCCACAACTATGACCTATTTTAGAGTTTCTCAGTCATGTGAGATTTAATTGTTTAGCATTTATGCTTAGATTTTGTGCAGTGCATTCAGAACATATTCAAGAGATTCAGCCGCGGAAGTTTGCAACTTAAAATTATGCTTGATACGACTCTGCAATTAGATGGTATGCATCTAATTAGCTTTATTTATTCATATATGGCGTAGCCTCTATTCTGAATGTTCGTAATTTTGTGTAATCAGTAAATTACGTTTTATACAAATAGCTTGCATGGATGCACGTGAAATAACGAGTATTTAATTGAGTAAGGCTCTGAAATTTCTATGGCGCATATATATATGCAAGAGTTATATGGGTAATTTAGCCACGAGCTGAATATGCATTCTCAATTCTCTTGTGGAATGCAAGATATCAATATGTATTCATAATTCTGATACCGGGTCAGGAATTTATACATATTTATTTCATGCTTCTGCAGCTTGGCAAAAAAAACAATATTACAGTTTTCTCCCTTGTCAAAAACTCACCATCAACATTCCTAAAAAAATTGTGTTGCAGAAGTCTTTACAAGAACAACACTTGGTAGTGGATTCTGTTAGGTGATTCACGTGAGTTGGCCACATTGGTTGTAGGCGGAGGGATATTGAGAAAACTAAGTAACTAAGGATATTTTATTCGGTCTCAACTATACGAAGTTGTAGTAATCAATTTGTATAGCGTCTTAATTCCGAGAGTAATTCAAACTGGACTAGGTCTTGGGATTTTTTTGCCAAATAATTTTTCTCGTTAACAAGATCTCTTGTATTTGTATTTTTTTAACTTTATAATTAAAGAAAATACACTTGCATGTTAACAAAGATCTTAGATCGATCCTATAATATGTACCTTGAGTGGTTTAGTAGATTATATCCAAAATAGTCTTTTCAAGTTAATCTTTTGTATTTGTTAGATTCGAAAATATTATATAAGGTTTATCTCGATATTGATTATTATAAAAGAATTAATGGTATAATCGGTACTTTATATTTTAAATTTTTGTTAATCTGTCCCTATCTATAGCGCCAAACTGTAGTAACAATAAATCCTACAACAGAATATGAAGATTTGACGATGCACCAATAAGCATAATACGATGTGTAATGGTAAGTACTAGTGATGCTTATGAATGAATGGAAATCAAGAGAATATATCATCACATGCAAATAATAAAGTAAGTAATGATTCTTCGTTTTCAGCATATACATATTTTTACGTAGTTAAGTTGTTAAATAAACCTCTGCCTACATATGATTTTACTAGTGTGAGTATCAAAAAGTTGCTTGACACGTGGCAGCAAAGTGCGG
>JAJJMC010016440.1:3844874-3891183 GCA_023531435.1 Papaver californicum
ATGATTAAATTAGGTTGTTTTGGGTTGGAGGATTTCTGCCCAAACAACTAGTATTATTGCGTTATCAGGGAAGGATAATGAGTAAGGTGATAATTAAAATGAGTACCGATTGTGATAATATCTAAATCTCTCAAGAACAAGTTACAATAACGATTTGATACTGGTTTTGCTATCTCATATTGGTTTTTTCGTGCTCCTAACGGTCTGATTGGATCTCCTTTTATAACCCTGGCTCTCGCTTCACTCTCGTTCTGTATCCACAACATATTCCTTTTGATTCCCCCGAGGAGGTGCCCGATTGTACTTTTCTGCTAACCCGATGGTCTAATCCCTGATTGACACGTATCCTTGCTACTCGGTCTTCTCCAGTTGATCGTTCTGATTTCACGTTAAATGCTCAGTTGCCTTTTTCATACTCATCCGTTCATTTTTCTAGTGCTTTAAGCGTGGCATCATTTCTAAGCTTTGGTAGATATCTCAATCTTCTTATTCACGTGGATAGGTTTGACCCTATGTTTGTCGATTGTTATTTCTCGGATGTGCTCCACTTATCCATCGTATATTTAAACCTTATGAACCGTAAATTGTAAAGTATATTATGTGTCTGGTGTAAACAAAGTGTAACTAAAAATAAATATTTTGGACTATTCATATTGGTCAAAAATATCTAGAGATAGGGAAGAAGTGTTCTACACCGAAAATAAATTCAAGTATTTGATATGAAAGGAGTGTAATTAAAAACAAATGTTTTGATACATTTTGATTAGTCGAAAACATAATCACATCTCTCGAGCAAGCTCTAAAATGCTTTAAAGCGTGGTGGCACATTTAAAAACAAAAGGGTGTTTAGGGTGTCCACAGTCGGATGAATATCCCAAACGACCAAAGACTAAAATTTTTTGTCTTTGGTCCGGCCCAAGAACAATGGTATATGGTCGGGCGTAGGGCTGCACAAACTCAACTCAACCCGTCAACCCGACCCGCACCCGCCCAAACCCGACCCGTATCTGGTCCGCCGATGAACGGGTTGGGTGCGGGTGATTTTTCTTAAACCCGCTTATCAACGGGTCGGGTGCGGGTGATAACTCCTCTCACCCGACCCGACCCGTCCACCCGCCATCTCACTCATCACTCATAACATAAGCATCAACTATCGAGTCTATTCCACACTTCATCTTCTTCAGTTTTTCTCTGTTCCATACTTCCATTTCTTCTTCTTTTCTTACAGAGCACAGTCACACCACCACCAGCACCGTGAACCCAAGTTACCCAACTGCATCATCAGTTCATCACCACCATCAGTGGAATCTCTATCAGGTTTACAGCCGTACAGGTACTGTTTCTTTTATTAAATTTTTTTTGCCCTAATTGAAATTAATGTGTTCATTACATGATTTAGTAGCAATTGAATATGAGTTTTATTAGTTTTGAGTGTTTCTAAATCTGTGATAGGGTTTTACTAGTTTTGATTGAGTGTTTGTAAATCAATTTTAGAACTAGGGTTCTTCAAGTTAAAATTTGGGGAATTTTCCCAAATCTGTTTCTAATGTCAATACATAATTAATGCTTGAATGGGTTGATATAATCTATTAAATTGGAGTTTAATAACTAAATTTGTATAAATTTGAACCTCTGGACCATAACTGTATGAATTCCATTGTTTCAATCCTGTTGAAATTTTCCAAGTAGCTTGCAGTTTGATAGAGGCAGAAGAAGAAGATTGATATGCTAATCTGTAGTAGTTTGTAACTTTGTGTTCCATTTTTTTTTCTGTATCATTTTCAAATTTTACTGTGAAGTGATTAGTATGGGGCTGCAAAAGGTCATCCATTTGGTGAGTCTTGCTCCAAGAAGTTTTATAATTTAGAGCAAGTCCCTTTGTATAGTTTGAGAAACTCAAATATTACCCCAAAAGTTCATTTGTTCCATCATCTTATTGTCTGTACTGTTCATCATAGTTCATTGTTGTACATTGTTGTTCTGCTCATATATTAAGATCCAGTGATTGATGTGTAGGTACCCTTAAGTGTGAGCTAAACGTGACTGCACTCTGCGGACAAAAATCTTGGACAGTTCCAGTGATTGCTAAATTTCTCACTGTATGATTATCGCCTCGGTTGTAGGCTTGTAGCTGAAATTTGGATATGTACTTTATTACATTATAGCATAATTCCTATATGAATTTTATGAATTTGGATATGACAAAAATCCTTTTTAAGTGAATTTTTTAGCATAGCATCTTGTTTAACAATATTTAGTTTATAATGAATACCAGCAGTAACCAGCTTTTAGGCTTACATAGTTACTCCAACTTCTATGCCTAACCAAATCACAGCTTGCTAATGATAAAAGAGAAACTGGACTAGGCAATATTGAATACTTACACTTGAGGGTCTCAGGATTCCTCATTTGCTCAGGTAAATAGCTGTAAAACAAAGAGATTAAGTACCTCTTTATAATTATGAAATAACCAAAAATAGTGCAGTTGATAAACAAGCACCAGGGCATGAATAACCACCTTCCATAATGTATAGAATTGTGACATATGTATCCTCTCTTACTGTTTGATTTAGCTAACCAAGACAGATAACTCATTCTAATTTCTAACCACTACGAAGTTGGAAATGCAAATATAATTACTGTTTGATGGAGCTGATGTATAGAAATTGTGACATATGTATTCTAATTTCTAACCACAGTGAAATGTTTTATGCAAGATTATTACTGCCGTTGCAGATTGCATTTAAATACATGTACATGTATCGAACAAATCTTAGTTTTCTTTTGAAAATTTATAAAATGTGTAATGTGTTATACTTTTCAATTTCTAATACATATGTATGTATGATAACTCACCCTTTCTGCCATCTCTGCCTTGTAGGTTATCAACATGGTTGAAATCTCAGAAGATGGTGTTAGTTCAGATCTTCCACTTGTACAAGGAAGACCACCCAAAGTTGTATGGGACCTCCACCTCAACGTCAACTGGCATCCTTAGCAGGGACAAGGAGTACAGCTGGGTCATCAGCGTCACCATCTAGTCAACCTTCATCATCCGCGACACCATCTTCTCAACCTTCATCATCAAATAAGAAGCCTAGAGTTGGTGTGCAGAAATCTTGGGTATGGAATCACTTCGATATTATAGAAGATGGTGCTAAAGCAAAGTGTAAGGATTTTCCAAAGGGTCGGGGTAGTTACAAGATTGGTGGTAAAACACATGGGACTACCAATCTTTCTCATCATTTAGAGAAGTGTATTGAGTACAAGAAATCAGTTAATAAGGAGCATGAAGGACAACAGACACTTGGTTTTCAGCCGTGCAAGTCGGGAGAGGAACCACAGTTGGTGGGGGTCAGTTTTTCTCAAGAAGGATGTAGAAAAGCGTTGATTAGGTTTATTATTACAGATGAAATGGCTTTTATAATTGTTGAAGGCGAAGGTTTTAGGGCTTACAGTAAGTTTCTTGAGACGAGATTTAAGATTCCAAGTCGTATGACATTGTATCGTGATATATGCACGTTGTTTTTGAATGAGAAGGCCGCATTGATAAGTTATTTCAAGACAAATAAGACAAGAGTATGACTTACTACTGATACTTGGACATCGATGCAGAACTACAATTACATGGTTGTAACGGCTCATTTTATTGATCAGGAAGGGAAGCTGCATAAAAGAATCATCTGTTTTTGTTTGATTGAAAGTCACGAAGGTAAACAAATTGGTAAGGCTTTGGAGAAATGTTTGGTGGAATGGGGGCTTGAAAGAGTATTCACTGTCACTCTTGATAATGCATCTGCGAATAAAACTGCTATTGATTATTTGAGAAAACAAGTTGTTAGTTGGGGTTCTTCATTACTTGGAGCTAAATTTTTGCATGTTAAATATGCGGCCCACGTACGTGCTCTTGTCGTTAAGGATGGTTTTAAAAAAGTACCATACATCAATTCTTAGAATCAGGGCAGTGGTAAAGTATGTCACAAAACTCCCGCAAGATTGAAGAAGTTTATGGATGCTGCTGAGATGGCAAGGATAGATTGTAAAAAAGGTTTGATTTTGGATGTGAAAACGCGGTGGAATTCTACTTATTTGATGTTAGTTTCTGCAGAGAGGTATGAAAAAGCTTTTGAAAGGCTACATGAGTCAGATAGGGCATTCCGTGAGAAGTTTTGTTATGATATTCCAGTACCATCTTTTCATATGGGTGACGGTGATGACAATGTTGATATAGATGCTGATTTTGATCTAGATTCTGACGATGAAGAAGAAGAAGTAGATATTCCAGAAGAAGAAGTAGATGTTGCTCTTAGAAAATCCAAGAAGAAGAAAAGGCCTCCAGTGCATGCTCCTGAAATTTATGATTGGTGCAATTCCAGAGTTCTGATTCAGTTTCTAAAGGTATTCTACGATTCAACTGTTGCTTTTTCAGCTTCTACATATGTTACTTCCCACTCATTCTTGGAGGAACTCGGTACTGTTCGTCAAGAATTAGAAGATTGGAAAAATATATACGAGGATCCTTTCTTAAGTCACATGGGCGATGTAATGTTGCTCAAGTACAACAAGTATTGGGGAGATTTTGAAAAAATGAATTCGTTGATGTTTATTGCTGTACTTCTGGATCCACGAGAGAAAGAACAAGGATTGTATGCGACTGTTGAATATTTAGTTGTGCATTACGACCCTGTGATAAAACAAAGAAGGGTAAAAGCTTGGGTTGATAAAGTTAAAAAGGATTTTGATGAACTGTTCACAGCTTATAAATTAGAACATACAACTGAAAGTGTGATATCTTCATCCGAGTCTCTAGGTAACTCTAGTTCTACTTTTGCTCAAGGTTCTTCTATTTCTGGCAAGGCTAAGTGTAGGGAAGAAAGGAATAAACGCAAAAACCAATTGAGTAATGTGGAGGATCATAGAAGATCTGAGGTGGAAAGATACTTGGCTGAGCCTATCTACTCTCCGGCCAATGAGAATTCTTCTTTTGATATATTACTTTGGTGGAAGATCAACTCTGCGAGGTTTGGCATTTTACCACTCATAACCAAAGATATATTTGCTATACCTGTTTCTTCTGTTGCTTCTGAATCAGCTTTTAGTACCGAAAAACGAATTTTGGATCCTTTTCGAAGTTCCTTAAAGCCTAGAACACTTGAGGCGTTAATTTTATTGCAAAATTGGTTACGTACACCAATTGACAAAGATTCTTCTAGCCTTGGAGTCGAGGAGGAGGAGGTTGATGTTCTTGAGTCGGGTATAATTTGTACTTCATGGATCATGGTTCTTAAATTCATATACTTTATTACTATTGGTATTTTTAATCTTTTTTATTCTAATTGTTCATTTCTTTTGTTCAGAGCTATTTGGTAACCTTGCTGCTTCTTCCATCATCATAGATGACGATTGATTCCTATTCGGTGACCTGGATGGTGCTGCTACTAAGATGAACTTGTTTTTGTTGCTAGTGGGAATTGTCGTAGAATTGCATATTAAAACTCTAATTTTATTGTATAATTTTGAATGTTGGGACTTAGATTTTAAGATTATCGATTGTTAGTTAAAATGGTTTATCAGGTGGCGCGCGTGAGGATCAAAAAAACAGCCAAACCCCTGAAAAAAATTTGCATGATTTTCTGGGCGGGTGACCCGCACCCGTCCGACTCTACCCGCCATCTGGGCGGGTCAGACCCGACCCGACCCGAGGACCAGGTGGGTCGGGTGCGGGTGGGAAAAAAATAAACCAGCTGGAGGCGGGTCGGGTGCGGGTGAGGCCAAACCCGACCCGACCCACCCGTTGTGCAGCCCTAGGACTCGGGCGGTGCTCTAAAATAACGCCTAGTGTTGGGCGGTGTCCTAGCGTATCGCTTGTTGAGACGGGCGTGATCCTAGCATACCGTTTGCGTCAGGCGGTCTCCTAGCTGAACGCTCGATGTGAGGCGGAAACGTAAGATAACGCCCGATAGTGGACGGTCTCCTAGGACCACGCCCAAGAGAAGGGCGGAGCACTAGACAATCGCCTGATAGGGCCGTGTGCCAGCATCACGCCTGATCAAGTAACCCTTGTGCGAATGGAGCGTGTGAGAAGAAAGGGACGGGCGGTGTCCTAGCGCCTCGCCTAAAATTCCAAGCGGAATGCTAGCGGCCCGCCCCATCTTCTCTTCTTTCTTCTTCAGCCGCAACTTCCCCTGAACCCCCCATTTTTCTCCTGAACCCTATTTTGTTCAAAAGCAAACCCTCTTCCGCCTCCCCCTCTTGAACCCTATTCTTCACAAACGATCCCCCAAAAAACCGCCTACCTTTTTGAGGTTCCGCTCAAGATTTTTTCAAACATCCAAGCGCAATCAAGGTAATTTCTTTCCTTCTTTGTAAATTATATTTGTTTTGTAAATTAAATTTAGAATATGTTTTATTATTATGTTTTGTTAGTTAAATTGGTTATATATGTTCAATGATTAAACATGTGATTATGAAATAAAGATATTTAGGTTTTGGAAATTGTAATTATGGAATTGGAATAATTTTTAGGGTTTATGAATATTGTAAATTGGGTATAAAAAATTGATGATAATTTGTTGAATTGATGATATAATTGATTAAGTTGTTGTTTAATTTGATTTGGGTTGTGGTTAATTTTTGATGAATCGACTAGATTGTCTTGAAAATTTGTGATTTTGGAATGTTTGTGTTTTAAAACCTATGGAATTATATATTTGATGATTTTTTGGTACAATTGAGGCTTTGATATTGGAGTATTTTGTGAATGATGAATTTTGTTCAAGAATGTTTGATTTTTGTATGTTGGTACATATGATTATGTAATTAGATAATTACTTTTGTAATTATGAAATTATTATGTTTTTTCTTGATTTATTGATTAATGTATATTTTTATGTTTCTGCATTGTGGGGATTACTCTTGATTTTCAATGTTGTATGAACTGTTTGCCCAGATGTTGAGCAGTGTGACGTCCAGATTCGTTGGTCGAAAGAAGAGGGCCAAAAAGACTAAAATTGTTCAGGATTCAAATGAAGACCGTATTATTGAAGAAACGGTAGATGTTCCCGGGTTGGAACACTATACAGTTGTGGAAGATACTGAGAGTCACGCCTCCACCAATATTACTTATTCAAGCGTCGCCAAATTCAAGTTTTCACATCGTGGTTCTCTCAAATCGGTCCTTCAGACCCATGCATGTATTGTTAAACATAACCCTAGGGTCAAATATATTATTGAAAAAGGAGGATGGGACTGATTACTTACCATGGATGTAGTACATTCATCGCATGCACTTATTGACTATATTGTTGAGCGTTTTTGGGATACCACAAACACTTTTCACTTCTCGTTTGGTGAGCTTGGGTTCACACCCCTTGATTGGGTAATGTTGACAGGACTTAGTATTGGTATTGGTAGTCCTATTCCGTATGACTCAGGGAAGTTCCAATTTGAATATGTCCGGGAGCATATTTTTCCTGAACATAAAGATAGTGAGGTTTGTAGAAGAGAACGTATCCCCATCCAGTGGGTTTCAGATACAATTACGATTGCATTTTTGAGCACATATTTTGATCCTCAAACGTTGGTTGCGTCTAACGATGATAGCATACTTGCTAATAGAGTGGCAAGAGCCTTCTATATGTATGTTTTGGGTCAACTATTCTTTTCAAATGCAAAAACCTATATTGATGCTGGATGGTTAGCTGCTTTTGAGGATCTAAATGCAGTTAATGATTATGATTGGGGTAGTGATGCATTTTCGAAATTGTATTCCGGTCTCGCCGCATCTGGCAGGGGACAAAAGTCATTGGTCGGACCCTTCCAAATATTGGAGGTAACTTTCTTAGTCTTATTTATAATTCTTTTAAATTGTTTTTTTGTTGCTCAGTTATTTATTCCATTGGTTTTCATGACATTCTAGTTTTGGGGGTACGGATATCTGAGCATTTGTCGGCCAAAGAACCCATCGCTTGAAAGTGAATAAATATGGACTAGATGTTGTCGGTGGACGGGAACAAGGAGGAAGAGTATTGATATTGTTCGCTCAAGGACATCTCTGAATCAGTTGTCTGTAGCCGATGTGACCTGGAAACCGTGGGAATCTGCGATCATGGTCCTGGATTCTGAAATTGGACGGAAAGCTGTAGAGCTCTCAGAGAAAAGGGTTATATTCTCTTGGCTAGGCACTGTGAGTTTATAATGTATTTCCATTGTAATGTTTTTTTTTTTTTGAATTTTGGTTAATTGATTGGTTTATTTGTTTATTGTAATTTTCTTTTCAAAGAATAACATGTATCTCGGAGATCGGTGTTGGAGGCAGCACCATCAAACATGGGGCGTTCCTAGCAACCCGCCTAGTCGTATTTCCAACTTGACCGACGAAGATGCTGAGGAGATGAGCGAAAACTGTCTGCTCCCTGCAAGTGAATTAGTACGTGTCGTTAACTATGATCTGTATATGGAGTATTGGCGACATGTAACTAACCTGCAGAAATATGCCACCAAAGTCGATTAGGAGGTTGAAACATACGGTTATGCTGGTGACCGTATTAAACACAACATCCAACGTCCTCGTGAACATGGACCCATTCCGCCTCAACAAAAATTGTCATACGTAAGTATACAACAAACCACTGTAAATTTGATTTTAGTATATAGTAATGGTTGAGAATTTGATTTTAATTTTTTCATAACAGGTCGAGGCTTATGGTTTGTTCAAGATTATGCTGATTTTACGCAAGAGTTTTGTAACTTTACATTAAAATAAACTAAGGAGAGGATAGACTTTTTCGTGGCCAAAGATGCAGAAATACGGGGTCTACAAAATGATGTGAGCATGTTGAAATCACAGCTTGCCCATTTTCGTCATCAACAACCACCCATTGGGTTTGGCACGTATGCTCAAACTATGCCACCACCGATGTGGAACACCATGGGTCAGGGATCGTCATCAACAATGCAATCAAGTAACTATAATTCAAGATCATTTTTGCCTCTGTTTATGCCCCCGCGCTCGGCGTCCGAGAATCAAGATACAGAAGAGTAGTAATTCATTAGCATTGAATTGTTAGTTGAACAGAAAACTTTTTCTTTTGTCACATTTGAATTGTCTTTTCAAATTCCTTTTCTTACATTATCGTTGTCTTTTACCTGCTTTCTGTTGTCATCTCCTAATATTTATAATCTTTTCTTTTGTCCTTTATATCTGTTTTGGATTGTCAATTCAAAACTTTGTATTTTTTTTCCTTTGTCGTTTTGGTCATTTGGTATTGTCTTGTCAACCGACATTTCATATCTCTGATGCGTCTGTTCACCCCACTTGCCTCAACTCTATTTTTGTATTAAAATACCAACCGTGTTTTGTCATCTCCTAATATTTATAATCTTTTCTTTTGTCCTTTATATCTGTTTTGTATTGTCAATTCAAAACTCTATATTTTTTTCCTTTGTCGTTTTGGTCATTTGGTATTGTCTTGTCAACCGACATTTCATATCTCTGATGCGTTTGTTCACCCCACTTGCCTCAACTCTATTTTTGCATTAAAATACCAACCGTGTTTTGTCACCTCCTATTATTTATAATCTTTTCTTTTGTCCTTTATATCTGTTTTGTATTGTCAATTCAAAACTTTGTATTTTTTTCCTTTGTCTTTTTGGTCATTTGGTATTGTCTTGTCAACCGACATTTCATATCTATGATGCGTCTGTTCACCCCACACTCTGTTTTTGCATTAAAATACCAACCGTGTTTGGTCATATCAAAACTCAAAATCTTATCTTCATTTGCCTATAAATTGAACACTCGATTCTCAAATTATACAAACCAAAAATACAAACATCAAAAAGCAAATGGCATACTATCAAAATAACAATCAGTACTATGGTTCTTGTTCTTCTATTCCTCCTCCTCATTCTTCTTCTTCTTCTTCTTCTTATTCTTCATCTTCTTCTTCTTCTTCATCGTGTGATGATGATAACAATAGTTTGTACTCATCAGACGAAGGTTTACTTACATTGAGCAAAAATAATCAAGCAGTCACTGCGGGATTGATCGTTTCAAGTATGAACTGGCCTCATTCTCGTAACCAAATACCAAGAGAGCGTGATGACGGTGCAAAACTTCTATGGAAAGATTACTTTTGCATAAAACCAACGTTTCCTCCTCATGTATTTCGTAGAAGATTTAGAATGCGACGAGAATTATTCAACCGTATATTGGGAGATGTCGTAGCTGTAAATAATTATTTTGTTCAAAAAAGAGATGCTTGTGGTGTTCTTGGATTAACCCCTCAGCAAAAAATTACTGCAGCAATACGAATGTTAGCTTATGGATGTGCGACAAATGCAATAGATGAGTATTTACGGATCTAGAAACCACAGTTTTGGAAGCAACTCGTAGGTTTTGTAAGACGATAGTGCATCTGTACGAGAAAGAATATTTGCGCACACCAACTAAGCGTGATGTTGAACTGCTTCTTGCTGAGAACAAGGAAAGGGGATTTCCGGGGATGCTGGGTAGTATTGATTGCATGCACTGGAAATGGGATAAGTGTCCATCGGCTGAATCAGGTGCTTACACTGCGTACAAAGGTAGTGAAAGTATTATCCTGGAGGCAGTGGTGTCATATGATCTGTGGTTTTGGCATGCATTTTTTTGTATTCCTGGTTCTAACAATGATATAAATGTGATGAACCGTTCTTATATTTTCAAAAAGTTTATCAACAGGAAAGCACCGGCTGTGAACTTTGTTGTCAACGGATATCATTACGATATAAGTTACTATTTTGGTGATGGAATATACCCGGAGATAACTACTATTGCGATGTCGATTAAACTTCCAGATTCGGCGAAGAAACAAAAATTTTCTGCTAGGCAAGAGGGTTGCCGAAAAGATGTAGAACGAGGCTTCGGTGTACTGCAAAATCAATTTGCAATCATCAAGCAACCAACACGAATGTGGAATCCTGACGTACTAGCATATATAATGAAAACTGTAATCATTCTACATAATATGATAGTGGAGGATGAGCGTTTACCCGATGATTGGCCGCAAGAGTATGATCAACGCAGTCATGGTACACCGGTAAATATTTCTAGACACAACACTGTTGAAATTTCGAGAATGAGATTGGACCAACGCCGACGTGCAGTATTCGACAAAGATACTCATATTCGTTTGCGAAATGACTTGATCGAACACTTATGGTCAGATTTTGGTGAGGATTAAAAATTTGTAAATCCTATGGATAGGTTTTGTGGGTAAATCTCCAGTAAACCCGCCCGAGACACAACTCGGCCGCTAGGGGCACCTAGGGGTTTAAAGGCTTGCTGCACATGCTAAGTATATCCGCGATGCCTGCGAAAGTGAGTTTAGCTCTACTTATTAGCTCATGTTATTTTTTTTTATCATAAATTACAAACTCATTTGCTAGCCGAAGAGTTGTCTCATTTGAAAATGGAGTAATGAGTTTGAGTTATTTAGAGAGAATTCATGAACAATTCTGTATTTAGAGAGAATTCATGCTAAGTAGTAAGTTTTTGAAAATACTAGCCGTTAAGTCTCTCTCTTTGTAGGTAAAAATGGGTTGTTATATCTGGATCGGTAGTTATAGTATGTTATTATCTACCGATTATATTTTACTAGTATGACTATGGATAATTGAGGTAGTTGTGCAATTATTTACAATGAAAGTACAATCAACGACTAGTTTTTGAAATTATCCTATAAATACATCTTTTTTCTCTACCAAATACCACACACCCCTAGTTTCATACACTCTACAAATTTTATTTAATCATCTCCTCTTTTTAATTCACTTCACAACTCTACCTACAAACATGGCAACCTTTGATTCAGCTGAAGATTTGGCTATAACCAAAACATGGCATAACGAAACCCAACGTGAAGATGTCATAGCTGGAAGGGTTGAACCTGAAACTTTTTGGGGGAAGATCTACATCCAATATGTTCAAGAATATGGAAATCCAAAGCAAAGATCTCTTGAACAAATTCATGATAGATACCAACTTATCCGAATAGGGATAGCTGATTATGTAGCTATACAACAACGGATCTTTAACCCCACCCATTTAGGCTTGTCGATCCAACAATTTGTAAGTATCTTTTACATAAGCTAAGTTGTTTGGTCTTCCAATAACAACATAGTAAACTTGATGAATTATGTTTTTTTTTTCCTATGCTTGTGTAGGAGGATCTCGCAAAAATGCACTACTATCAGAAAAAAGGAGAAGTTCACATTTGTTGAAAGCTACGAGTTCATTAAGTCCAAAGTGTAATCGGAAGTAACTGCTAACTTTATCTACCGATTTTGAGAATTTTTCTAACTTTTGTCAGAGTTTGGTTGTAATCGGTAGTAATTTTTTAACTTTATCTACGGATTATGGAAAATTTTCAAATATTTTCTCAGAGTTTGGTTGTAATCGGAAGTAATTGTTTATCTTTATCTACCGAATTTGGGAAATTTTCAAATATTTTGTCAGAGTGTGGTTGTAGTCAGAAATTAATATTGAACTTTCACTACCGATTCTAGAAATTTTAATTGTTTTTGTCAAAAAGAAATATAATCGTTAGATAAGGCAACTAATTAGCCGCGATGCCTGCGAAAGTGAGTTTAGCTCTACTTATTAGCTCATGTATTATCAATATATTTTAATAGATGGCCATATTTCATTAGTTAATTAATTTTGTAAAACAGTTGAACGTAAAATCATTTCATTGAATCGAAAAGGCATACATCGCGTAACATTAAAGGAGATGAAATATAATAAATCAATATATTAACTTAATCAAACCTATTATAAAATCTTCAACGGGTCATATGACGCTCGGGACGACGTTCTTCACATCTTCGGAGAATAATCAACACAAAAGGATTGTATTCTTCCATCACCCTTATGATTTCGAAATGAGGTTGGTACCTGAAATATGAACGTTTCCATCTTCTCCATTCCTCCAGATATCTGGAAACAACTTCATCATCAGTTTCATTCATAATTCTTCTTTCATTCACCTTAGCGGTTAAAGAAGAAAATTCTAGTACTGCCCTTGTGATTTCCATATATCGACAAAAAAAGGCCTGCTCTGTTCCGGTTATTGGGGTTACCGGTTTCATTACAAAAGTTAGCATGGATATGTTCTAACCATTCCATGCTCATTGAACCATTCATCCGACGTTCATGACCCCTTGTTGGATAATGTAATACTATGTTTCGACATAGGGATAAATCTTCCTCTAGGGTAAAATTCTCTGCATTAAGCCTAAAATTTTCGTAAGACATAATTATGAAAACGAGAGATTATAAATTTTCTATGAAATGTAAAAGATGTGAATTTGAAATAGGAATGATAGATATAGTTTCATTTATTTATAGGTGTATCAGAATACAAATTATAACCGTCGACAATGGTAAAAAAACGGTAACAAAATCAGGTAAATTAACTAGGCGGACTCCTAGGGGCGCACCTAGAACTGAACGGACGCCTAGGGCCGTGCCTATAACTGAGCGGTGACTTAGCGCGACGTTTAGGTTTGGGCGGTATCCTAGGATTACGCTCAAACTGGGCGGTATTCTAGCGTTACGCCTGTTAGTGGGCGTGATCCTAGAGCCTCGTTCCATCAGGCGTATTCCTAGGTTAGCTCTTGATCAGGCGTATTCCTAGGTTACCGCCCATGTTTTTGAGCGTTGTCCTAGAATAATGCTTGATGCCAGGCGGTTCACTACGAAGCCACTTGATTCTAGGCGCTTCACTACGATGCCGCTCGACTAAACGAAGTTTATTCCAGAAAAAAGACCAGATTTAGTCTATTATAGTCGATTTTCTGGACTAAACCCCAAATCTACTCGTCCCGCTGCGCCTCACAATTCCGGAGCAAAGACTAGTTTTGATCTTTAGTCCATGTTTTGATCGTCCCATTGTGGACGTTCTTAGGGATTTGGTTTGAAGAACCTATGAGAACCGCCGGATAGCAATACATGGACAATAGCTAAGGTGAGAGAGTAAACTGTAAATATAACCTGGCTATATTTAGGCCTACCTGAATTATTTTGGCCCTACCACTAAAAGTTAAAATAGAGTCGTTATGAAGTAAATGCCAAAACCCCTTATCCAACTATTAATGCGAACGCCTAATTTACCCCATGATTAATTAGTGTTAATTAATTCAACTAGTAGTTGTTTAATCATATTAGTTGTGAAATCAACTAATTTTATGTAATCATCAAAACTTGTAAAAATCTCAGAAATTTTTGATTATTTTTTTAAGTTAATCAACCCAGAATCGGTGGTTACGATGGTCAACGTATGACGATTCTGGTTTGGTGTTCTTCGTAATTGAAGAATACTTGAATCGTTGGATATGACCATTAACAAAAGGCCAATTCTTAAACCGGTGGATGTGGGTGTTATTATCAAACGATCTGGTACACTTTCGTAAAAGACGAATTTCATCCATAATTTAGGAAATCAGCACATTGCATTACATAGTTTAAGAAATTAGCGTATTGTATTACATAGTTTAGGATATTAGCGCATTGGATTACATAATCTAGTACGCGTATTCTTGATGCTCACAAATTAATACATCGTTAATGAACCTCCAAGCATATTGGTTCAGCACGTTGTATTCCCTCGCGTGCATGAACATTCTTTTCCCGTTTCGAATTCTCCATAGGCTATTGAATCGTTCGACCTAAAATTACATTGATTACAATTTAGTATACGAACATCAAAATATGAGAGAGGGATAAACATGCCGAACTACTCACTTTATCGTTATTAGAAGCTTGAGGATGATGCTCGTGAACCATTCTTCTAATTTTACGGAACTCTCGCATTTCTCTTTTGATATGGTAGAATCTAAATGCTAGATCTCTCTATTTGCGATGTTTAGGATTCCCGGTGCGGTCATAGAAGAATTCTTTGACTCTCTTCCAAAACATCGAATAAATTTTGTACGGACGTTCGCGAAAGACAAGAACGAACGACTTGACGAGCTCCAAATCTTCTTCCGGTTCCCAACCCATTTTCCCTGGTCTACTTGAGTTGTGGATGAAGTGGGAGTGAGTGGAAGGTGTAAGTTTGGGGCAAGTTGGGTCAGGGATAGAGGTCCTTCTTATATAGCGGAAGTCCCAACGACTAGTTTTTTTCGAAAAACTCAAAATTTGGGTGAAATATTCTGTAAGAATCGTTCGATATGTAAGACAACATTAAACGATTCTGGTTTATCGAAAATGTCAAAAAGTAGGCTTGATAGAATCGTTCTATTATGATGTCCATCCAACGATTCTAAGCTAAAAAACAACAAGAAAATTAGCATTTTCTCTACTTAGAATCGTTAGATATGGATGTCCACATTGAATGATTCTAGGCTAAAAAACCAACAAAAAGTTCATTTTTTTCTCTGCTTAGAATCGTTTGTTATGGATGCCCACATCGAACTATTCTTCCCTAGAAAAACAACAGAAAAATTCGTATTTTCTCTGCTTAGAATCGTTAGATATGGGAGCCCACATCAAACGATTCTAGGTTAAAAAACCAACAAAAAATTTGGTTTTTCTCCGCCTAGAATCGTTCGATATCGATTCCCACATCGAACGATTATTCCCTAAAAAAATAACAGAAAAATTGGAATTTTATCTACCTAGAGCGTTAGATATGGATGCCCACATCGAACGATTCTAGGATAAACCAACAGAAAGTTTGGTTTTTTCTCTGTCTAGAATCATTTGATATGGATACCTAGATCGAACGATTCTTCCCTAAAAAACCAATAGAGAATTGGTTGTTTCCAAATCCATAAAATCGTTTTATATGAACGTTGACATCAACCGATTCTGAACTCCTGGAAAAAGTTCTATATTTTCTGTCCAGAATCGTTTGATAGGTTTATCCACGCCGAACGATTTTTCAATAAAAAAACCCAGAGTTCCAATGATAAATTAGCCCAAATTTTAGTTTTTTTTCTCACGTCTTATAGCCAACACAACAATTTGAAAACCAACTAAATTTGTTCCTTCATAAACTAATAAACCTAATTATCCATATGTTTAAATCCGAATGACAA
The DNA here is from genome assembly GCA_023531435.1 of Papaver californicum. Taxonomy (NCBI): domain Eukaryota; kingdom Viridiplantae; phylum Streptophyta; class Magnoliopsida; order Ranunculales; family Papaveraceae; genus Papaver; species Papaver californicum. The sequence continues at coordinate 3,860,958 of JAJJMC010016440.1, forward strand.
ACATAAATTAAAGACATAAGTTTGAAAAACAATAATGCATTTATTCAACCACATCACCGCCTACCCCACGACCACGATCACCTCGACCTCGTTTTGGAGGTCCTTGTCCACTGCTTGATTCACCTCGAGCAGCCTTTCTAACTCTTGGTTTTTTTATTGGCACCGGCTCCGCCGCCTCCCCAAACCTAGCACCAGCTTTTTCATCCTCTAGAGCCCGGTATTCTTCAATCATCGCCTTATTCGCCACAACATGTTCTCCTTTCCCTATACATATTTTTGTTTTGTTGATTATATACATGATCCGTCTTCTCTGTTTTCATTTCAAACAACAAACAAGTTATAGTTCATGCTAAACACTCGTAACATACCATAAGAGACCACAACATGTACCAGAACATCGAGAGCTCTATCTCGGTCCTTGATCAAAGGTCTTTCGTCTATTCGTATCACACGAGTGTAACAAACATTGAGGTAGCACGACATATACGGTGGGACGGCTTCAACATCTGAGTTCGTAGCACTACCCACTCTGCATAGTTTAGACGCCCTATTCTCCCAAACAACTTGAGTTGGTAAAGGACGGTGGACATCCTCAATATCCTTCTGAAGAAAACTACATTTATCCATGTCAAATATGAATGTGGTTGCATCAGGGATATCCTTCACAAAACCACATTGCTTCTCCACTCTTGTCGAGTTGTACATTACATAGCCTCTGGGGTGAAAAAGAGGTCCATGGTAACGTTGTTCCTGGAGCCCAACCAACGTTTCTTCCGCAAATGATTCCTTGTAAGGGTTAAATAAACATCCTCCGTTGTCAAGTTGTCCCGCCGCCGCCTCAACTTATGGAGGTTCTTTTCCTGATTCTTCGTCTTACCGTTGAAGGAGTATTTGCTTCCAAAAATTTTACGGTCCCAATTCCCCTGCACACTGGCCCTCTTAGCAAACTCTGGGAAGTGCAAATATATCCACACCTATATCAACGTAGGAATATATGTGAAAATAGGAATACTAATACAAACAAAACTCCATACCTATACCCATTGAATTACCTGGAGAAGCGACATACCCTCCAACTTGGGTCTTGTCTACCCTAGTACAATTTCATATTTCATTCAACAATTATGCAAGGAAAAAGTTCCCCAAGAGTACTCGCTGACTTTCTTCAATGGTTCCACTAACTGGATGTAGTTGGCGTTCACCCGAGAACCGGAAATATCAGGGAAGATAACAGGGAGCTAGGACAATAATGCAATCAATATTCTTAATAAACAAACCAGAAACAATATCTTTTGGATTTTTAGATTTATGAATGAAATAATAAAACAAACTAAACTAATAAAACAACTATGCAGAGAGAGTCGGTAACCAGGGTTTTTAGTATCCACCACTATTTCTATTTAATTGCTGAAGTGAAACATAACTCCTGAATATTTACCTAATGTTCGTTCTATCGACATCACCTATTATATATGTTAGAGTCGCAAATATCACTGGGACACCCTAAGCATGGCGCATCAAAAACTCTCAGTCTCAGTATACACCATCAAATTGCGTTAGCGAGAAAATTATATGAAACTAATTATAGGTTCACAAATAATACCTGGCTATTCTAAGCATACCCTATCTAAGGATTTAACCCAGGCATGAAATATCAAATAAGTAGACAAATATATTTGCTATCCTATTAATTCTGAGAATAGGTTACTGTATTATACAGAACCGGTGAAGCAACAACTAATTTTATCATTAAATCAATAAATCAGAATCAAGAATTAATCTATTCAAATCATAATAGTCTGTATCAAATAGTTCGATTTAATTGATCTAAATCTCTTAGTGGTTTCAACATAAACCCTAGTTACACAAAGATTAGCAAGACATAACAATAGGTTTCTCAAAATCCATTAAAATAATTAAAAAAAGTAGAGATAGAAAGATATCACTGTGTTTCCGGCTACCAGCACCAACCAGAAAAACGTCAGACTTTGTCTCCAGAGTACTGTGATGTAATTTTAATATAGTGGTAAAAAGAGGTTCGATTCTCGAACTTGTGAAGGTAATGATTTTAGAAAATAATGATTCTAATTAAATCTAGAAAATTCCAGGAGTAAGAGAAAGACTAAATAACCTAAAGATGATTTTTGAATAATTTTAAAAGGACCAGGAATCAGGAATCAGGTAATTCTAACAACCTATGTGATTAATCAGATAATTCTTTTTAAATTAATTGAAGCGCAAGTAATTGCCAAAATTGGTTTCGTTATGCTAACAAACAGAGGTAAATCACAAGCATGGACTATCAAAATTAATTAATCAAGCATAATCCATCAGGCAAAAGCACAACTGTTGAAAGAAAACCGTTTTCACTATTTAAAACTATGCAATTCTAATTACAAAAGAATTATAAATAATTATTAGAAAATAATTAAATCACATAAAATTGAGAAAATTACCTTATCCATCATCCCAGTAAATAAACTTAGCCCATGGTGAAGAAAACTTGCTCAAAAGATCTCTTCATTGCTCAAAATATCAATTACAAAGTGAAATAATGGTGTAACAGCTGAACAGAGATGTTTATAAATGTTACAGAACAGGGTTCAGCTGTAACAGAAAGCTTTAAGCAACAGGAGTATTCAAATTCTAAGGCAACAGGAGCAGAGCTGTAACACTGGATATGCAACAGATACAGACGTTGCTTAGTCGTCTTCTTCGGTGATGGCTGATGAAGAACAGTGCCGGCGATGCACCAGCAGGTGACCGGCGGTGCCGGAACTCAACCGGAATTGCTCTGAATCGATCTCTAGGGTTTTTTTTTCTTCATTTACTTCGAATCTCTTGGTATTTATAGGCTTAACAAACCCTAGAGAGAGTTCTAAACCTAATAGAACTCTCTCAAATCACTCCAATCTTCAAATCAAACAGGAACCGAGTCCTGATTCCGGCCAAAATTGGGTTTCCCGAGCTGATTTCACGGGATTTTTCACTGTCTTTTGATTTCTTCCAACTCTAATCGCAATGGGTCATCTTTAATTGCCGAAAACAACCCAAAAATCGCAACCAAATCCTTTTCCTGTTTGCAACAGGAACTCCCTGTTGACCCGCTGGGTTGACCCGCTGGGTTGACCCGATCCAGCTCAGCCCGATCCAAGGGTGCCCCAATCCAAAGTGTGGGTGCCTTGATCCATTTTCCCGGGTGCCTTTAACACTTTTTGAGCCAATTTTTCCACAAATCTTTATTCTTCTAATGTACCTACAAAAGCATAAAAACACGTAATAGACACAAAATCGAATACTAACTCACTAGAAATTAAGGTGCAATTTAGACACTAAAATGTGTCTATCAAATACCCCCAAACTTACTATTTTGCTAGTCCTCGAGCAAACTACTCTAAAAATAAAGTAAAAATCCTAACTCACTTTCGCAGGAATCGCGACTACATTTAGCATATGCAGTAAGCCGTTAAACCCCTAGGTGTCCCTAGTGGACGAGTTTTGTCTCGTGAGGGTTTACAAGAGGTATACCCACAAAACCTGGATCTAGATCTTAGCAACACGTGAACGATTAAGGATAGACACTAAACAAGCTAGTTAGTTGGCTACTCAGATATTCGGCTATAGGGACCATTACTCTTTATGGATCCAATCACTGTACACGAGTGTTAACTCAAGCATACTAAAATTCATATCTAAGACAACAGAGTTCTACTCAGACAGTTATCTAACCACCCATCACATGAAAAGACTTAGAAGATGAACGTAGACTGTAGAAGGTCGCAAATGTTGACTGAGGCAAACGATGTGTCCCATATCTGTCTGAAGGTCAGTACCAAGATGAAACCTAGTGTGTCGAGATACTCCCCATTTATTTTCAACGGTTACTACTAACTAAAATATTTACAAGTTCCCGTGGATCCTGTGTTCCACGCTTGCTTAGGCGACGGAGACAGGGAGAACTTTAAAATACCAAATACTATTTTTTCTCAATTTTTTTCTAACTTTTTTCGATTTTTTTTTTTCTTTTTCTTTTTCGAATTTCTTTTTTTTTTTTTCTCTCTTTTTTTTCTTTGACTCCTAATACATGTGTGTTCCCATGGATCCTGCATTCCACGCTTGCTTAGGCGACGGAGACAGGGGGACCACACACATAACTCTAAGACAATAACATATTATTCATGTGGGGCATGATCTCAACACACTAAATGTCATTCCAGTGCTAATTAACATGTCGATGCTAGGACCCACCAATACTCTCAGAGAAACACAAAATTGAAAAATAATAAAACAGAACGTGATATGGTGGTGACAACTATCATGTTATTTCTAACACCTGAACTCTGTCTCCTTTATGAATAGACCATCTAGCTGGGCACACCAATCCTTATAGCAAAATGGCTAAGTTTCTATCTACCTAGAGTGGTTACTGTCACCCTGAATTGTTCACATGCTTCTAAATTCCAAATCTTATTAATCCTAAAAAGTCTCCCAATACCCCCAAACTTAAATTAAACAGTGTCCTCAATGTTTCTAAGTAAAGAACAATACCAAAAGAGTAAAAGTAAGGGAGTCAGAAAGATAGTACCTGAATGCCTGAACATGGGTTACCTCCCAAGAAGTGCTAAGTTTAAAGTCTTCAGCCAGACTAGAAAAGAATTAGTCACCCCCTTAAATCATATAGCAATAATCGGAACAACTGTGGGTCATCTGAATCAAATAGTGTGCCCCACGGTAGAAGTAAACTGCAGCAAGCTAAGAGGATAAACGATCTGAGTACACCTTGATCCCTATCTAGGTAAACCTCATCGACCAGAGGATGGGTTTCTGGCAACTGAGGATCGGTAAATCTAGCTGGAGGATGATCTCGTAAAATTGCAGCGGTGCCTATGTCAGGTCCCAAGCTAGGGACCTTCTTAAGAGTTAATGGTATAGCACATGGAGAATGATAGTCACCCCCAAACTTAGAGTTTTCAGTGTCTCTAGATAGACTAATAACAATTTCCCTCATTTCCGGATCGTCAGATTCTCAAAAATAGTCAACTGCTTCTTCTAAATTACAATCCGGTGGTGCAAAGCCTAACAAAGTACGCACCTCATCAATAACCCTATCATTATTGCCATTAAATCTGTAGTTGGTTAGGCATTTTTCTAATGGATCTTCTACTGGGTTGGGCCTAAGCTCCATCTCACTAGACGGTTTGGATTCCTCTTCTGATGGGCCTAACTCACTACTTATAAGGGTATCTGGTGGGTCATGCTTAAAGTCCAACTCATGAAAATCTAATCCAAAGTGGGCTTGACATTTCTCTAATGGGTCTTCTATCAAAGTGTTTGGTAATGTCTCCTGAACTAGGGTCTCTATCATGTTGACAGTTTCTAAGTTGGGGTCCTTCCTAGTAGGTGCTAACAACCTTGGATAAGGGGCTCTAGGCATAAAATCGGTGGCCCGAGGGGTTTCCTCAGGCTCATCAGAGACTTTATCAGTATCTTCGGCTATTGGGTCAGGGTGAACTACAGTATGTCCACTATCAGGCCCAGTTACCCCGTTGTCCACCAATTTACCATTCCTGAGGGTCGTGACTGCATTCACGTGACTTGATGATTTCTCACCCGTCGCCATTTCATTAACGCCTCTTGGATTGGGTTGGGGCTCTAAACTACTAGCTTGATTCATTTCGACCAGTTCTAGCCTTCTAGATAAGGATTCTAATGGGTTGGGATTTCTATTGCTCTCCCACTGCTGGGTTTTCTCGGTAATGTCACTCAGAAATTGCATCGCCTCAGCAGGAGTCTTACTGTCGGATTCTCCGATCGACAAGGACTCAACCAAGGTTACAGTCGCATAATCCAAACCCTCATAGAGAATCTGAACTAGAGTTAACTCATCTAAACCGTGGTATGGGCATTGGGACACTAAGTCGTTGAACCTTTCTACATAAACATACAGAGACTCTCCCTCTTGTTGAGAAAACGTGAAAATTTTCTACCTAATTGAGGATATTCTGTTCTTAGGGAAGAATTTCTGAATAAAAGATGAAGTAAGTTGGGCATAGGTCTCAATCGACTGAGGGGCCAAGCTATACCACCATGACTTGGCTCTATCTCTTAGTGAAAAGGGAAATAGTCTAAGTTTAATAGACTCGTCATTCAAGTCTCTAATCCTGATTGTGCTACATATTTCCTCGAACTCCCTAACATGAAAATAGGGATTCTCGTTCTCTTTTCCTAAGAATAATGGAAGCATCTGGATGATTTTGGGTTTCAGTTCGTAGCTCGGTTCAGTAGCGGCTAACTTGATGCAAGATGGACGTAAGGTCCTGGTTGGATTCCACAAATCCTTCAGAGTTGTCATTGCTGACACGGTCTCGGGAGTGACTATTTCACTCTCAGTTGACTTCTCAAGGTTAAGGTGAACTACAAGTCCTACCTTGTGTCTCTATCCCAAGTTCGCCTTAAGGGCGTTCTTGGCATGCAAAATTAAATCCTAACAAGCAATTAATCAAACACAATCGTTCCCTGACTCAACCAAATCAAACCTAAATCTAGCAAACAACAAGCATGATGGTTCCACTTAGATTGTTTCTAGACCAGCTTCTATTCTTTCAAAAGGCAACTGGTTACAATTTTAGCGAACCTCTCCGAACAATCCGAGTTAAATCAAGTTGAAGAGAAACAGGAGAAGCTCAATGGAGCTTTGATACCCCTGTCTCTTTGGCAACGCTTCCCTGGGTTACAGGGCGGCTCTAATCAACTTTAATCTAATCTTCCTGCTTTTTGAGTTAGGCTAATAAGGTAACCAATACAGTCCTTCCGACCGATTTTCCAATAAGCTCGATACCCTATAGGTCTCTTTCTAGTCAAGATTTTAGGCTTAGGTTCGCGTAGGTTTTGTTTTCCTAAGGCGGGCAAGAAGGAGACGGTGATGAAATCCGAAACCTTATCTTGTATGGCCAGGCCTTGCCCGTTACTATGCAAAAATTAAGTTCCGTATTCAGTCCTCAACATATATGCATACAAAGGCGTCCAGAAAACCCACTGACAGGAGATTCGTGGGTTGGTCGAAGTTTACCTCCCGTACTAGACGGGCGACGAACCGTTGAAGTCGCTCGGGCCACTAAAATCCTTTTCAATAGTGTGCGAACCCGAGGGGCCGAGACAATATCGTAATTGTCGTCCTTCCCTGCACACAGTTTGATATTTAAAATTACCCTTGTAGGGTTTAAAAATAATAAAATGTCCAAAGTCCCAAAAATAATGTCCAAAAGTGTCCGAAAATAAAAGAAAATTACAGAAATAATAAAACCCTAATACAATTTTCTAAACTAATTAAAAATAATTAAAATAAACTAAAAATCTAATTAAAAATAAAAATAAAATAAAATCTCCGAGTGACATTGCTTCTTCGGTCCGAACCAAGAAATCCCTTAGATATGAATTCGATCTTCTTTTTCGTTCTTTAAGCTTTTCCCTTTAACTCCAAGTCTTTAGCTTTAATTCCAAAACTTTGGCGTACTTTCTTTTCGATCCAAAATCCAACCTGTAGCCACAAGAGAAATACCAAAAGAAGCGTAAAATAGAACAAAGTAAAATAATAAAACTAAAAATAAAAACCTAAAAATAAATCTAAAACCCTAAACCTAAAAACAAGTCCGCGTCGGCGGCGCCAAAAATTGATGTAATTTTAATATAGTGGTAAAAAGAGGTTCGATTCTCGAACTTGTGAAGGTAATGATTTTAGAAAATAATGATTCTAATTAACTCTAGAAAATTTCAGGAGTAAGAAAAAGACTAAATAACCTAAAGATGATTTTTGAATAATTTTAAAAGGACCAGGAATCAGGAATCAGGTAATTCTAACAACCTATGTGATTAATCAGATAATTCTTTTTAAATTAATTGAAGCGCAAGTAATTGCCAAAATTGGTTTCGTTATGCTAACAAACAGAGGTAAATCACAAGCATGGACTATCAAAATTAATTAACCAAGCATAATCCATCAGGCAAAAGCACAACTGTTGAAAGAAAACCGTTTTCACTATTTAAAACTATGCAATTCTAATAACAAAAGAATTATAAATAATTATTAAAAAATAATTAAATCACATAAAATTGAGAAAATTACCTTATCAATCATCCCAGTAAATAAAATTAGCCCATGGTGAAGAAAACTTGCTCAAAAGATCTCTTCATTGCTCAAAATATCAATTACAAAGTGAAATAATGGTGTAACAGCTGAACAGAGATGTTTATAAATGTTACAGAACAGGGTTCAGCTGTAACAGAAAGCTTTAAGCAACAGGAGTATTCATTCTAAGGCAACAGGAGCAGAGCTGTAACACTGGATATGCAACAGATACAGACGTTGCTTAGTCGTCTTCTTCGGTGATGGCTGATGAAGAACAGTGCCGGCGATGCACCAGCAGGTGACCGGCGGTGCCGAAACTCAACCAGAATTGCTCTGAATCGATCTCTAGGGTTTTTTTTTCTTCATTTTCTTCGAATCTCTTGGTATTTATAGGTTTAACAAACCCTAGAGAGAGTTCTAAACCTAATAGAACTCTCTCAAATCACTCCAATCTTCAAATCAAACTCAAACAGGAACCGAGTCCTGATTCCGGCCAAAATTGGGTTTCCCGAGCTGATTTCACGGGATTTTTCACTGTTTTTTGATTTCTTCCAACTCTAATCGCAATGGGTCATCTTTAATTGCCGAAAACAACCCAAAAATCGTAACCAAATCCTTTTCCTGTTTGCAACAGGAACTCCCGATGAGTTGGATTGGCCGATCCTGGGTTAACTCGCTGGCTCGCTGGGTTGACTCGCTGGTTGACCCGCTGGGTTGACCCGATCCAGCTCAGCCCGATCCAAGGGTGCCCCAATCCAAAGTGTGGGTGCCTTGATCCATTTTCCCGGGTGCCTTTAACACTTTTTGAGCCAATTTTTCCACAAATCTTTATTCTTCTAATGTACCTACAAAAGCATAAAAACACGTAATAGACACAAAATCGAATACTAACTCACTAGAAATTAAGGTGCAATTTAGACACTAAAATGTGTCTATCATACAGCCGTCACCAACCCTCTCTAGCCGTCTCTCAATCACTCTCCTATCAAACTCTCTCTCCTGCCTACTTCTTCTTCTCTCCACTAGGCTTTTCTTCTTCCTACTTCTTCTTCTTTCTCTTTTCAATCACCTCTCCCTCTCACAGCCGCTTCTCCTCCAATCACCAGCCGTCAATCACCTTTCCCTTTCTCCCAAAAGAACATCCTATGCCTCTCTCTCCCCATCCGGTCAAGTCTCTCTCCCAACGTCCTTTCTCTTCCACCTACTCTCTAGGTATTCCCCTAACCGTACTCTCTCTCCCTTTTAATCCCCTCTCTCCCTTTCTTCCTCTCCCCACCTTTCTTTTCTTCCGTACACTAGTACAAAAATGGGCTTAGGTGACGGTTAAAAACTGTCACCAAAATGTTTATGTGACAGTTTTGGAAAATAAATGCATTGTCACCAAAGCCTTTGTTACGAAAGGTCTATAAGAAACTGTTACGGAATTTGACTATATGTAATAGTTTCTTCATAAACCTGCCACTGTTCACAACTTATGATAACATTTTATAAATAAAGATGTCATCAAAAACTCAATTTCTTGTACTAAGGTAACTGTTTCTTCGTAAACCTGTTATGGTTGACAAGTTACCATAACTTTTTTTATATAGAACTGTTATCACAAACTCAGTTTCTTGTACTAAGGTAATAGTTCCTTCATGAACCTATCATGGTATGTAAAAACTTTAGATAAACTTTCATTGTTAGCCCTAATATGTGATACATTATTTGTTAAACCGTCATCATACACATGGTTCCAAGGTAACATATTTTCCACACAACTATTTCACATAAAACTTGTTGCATCTTACGTGATACTTTAAATTGAAGAGCAATGCTAAAAAACACAAATGTATTTCTCCAGTACTTGGATATTATTGAAATTAAAAGTTCAAAAAAATGATACAACAAAGGATAAAAGTAAATAAAATATCAATCTTTTACTACAAAAGAAGAAAAATCATGAACTTTAATGTTTTAAATTTAGTAGCTTCTGTTGCCTTTCTCGTTTGGAGGTCTTGTTTTGACTTTCATTATAATGATTTTCCTAGTCGCATCCATTACAACAAACTCCTGGAGCATACTCTCAATGCCTGCAAAGTACCGAAAAAGGAAATCAAACATCCTTCATCAATTGAGAACTTGCAGTCATATAAATGAGGGAAAAGATTTGATGATGAATAATGCATCCCATGGATTCAACTATTTAAAATGCACCAACGATGTATAAAAGTATGACACACTACAAGGAAAAAAAATATTGGAAAAATCATCACTACAAGTGTTAGTTGATTAGTCCAGTCCTATAAAAGTATTTGGCAATCATGGAACAAGTGAAAATGAATAAAAGACAAACAAATATTGATCTTACTTCTAAAAATCGTTATAATTGCAATTTAGAGAATATATGAAGGTCAAGGCATCGAACCTGATGTACATTGGGATATGGAAATACCCTAATTAGAAAACATTGTCAAAACACAGAAGCATAAAAAAATTTCAGCAAAAAAATAAAAAGAACTAGAATGTGAACAAACTTGAAGCTTAAGCTGTAATACATTCTAACTCATTTCTACTGTTGCTCACCATGAAAACCTTATACTTCATCATATAATGTCATATCCTTTGGCATAATGAACACTTGGAATCTCTCATAGAACCATCTGAACTGCTACAGTGCAAGCCTTCTTTTCTAATTATCTTTTGAAGAATTTCCAATTAATTGAACATTGCATGTAAAAACAAGGAAGTTAAGCCACATAAATGAAGTACCTCGACAGGCTACCTTTGTTAGTAACAGGACTTGGTAGCATCACTTTTCAAAATACAAGCTTCAAAAGTATTCTTCCGTGCCACCAAGTAAATCTTTAGATTATCATCACAAGTATCTGTTGATGTTTTGGATATTGATAATGGTTTTTTATTACGCCGTCCCATTCGCATGGGAGTTGGTTGAACAGAGCTTGTACCGCTTTGAGAAACAGGGGAATCGAGCAACCAACCATTAACCAGCTTGACCCATCCTTGGAGAAAGGCCACTAAGCGATTGTTCTCCTCAAACAGGAAAAAGAAACACATTATTATACTAAAAAATCCTGGAAATAGAAAAAGAAACACGTTATCACTTATATATCTACCCTAATTCATATGAGCACTTGGGCTTCCTTTAGAGGATCTCAATTCGGGGATTATTCGACTCACTTACATCATTGTCCCCGATAATTCTGTCTTAAAAACGGTCCAACTACAAGACCACTTAAGCTTTCCTCCATGAAAAAAATATAAGTTGCAATACCTGAAAGGTTTCCCTCTTTACTCTTTATTGGAAGAATATCCCTAAGATCTTAACAGATCCATCAACTGCACTTGATGCTGTAAAAATTAACAAGAATCCTTTGTTTAATCGATTCCAGTATTAGGCCTTTAGCTAAAATTTTCTAATTCTGAATTTTTTCAGAAAAATCCTTATGCATATCTATTGCACCTCCATCTAATCACATCACATAGATTATAGAAACAACAATGAAGTCTCTGTCTATTTATGATAAAACAATTGCAACCCGTATTACGGATCAAACCTTAGATCTAAAAAACAAGACATTACCATCCAAGCTATATAACATCCGAGAAGTAACCGTATAACAATTGACTGAATATTATTGAGTTATCAGATAGATACTCAGATGATATCAATTCGAAAAATTCCTTCTTGTCCTGAAAAAAAAAGGAAGATTTCAAGGGTATTAATAATTCTACCCGAAAAGAAGAACCTAAATGCAGAGATCCTAATACTATTTTATTGATGAATATTGGATACACTCACATAACCGAAGTATAACTCACTAACTATGTAGGAAAGCATTCATACCCGAACAACGTTCTCTGGTTTTCCAATATTATGAGAAGCTTCTCCATTGTTTGGAGTTGAATTACCCGATTTCTCAAAGAACCTAAAAAGTAAGAAAATAAAAAAGATTTTTCCTCACACAATTTCCTTCACAAAACCAAAACAAAGAGCAGAAGGAAAAAACAAACTTAAACAAACCTGTCCGAAGAGATTTGATTCTTGTTATCAAATCTGGTTTACTATGACAATACTTCGCACTGACCCTCTTGCTCTGTATTTATGCTCCATCAATAATTTAGCATAAAAAACCTAAAATAAACATGGTCATAAATGTTAAAACCACAGAAAAACAGGTTTTCACAAAATAGTCATTCACAATCATAACATCTTAATTAGATTCCACTAAGTTAATCGAACTAATTATTGGCTTCAAGAATCAAACTTAGTCAAAAATATATATACATATACTCTAACAAAAAATTCCCAACCAAGTAGTTTCACTTTCCTATCTTCTATCCTTGTAACTTCTCATCCAGCCCATAACAAACTCATTTTTCAACCAATCATGATCAGCTAAAAATTGAACATTTTTATTAGCTAAAAAAACCTAAAACCTTTATATGATCTAAAGGAAAACTAATTAATTCAAAAGAAATATATGATACACACAGTCACACAATTTGATGAAATCACACTTGATGGGATAAAATGACCCGTCGTTTTCGAGAGAAAATCTGTTGCTTTCAAAAATGTAGAATTAGAGAACTAGAGGAGAGACTTACGCCTATTAGGCTATTAATGATGACAACAAGTTTAATAAGGAGACCATTAACAGCTCTAGTATAGTAGGTGCAACTTCCATTTCTTCATCTTGACTTCTCTCTGACTCTCTTCCTCCCTGAAGAAATTTTTAAAGAGACACGCGAATCAACACTTTATCCGTCACCACAGTTGTCACCACCACCATCAACCTCTTTTACAACAAATCACCGATAGAACCATATCTTTGTTCACATAATTCGCTTTTTTAAAATGATTATGCAACCCTACATTTGATTGAGGCTTGAAAAAAAAATCTCTACAACTAGCAATTCAAATCACGCGATCTATGAAAAATAAATTCTTAGAAAGAAAGTTAGAGCATACAGAACCCTAGATCTAAGAACCTATGAGTAAAAGAAAATCTTTTTTCTCTTTTCCCCCACCTAAACAAAGGAGAGCAGTGTACGTGTCCTCATTGTTTTTTGTTTTTTGTTTTTTTTTCTGTAAAACGTGTCAAGCTAACAACATCAACTATCTAGGAACTAAAGAATCACTAACACAAAACGGACTCACTACTCGCACATAATGGCTAAGGACCCCAACTACCAACATCCTACGGTTGGCTATAGGGAGAGCAACAACTTTGGTCCAAAACTGTTGCTATAAGTGGAGTGGCGGTAATTAATCTATAACTTCACAATTTCATAGCAGTTCATATGTAGAATAATTATAAGAGCCTAAGAGCAGTAACAATTTATGACTGTTATTATATATCAATGTATGATAACATTTTTCTATAAAAACTATTATTTTATATTTATCCAGTAACAGTTTTAAAAATGTCACGGTTGTTCACCATTATTTGTGTGAGTTTTTCATAAAATGGTTACCTATATCGCAAATCTAATTCTTTTGTAACAGTTTGTTCTTGAACTGTCATGGTTTTGAATTCTTAACTGTCACTACAGACCATATTTGTACTAGTGGTACCTCTCTCCTTCCTACCCTCTCTCCAACCTCTCACCCCAGACCAGCCGCCACTCCCCCAAAACAAAACCTAAAAGAAAAGTTATCCCCATTTCTCCACTGTCTCTCTTTTTTTGATACTCTTCACCAATCACATGCACCACCTCTAACTAGTGACGTGTCGTCCTTCTCTAGATACGTCTTGATTTGATGTGAAAAGAAAAACATAACCGCTCCCACCTTCTCACTTTTTCACGTCCCATCTATTCTCCAACAACCGCACACCTTCACTTTTCAGCGTCAGACTTTGTCTCTGACTTTTACATGCATTTCTCAAATCCCAGAAACAAACAACGTTCTCTCTTTCATTCTTTTCTTTAATTGGTCAGACCTTCACCTTACTCCAACATGTGCTGCTCCAACAGATCCTCTCTTCGTTGTATTTTCTCTCTTGTACCCCCTCAATCACAAACCTACTCTTCCTAGATGTCAACACAGAGCCACCAACTCCTATACTCATTTATTACCCGATCCACCTTTCACCACAACCAATTCAGTTCTGATCGTAGCTTTCTCTTTACATTAGCCAACATCTACCAAGCCCCACTTCACACCACCAGCTAACTCCATATGACTCACCACTTTTTTCTACTGTCCGTCAACAGCCAACTCTATGAGCTAGTAATGTAAATAAGCGAATTCTATTAACAATTTCGTTCGTTTCGCCATATTAATTCGTAACTTCGGGTTTTATGTATACTGCCTATAAAAACATAAAAACAATATATTAGTATAAAAAAGGGGTACTACCAAATATAGATTAAACGGTGAAAATACATGAATAAAGAGATTATCAAATACCCCCAAACCTATATTTTGCTAGTCCTCGAGTAAACTAATCTAAAAATAAAATTACATCCTAACTCACTTTCGCAGGAATCACGACTACATTTAGCATATGTAATAAGCCTTTAAATCCCTAAGTGGCCTTAACGGACGAGTTTTGTCTCGTGAGGGTTTACAAGAGGTATACCCACAAAACCTACACTCCAAATTCTAGGTACCTGTGAACGATTGAGGATAGACACTAAACAAGCTATTTAGTTGGCATACTAAGTTCTTCGGCTATATGAATCATTACCGTGTATGAATCCAATTGTTGTTGACGAGTTTGCACCCGACGTACTAAAATTCATATAAGTGCAAACTCTACTCAAATAATCATTGAACATCCAAAACATTCACATTGCTCGGAATCAATCAAATTCAAACACAAGGATAGATTAGAAGATGGAAATAAAAGTAATGAATAGTGCATATGTTGACTAAGGTGAACGATGTTTCCCAAAATATTAGTATAAAGTCCGGCTCGGATACTCCTATTTTTATTATTATTATTTATATACACCACTACATGATTAGATTTTTTTAAATCTAAGTGCACGCTCCTTTTCAGCAGATTACATGATAGTTCCCATAGATCCTGCATTCCACGCTTGTTTAGGCGACAGAGACATGGAGAACACACACATATTGCTGTCAAAGTGTCATTTTTTTTTGACAAAATTAAAATTCAAATGCATTTGAGCTACGACCTTATAGCAATACTAGGTCCCCACCAAATCACTTAGATCAACATAAAATTGCAAAAATAAAAACAGAAAGTGATATGGTTATGATGATTCCAAGATATGCTTGTTCAATGATTATCATGTTATTTCTAAAATTTGAGTGCATCCAGATACAAATAGACCATTTAGCTGATTACACCAATTCATATAGAAAAAAGATATGTTTCCATAAACCTAGAATGGTTAGTGTCATCCTGAATTGTTCACAAGTTTTTAAATTTTGGAGTTTCTTCTTGACATCAATTTTCTGAAACTCTACCCCCAAACCTAAATCTAACATTGTCCTCAATGTTTCAAACTGTGCAACCTAGAATTGTATGCAATATAGATAAGAGAGACAAATAAGATTCAAAGAAAGGGGATTGGAACGTCTCACCCGATTGACGCAAGAAAAACAGTATTCTCTATAACACATATCAAACGATAGTAATAACAAAGAACACTGAATATAAAACAAAAATAAAAATAAAAACAAAAAGTCTAAAATAAAAATAAAAACAAGAAAATAAGAATCTACCTACTGGATATGTACAGAAAGGATTCCCATACACTAACAACCTGAAAATTTGGGGATCAACTCAAAAATACAATATTTACAAATGACAGCTACACACTTATATTATGGCAACACGGAGACACTGAAACTATCAAAAATAGAGGATTACCCCCAAACCAAGTTTTTACTACACCTGGGAGTGCGTAAAGAACATAATATGGGGATAATATTGGGATTAGGGAAATATCAATTGGTTCGTGCACGGTGTCAGGAAGAGGCAAGTCCTCTGGGTATTTGGATGCAAAGTGATCCAACAAAACTTGATAAACACACAATTCTAACCCTAAATTAGGTAACCTTTGGAAGTCTAGGGGTCTAGAAACAACCTATAAGTCGGGTGAATAATCTTATGAGATAGATTCATCTATGGAATTAGGAAAATCATCTACACAATCATCCACATAGTCTTCTATATATTTTGTATGGAACAGAGAGTCACTACAAGACTGATTATCATCAACAAATAATCTCTGGTATTCCAGAGCTCTCAATTTTTGCTCTAAACTAAGCGGTCTATGTTTATAATACTTATCATATATCATTATAGGTGATTCTTCACTTACCATAGGTGAAGCAAGAACTTCCTCATGCCGTGACCGATTCATATATTCCAGAAGTGTCATCTTAGATGACGTCTCCTGAGAAGGAGTCATCATCCTCAGAAAAATACCTGAAAATAAATACTAAAACAAAAAACAAGTAAAAAGGAAAAAGAAATCCTAAAATAAAATAAAAAATATTGTAAAAACTAATAAATAAATAAAATAAAAACCTATACTACGATTAGAAAATAAAAAATACTAATTATAATATTTCACAACCGCTCCCCGGCAGCGGAGCCAAAAATTGATAGGATTTGGAAACCCTATATAAATAAACCGCAATAACACGGTGTCCAAAATGCAGATACCGGTAAGTACGGGTCGAACCCATAGGGAGCGGGGACAATACTGCAATCAATATTCTTAATAAACTAATCAGAAACAATATCTTTTGGATTTTTAGATTTATGAATGAAATAATAAAACAAACTAAACTAATAAAACAACTAACCAGAGAGAGTCGGTAACCAGGGTTTTTAGTATCCACCACTATTTCTATTTAATTACCGAAGTGAAACATAACTCCTGAATATTTATCTATTGTTCGTTCTATCGACATCACCTATTATATATGTTAGAGTCGCAAACATCACTGAGACACCCTAAGCATGGTGCATCAAAAACTCTCACTCTCAGTATACACCATCAAATTACGTTAGCGAGAAAATTATAAGAAACTAATTATAGGTTCACAAACAATACCTGGCTATTCTAAGCATACCATATCTAAGGATTTAACCCAGACATGAAATATCAAATAAGTAAAAAAATATATTTGCTATCCTATTAATTCTGAGCATAGGTTACTGTATTGTACAAAACCGGTGAAGCAACAACTAATTTTATCATTAAATCAATAAATCAGAATCATGAATTAATCTATTCAAATCATAATAGTCTGTATCAAATAGTTCGATTTAATTGATCTAAAACTTTTAGTGGTTTCAACATAAACCCTAGTTACATAAAGATTAGCAAGACATAACAATAGGTTTCTCAAAATCCATTAAAAATAATTAAGAAAAGTAGAGATAGAAAGATATCATTGTGTTTCCGGCAGTCAACACCAACCCAAAAAAACGTCAGACTTTGTCTCCAGAGTACAACCGCCACCAACCCTCTCTAGCCGTCTGTCAATCACTCTCCTATCCAACTTTCTATCCTTCCTACTTATTCTTCTCTCCCCTAGGCTTCTCTCCTGCCTACTTCTTCTCTCTCTTTTCAATCACCTCTCTCTCACAGCCGCTTCCCCTCCAATCACCAGTCGTCAATCACCTTTCCCTTTTTCCCAAAATAACATCATATGCCTCTCTATGTACCAATGTCCTTTCTCTTCCACCTACTCTCTAGGTATTCCCCTAACCGTACTCTCTCTCCCTTTCAATCTTCTCTCTCCCTTTCTTCATCTCTCCACCTTTCTTTTCTTCCGTACCTCTCTCCTGCCTACCCTTTCTCCAACCTCTCACCCCAGACCATCCGCCACTCCCCCAAGACAAAACCTAAAAGAAAAGTTATCCCAACCTATCCACTGTCTTTCTTTCTTTCTTCACCAATCACATGCACCACCCCTAACTAGTGATGTGCCGTCCTTCACTAAACATGCCTTGATTTGATGTAAAAAGAAAAATAAAACCGGTCCCACCTTATCACTTTGCCACGTCCCATCTATTCTCCAACAACCGCACACCTTCACTTTTCTGCGTCAGACTTTGTCTCTGACTTTTACATGAACTGCTCAACTCCTAGAAACAACCAATGTTCTCTCTTTCATTCTTTTCTTTAATTGGTCAGACCTTCACCTTATTCCAACATATGCTGCTCCAACAGCTCCTCTCTCCGTTGTCTTTTCTCTCATGTACCCCCTCAATCACCAGCCTACTCTGCTTAGATGTCAACACAGAGCCAATAACTCCTATACTTATTTATTACCCGATCCACCTTTCACCACAGCCAATTCACTTCTGACCGTAGCTTTATCTTTACATTAGCCAACACATACCAAGCCCCACTTCATACCACCAGCTAACTCCACCTGAATCACCACTTCTTTCTATTGTGCGTCAACAGCTAACTCCATGAGCTAGTAATGTAAATAAGCGAATTCCATTAGCAATTTCGCTCGTTTCGCCATATTAATTCGTAACTTCAGGTTTTATGTATACTGCCTATGAAAACATAAAAATAATATATTAGTATAAAAATGGGTACTACCAAATATAGATCAAGCGGTAAAAATGTATGAATAAAGAGCTTATCATATCTCTTGTGGAAGGCAGAAATAAGGGGCTTGTCATACCATACCACGGAGTTCTTGAATCCACACATCAACCCCGTTTCTTCGACGATCCGTTTGACTTCGGGTGCTTCTCCATCCAGTTATCATAACTCCATTTTTCTGATTGATGATTGGTGTTTTGGAAGACGCACGACATCGGTGTGATCCTAAATAACATATCACAACAAATTAGAAAGTGCATTAAGCTTTAGTAAAAGTAGACGATATACACAATAAGGTTAAGATACTTACCATGGTTGCACAGATCTTAGCATCCCAACTGTGCTCGTACCCCCATAACAACTCTCTTCCGTCACCCGCTAACCCATGTTTTGGAAAGTATGTTCCTTTCTTCTTCTTTCCTGGCACTGCATCTTTATCTCCTTGTTGTTTTTATGGTGGTCGTGGTGTTGCTCCACCTCCCCGTTCTTCTCCGTCATGGCTTTCGCTAACTTCCTTATCACTTTCCTCTTCATTTTGAACTCTATCAAATTCCGTATCAGAAGACGAAGAATTTTCTTCTATTTGGTGCTCCACTTCAGTTGGTTCATTGATGGAGACCGCTTTAGCTTTTCCTGGCGAACCCCTACGGTGGTTAGCCGCCAAGATCTTATCGTCCTTTTGACGAGGTCCCAAGATTTCAGGAGAAGCAAGATCATGTTTTTTCTTCGATATGTTTTCCCGTTTCTTTCCCTCTCTCATCTCCCTAAAGAGTACGACAACATACGATAATCAACAATCGAATTCAAGTGAATTTAGGAATTTCAAGAGTAAAATCGGCCATCACGATACATCCACATCCAACAATTCCTAACATGATACACTACAGAATCGTTCGATGTTGGTGTTCATATCCAACGATTCTAGGCTAAAAAACCAACAGAATTATTGAGCGTTTTGTTGACCCAAATCGTTCGATAGAAATGTCCACATCAAACAGTTCTGAGAAATTTCAGTTTCTTCTCCATCCTGAATCATTCGATAGGGATGTCCACATCAAACGATTCTGAGAATTGTTCAGTTTCTTCTCGACCCAGAATCGTTCGATAAGAATATCAACATCAAACGATTCTGGGTCGATGTTCTTCCTGACGTTTCAGTTACTTCATAATCGTTCAACGGGGGCATGAACATCGAATGATTCAAATGGGAATCGTTGGATGTGGACATGAACATCCAACGATTCTGGTTTTCGCAGAAACCCAGAAATCAAAATTTTAATTTTTGAGTGTGGGCATGTGATTGAAACCTAATTTAGAGTATTGGGATGATAGAAAAGTACCTGATTCGAGCCATTTGCGATTCAGGCATTTTCAATCTTCGTCTTCCTCCTCCGTAACCGTTTTCTTCCTTGGTTCTTTATGTTTGATTGCTTGTGCAATTTATGGATTGCTTCCACTAAATAGAGTTGATCCTCCAGTGAGATGCTTAACTCGTTTTGGCATTTTTGTTATATAGAAAAATCAAACAATCAATCGTTTTTTGAGTCGTCGATTATTGACGACGTTTTGGTTTGAAGTGGAGAAGAAGAGGGAAAAAATAAAAGAAGAGAAGAATCGTTTGATGAAAAAATGAAATGAAAAATATATTAGAATAATTAATTTTAGTAACTAAGTTTATTTTTAGTTTATAATTTAGATTTTTATAAAGAGTAATTTAATATTTTCATGTAAATTTAAATATCTTTTATCTACTAATATGAAGGAATATAAAATTAGATAGAACCTAATACGAAGGAATATAAAATTAGATAGAACCTAAATAATTAGTGTAGGCCCAATATAGCCAGGAAATATAAGCCCAGAAAATACTAAAACAATGTACTTTATTACTTCGTAAGATCTGATTTACAAGGAAAAAGAACACGTTCAAATCCGACATTGTATGAAAGAAAGAAATTCCCATCTCAGTTGAGTTCACATTGGGGACATAACTTCACATTTTTTCACTCTACTTTGAAAAAAGTAAATATAGACATAGAAAGAGTACCCTAAGGGCGTCCACATTGGGATGAGTATCCGAAAAAATCAAAGATTAAAATTTTTAGTCTTTAGTCCGGTCCAAAAACATCGGTAAATGGTCGGATGGTGTTCTAAAATAACGTCTGATGTTGGACGGTGTACTAACGTATCGCATGTTGAGACATGCGTGATCCTAGCATAAGGCGGTCTCTTAGCTGTGGACGGAATCGAAAGATAACGCCTGATGACGGTCTCCTAAGACCACGCCGAAAAATCAGACGGAGCACTAATATCACGCTTGATGGTACGATGTGCCAGCATCACGCCTGATAAAGTACCCCAGATCTAAACCTTCTTCCATTCCACAATTCTTCGTTGACAGGTATACAGTAGTCCCACCTCTAAATTTGCACTCGTAGTCTCTGCAGTATCAGAAAGAATCGCCTAGACAGTGACCTAATCAGTCATCGCAATTAGAAGACGAGGAAGATGAAGAAGAACAGAGGTGAACAAGAACACGGAGAGAATAATGATAGAAGAAGCAGAAGAAATGGATTAGGAAGAGAAGGGGAGGAATTATTAGAGAATTCATCACTAATGAAGAAAGTATTACAACAAGAACCGGAAATGTTACCATGTCATGCATCAGCATCACCATTATCACCACAGCTATCGACAATAGGTACACCACGGTTAGGGCCATCAATTTAAGTATGGGATCCATAAAATGTATTAGCACCACCACCACCATCATTACAACAACAGGCGTTTTCAAGGAGTTATTCATCTGATGGATTAATAGATGAAGATAGATGTGGTCACTGAGGTTTTTTTGATTTGTCGTGGACTGAATTTGAGATCAGATTTGGTTCCAGGGAGATGGCCGGAATCAAGTTTGACACCCAATGGGAAACGGGAAGGGAGAGCGTTATCGGTGTTTCTTAATTCTCAAGGGTGAGATTTAATGAGGTTTATTGTTCTCCGTTGGATCGAGCTCGGACTACTGCTATCTCTGTTTCTAGGGTAAGTAGTACATTCATTCTACTTTTGAATTTGATTTGATTTTCATAGATTGATTTATTTAGGAACCCACTCGATGCGACTCAGTTACGGCTTAAATCTTTATTCTCGGTATAGTCTTGGGAATAATTTGGTGGTTTCAATTGTTATTGCAACGGAATATTGTATTTGTATGCCAGGGATAGATAGGGAGAATTAGACTAAGATGACAACTGCGGAAATGTGAAAATTCTCTTTAATGGGTAGAAAATGTGGATGGTTTGGAAAACCAGGATGGAGTGTGGTTGTGTTCTATGGGTTTTGGAGTCATAGGTGCGGGAAGTGAGGATTTATGTCGATGTAATTGATGACATTGTACTTGATATGTGATGTTAGTGGATGCTGAATTGTTTTCTTAATAGAACAGGTCCGAGTCAAATAGCAATGATTCGAAGCACTTCTTTTTACACAATTTTGGTCGGTTGTGTCAACCACCTGATTATTTTGGTTCATATTTTAACAATAATTTGGCCCTATCAAACGGTAAACTTGGACTGTGTAACTGTTCGAGTAAACATCTATGCTTTAGATGAAACACAGATGGAGAGAATCATGCCCCATCCTAGTCTTACATTTTGAGCTCAATTACTGAAATTATTTGACATTTGGATATTTGTGGTGATAAATGTTGATACTGAGCAAATTTCATGTAAAATTTGCAAAATACATAGGAAGAAACACGGGTGAGAGACCCATGTCTATATGAAAGAAAAGAGAGTTTTTAAGGTTACAATCCAAAATATCAGTAGAAACCTTAGCTTCTTTGGCATTCCTATCTACTATAACTCTGCTTAATGTATGGGTAGACTTAAATTGAGAAGTGGTAAAAATTAGAGATAAAGGAGATGCTTTCAAATAGACTATAGTTCGAGCTCTCCAGTTGAAATTATTGGCATCTGCAACTGATCTTGAACCCAAAAGGAGGTGATGTGAATCTCTTTCATCCATTCTCATCATCAAAGGCACATGTGGCCCAACCTGAGGTTGAGATCCCTTGAGCCACCTGTTGGATCAATCAACATATTAGAAATTCCTATTGTTTGTCATGGTCCATATACATCCATGCAGATGTTCCAAACAGAGTAAGTGTTTTGCTCCATTGATTGAGCATTGCTTTTAGAAAAATGATGTTTTTAGGTAAGAGTATATGCTTGGTAATAAGGCCAAATATACATATTTGATGCCCAATACAGTCGTCTTTGTGATGTTGGTTATGACATTTGATATATGGTTTACGATTTACTGGCTAAATTTTGTTCTGGAAATGAATTGAGTCAGGTGTATAAACCACCTGATTGTCTTTATGTTTAATTCTGCAGGAACTGAATTTCACGGAGGAACGAATACAATACCTAGATGAACTTACTGAGATGAGTCAGGGTCAGTGGGAGGGATATCTTCAATCAGAGATATACACCCAAGACACAATGAACATAATTGATAGATTCCAGCCTGATTTTTGTGCACCATCAGGAGAATCACTTAGGCATGTAGAATTTCGAATGATGCAGTTCCTTAATGTTACAGTTCTTAAACTGGATGAGAGATTGAGGGATATATCAATGCGCCAACAGAACGAGGGTAAACCATTTTCCCCTCAAAACTCGCATTTTTTGCCCAATTCATACCATGACCGAGATGGATCAGTCGTTCCACCATCACAATTGCTTTATAGGCAACAGCAAGGTCTTACAAGGAAAAAATCAGGTAAAAGCAGACTACAGTATGTAACAAAAATTGGAGATCACCATGGAAATGAGGACGAGGGTTCACTTCAAGATGGGAATGTCAGAAGCTCTTCTTTTTCCATCGGTGTTTTCACTCATGCACTGCCTATTAAGTGTCTCATCTCTGGGATACTAGGGTGCGGCCCATTGCTGATGTAAAAGATCTGTGTTGATGATTCCTCAGTCACTGTATTACAACATTCTGTAAGAACAGGTTGGCAAATAAAGAGACTGAACAAAACTGCGCATCTCAGGCTTCTCTAGCTGTGAGCAAGAGAAGAAGCCTCAACATATTCCACGTATAAGGTGATCGATACAGGTCATTTTGACGAGTAAAAAGAATAAGATCGAACACACGAAGACGGTCGATCTGTTCTTTTTCGCTTGCTTGGTGCAACTAATGAACTTATGTTAAAGTTTACTTTACCAGTATTAACTACCCGGCCAATTTGACTACCCAAAATCAATTTGGGGCGACTAATAAAACAAAATAAGATCATTATGAAATAATATCAATACACCTCTTATCTATATATCTTTTTAATGACTAATCTACCTTTGCTTAATTAATGTGAATGTTGATTAATTAGTTAATTAATTTGATTATAGTTAGGGTTAGATGATGAATTTCAGTTATAGTTTTGGAATAGAAATTAAGAGTGTTTTAGATTGATTTATTTGAGTTATATTTTTGTACAATCGGTAGTCTCGTGATTTTTATTTCTACCGATTGTATATAATTCCCAGATTGATTTTTTCTTGGATTTTGATTTCATAATCGGTAGTTTAATGGAGTACTATAACTACCGATTATAGGTGTCGTCCCAAAAATGAATTTCTCAAAACTTACAAAATTTCTAACTCTTCTTCTTTCACAATCGGTAGAAATTGAAAATTTATATCTACCGATTATAGCCATAATTGAATTAAACTTTAAATTTTTAAACTTTGTAATCGGTAGTTTAAAGATCAAATTTATCTACCGATTATACTGGTTTTTTTGTCCAGGGCTTTTCTTGCCATAATCGGTAGTGATTGAACATAAATAACTATCGATTGTGGTTAATCGGTAGTACGGGAAATTAATAACTACCAATTGTATTTAATCGGTAGTATAAAAACATAATTATCTACCGATTATATTTAATCAGTAGTATAAAAACATAGTTATCTACCGATTATGTAGATTGTACTTAACATCTAACTTTATAATACTATTTCAACATCCGAAGAAAAGCTTGTTCAAATAAACTTACTACATATTGTTCATTAAACTTGTTAAAAGAAAAAAAAAACATCAAAAAAAAAAACGAAACAAAACACATCATAGAAATTCAAAGTGATCAATCTCATTGATCTCATGAAATTCTTCGACTCCTTATTACTCTCGACTTGGTCCTAGTTTCAACTCGCTTCTTCTTCTTCTTCTTCTTCTTCTTCTCCTTCCCCTTAGGATCAACAACAACTTCATCATCCTCAACCGGACCTATGTACTTTCCAGCTTCGTTGTAGTATGGGTTGAAGGAGAAGTCCTTTTCCCTGAAAAAGAGTCGAGGATCAAAATCCGGATCGGCGTTCATCCTTCGAATCATTTCTGCCTCAGATCCTTCATCCGAAGATGGAACATCAACGTATTTGAGGGATTGTCAGGGCTGTTCTACTCACAATCAGGATCGTTCATCATTTGTGAAAAATCCGTATCATCCAGCATCATTTGATATATTTCTTCAGGAGTAACTCCTTTCCGCAAATTGAAAAGAGGACGAGAAAGCAATTCAGCCTTTTCAGACGGAGAAAGAACGTCATCTTCATCCATAACCCTAATGAACATACCCAAACATGGATTATTAACTAACTACACAATAGCTATTATAAAAATAAACAAAAGCACATAATCGGTAGTTAAAATTATGAAATATCAACCGATTACACAAAATCGGTAGGGAGTGTTTTCAGTATATGTCCGATTATATAATCGGTAGATAAAATTATGCAATATCTACCAATTGTGCATGATGTTCTTCAGGAATGATGAACTCGCCGCATAATCGGTAGATAAAGTTTGTCAGATTCTACCGATTATAAAAAAGAATTATCATGATTTCTTCAAAGTAATGACTAAAAATATAAAAGTTCGATGTAACTTACTTTTCCTTTCCATTATTTGATTGTATAGGAAACATTTTTGGTCGGAGGGTCATATCGTCGGAATCAGTTGACGAATTGATTTTAATGATTTTGGACTCCTCGATCACCATCTTTTCCTTTCCTTTCTTTGATTGTTTAGGTAAAGTTTTTGGAGCCATTTTCAGTGGAGAATGAGAGTACATGGAGTAGAAGAATTGGTAGAGGAGAAGAAATGGAAAAGGAGGTTGTTTTAGTCGTGAATAAGTAGAGGTAGAGGTAGAGAATGAAATGAGAAGAAGAAGAGGCATGAATAGGTAGAGAAGAAGAAGAATTAGGTTTTGGTTTCTGTTTATAAACCTGGCGTTTTACACTATTATTATTTTACACTTTCTTGGAAAATTACCTTCAGCTTAAACGGCGTGGACGAACCTTAAACGGGTTGAATCTGTCCATCACCTTAATGATATTGAAATGAGCTTCGTAACAGTAATTTGATCGTTTCCATCGTCGTCATTCCTCGAGAGATCTCGCTATAACTTCATCATTAGTTTCACCCCTAAAACGGTATCGATTAACAAGATAAGTTAAATTCACAAATGGATTAACTTCTCTGCCTATAGAATGAAATCGAAAAAAATATCAGCTCTATCACGGTTATCGGGGTTCCCGGTGTCAACACAAAAATGCTCGTGAACACTCTCCAAATAACTCATACTCATTACACCATTTTTCCTATGTTCTTCTCCTCCCCTCGGATATAATTGCACATAGCGCCTACATAGCGATAAATCTTCCTCTACCGTGAACGGTTGAGCCATTAATCTATACGATGATTTCTTCGATGTTGGAGAGTTAAAATGTATTGGAGATGCATAAATGAGAAGAGGTCAACCTCCTTATATAGGTTATAGTCTTAACGTCTCTTTTTTTCAAAAAAAGAGCCGTTGAGGCCTGGTGTAACAAGAGTGTACTGAAAATATGTACACTAAGTTCGTACGAATATTCCAACATTTTGAACATTTGTAATCGGTAGTTTAAATATTTTTTAAACTACCGATTATGTTATGTATGTTTCCCCAAATTGAAAACCGCAAAAATTATCAAAATTCCAATATTTTGAAAATGCATAATCGGTAGTTTAAGAATTTTTTAAACTACCGATTATGTATGTTTCCCCAAATTAAAAATCGAAAAAATTATCAAAATTCAAACATTTTGAAAATGCATAATCGGTAGTTTAAGAATTTTTTAAACTACCGATTATGTATGTTGCCCCAAATTGAAAATCGAAAAAATTATCAAAATTCCAACATTTTGAAAATACATAATCGGTAGTCTAAGAATTTTTTAAACTACCGATTATGTATGTTGCCCCAAATTGAAAATCGCAAAAATTATTACAATTCGAACATTTTGAAAATGCATAATCGGTAGTCTAAGAATTTCTTAAACTACCGATTATAATGTGTTGCCCAAAATTGAAAATTGAAAAAATATCAAAATTCCAACATTTTGAACATTGATAATTGGTAGGATAAGAATTTTTTAAACTACCGATTATAGTCCAAAATGTGTCCAGGAACAGGCAGTTCCATCGGTAAGTGTAATCGGTAGATATTTATCTACCGATTTTATAACAATAAAATAATCGGCAGATTGTTATCTATCGATTGTTGATGAACATACTTAATTGGTAGGTGATGCAAACCACTTATCTACCGATTATAATGTAAAATTTGAACAAAATAACTTGTTAAAAATAAATCTCTTGCAAATCAATTGATAACTCACAAAAAGAACATAAAATCCTTTCAAATCTTAGACCGTTAAACACCAGGAATGTTAAACATCAGAAACATATCCATAAAGTAAACAACCACAATCTAATTTCTAGGCATTTTGGTTTTGGTACGAGGACGACGACCACCAGGGGCTAACAATCTTTCAGCATTAGCGGCATTGGCTTCACCCTCAGGGACATTTGCTTCAGCATCAACACTCGATGAACCGCGAGATCTTTTGGTCGGCTTTGCTGCTAGCCTATTAGGCTTATTCACAGATTCTCCCCAAACTTGATAGCATAGGCTTCATTATCAATGTTGTCAATGAGGTCTTTATGCTCTCTCATCATCTTCTCAATTGATGGAGGCACTCCCGCATTTATGCACCCAACTATCTTCTTTGAGAAAAATGCAAACCTTTTTTTTTTTTTTCTGTTTTTAGGCAATAACAATCAAACAATTATTATCTAAAATATTGAGCCGTAATACTAAAATCAAAAGGAAATAACATTACATACCAGCCTTTCATAACCATAGGGTTTGTCTTTGATGATGCAAATATATTCGGACACCCTGGTGGTATTTCCTTTATCTTCACGGATCACATGAAGATGAGAATGCTGCCGGTACCATACCATATAGCTTGGATCTACTTCATCACCTCGGTTGACACGTCTCCCATCGTTGATCATATATTGCATCTTGTTATTCCAATCTTCAATGGATGAGTTATCAGAGTAAACTACTATGATAGAGTCCTTACCACAAGTAGATTTCTCGACGTCCAATTTGAACCTGCCGCGCATGGAACTCATAGGTTCTTCTTGGACAGAACCGAGTTGACGCATCATCCAAGAGGCATTGTACATGACATATCCAGTGGGATGCCACAAGGGTCCATAGTAAAACGACAACTCAGACCTTCCCACTATATGACCACTAGCTCGGTCTTCTCTGTATCGATCAAAGCATACGTCTTTGGACGCAATCGAGTCTAATTTCCTCCTCAAAGAAATAAACTCCTGCCCCTTAGACCTTGAATGGTTGTTGTTAAAAATGTATTTTTTTCATCGGGGTGTTCCTTTCTCCCATGCCGGGTTCTCTTTCGCCAACTCGAGGGACGGGAAGTGGTCATAGATCCATGTCTAGTGTACACATCAAACCAAGTATGAGAAAATTGATTCTTAAAAGAGGAAAAAATAAATAACAATCAAACCATCAATAAAGTTACCAAAATTCCTGTAGTAGGCTCACGTTCCCTGCATTTTGGCTAGTTAATTCCCAGGATGCCTTTCTCAACTCTTCCATCAAGAACGCATGGCATGCGGTGCCCCACGAATAGTCACGAACTTCGTTGAGAGGAAGCAAAAGCTGTAGAAGGTTGGCGTCGACCCGGTTGCCACTAGCATTGGGGAAAATGACACATCCCAAAACACAGAGAAAATATGCAGTGGCTGCAGCATTGACTTCGTCATCGCTAAACTATGGATTCATTTCTTCTTTAGCCTTGGTGCCTTTGAACATTTTCATCAGTTGAACCATGTTGAACTGTCTGGTTTTGTAAGGAAAGCACCGTTTAAACTTTTCGTCGGATGTCGCTCGATCCAAACCAAGGCACTTCTGAGTGAAAAAATAAAGTTGTTCCCAGCTTAACTGCTTCACATAATCAAACTTGACCGCCGTACCATGGTCAGCGAGACTTAGAATCTGCACCACATCATCAGGGGTGATCATCATCTCTCTCCACGACATATGGAAGGTATCGGTCTCAGGATACATCATCTCCATGAAGGCTGATATCGACACCCGATCATGATGTAACATTGAATTCTCGGTAGCCGTAGATAACCCCGAGTTCAGTATAATTAGCTTGAACCGTTCACACTCATCATCTAACGGCTAATCTTTCATCTTTGTTGGTGCAGTCGTAGGTTTGAGTAGAAGAACTGCATCAGAATGGTCCTAATATACACGACGAATTAAAAAACAATTAGAATAACAGTTAACAGTTCTACGAATAAAAATACAATATGTTAAGAATGGTGTTTTATAATTATTACCTTAGTTGAGTAAATTTATTTCGCCCAAGAGTCTTTGTACCAAAATAATAGATTTCCTCCATCTCTTGGTAACCTAGGTATTTGGCCTTCTTGTATACCCTTCATCTTCAAATAGGCGGGGACCTTGTGTCCTCCTTTCTTCTTAACTGGCTTCTTTTTACCATTTCCTTCTCCTTGTCTACCACTTGGTTTTCCTTCATCTTGGTATCTATCTTGTGGAGCACTTGGTTCTCCTTCTTCTTGGTTTCTACTTCTTGGAACACTTGGTTGAGTTCCTTTGGTGATAACAATTCCGCTAGAGCTCTTTTGCATTCTTTCACTAGAAGTTACTTTCTTACCCCCTTCATGACGAGGCCTCGAAAGAATTGTACCATGGGAATACTTAGATCTCCTTTCCCTAAAAAAATAAAAGAAAGAACAGTTATTTCCAACAAGACACCGTTTAATCACTACATAATCGGTAGACAAAGTACATTAAACTCAACCGATTGTTCATAATCGGTAGTCAAAAAAACAAAGTAACTACAGATTTTGCATAATCGGTAGCTCGGCTCTACATTATCTACCGATTGTGCATAAAAAATGGAACAAAAAAGTCTAAGCTATGGACACACATACAATCAGTAGTTACATAAAAAAAATTAACTACTAATTATGTGTAATTTTGGTACAGGAGGACAATCGGTAGTTAGTGACTAAATATAACTAGCGATTATGTAGTATGTTTTGAGGAATCACTAACTTTCATAATCGGGAGTTTAACCCTAT
>JAJJMC010016440.1:3891193-3941057 GCA_023531435.1 Papaver californicum
GTAGTTAATGACTAAATATAACTACATATTATGTAGCATGTTTTGAGAAATCACTAACTTTCATAATTGGGAGTTTAACCCTATACGAAACTATCGATTATGCCTAAATTTTGGTCCAGGAATATAATCGGTAGTTAATGACTAAACATAACTACCGATTATGGTCGATGTTCATGAGCAATGAAGAACACTAACATAATCGGTAGTTAAATACAAACACGAAACTACCGATTATGGAAAATAACCTAAAACCCTAGATATTCTATTGACGATTTCATTCGATTGAAGCAAAATAAACACAAATAACGGTAAGCCCTTACCTTATTGGAGCCATTATAAAGTTCTGGAAAGGCTTATTTTCGGAATCAATCTCCGTTTCTAGGTCATCATCTTCGTGTTCTTCACTATGTTCTTTAACGATCTCTCTATTTCTTATTCTCTAGGTAAAATTCGGCCAGTTAGTATTAGCAGGTTGACGGGTTGTTTGTTTTTTTCTTTCCATCTTTAGATTGTAATTACGACGATGAATTGGTTTACGATTAATCGGTTTACGATGAATTGGATTGTGCCACAATCGGTAGTTTGAAAACAAGAGAAGAAGAAGAGAAAACAAAGAGAATCGGTAGAGAAGAAGGTGAGAATGGTAAAGGTTTAGGTTTTTAATCTTTTATTAGTGAAAGGGTTAATGGTAATTGTTTGATTACTGAGAGGGTATATAGGTATTTTTACATACCATTAGGTTATCCCATAGACACATCTATGGGATGGGTTTAAAATAGTATCCCCAAATTGGTTTTAGGTAGCCCTCAAAATGGCCAGGATTAACTAATCACATTGTAAGTGAACCAACTCCTCCTTGAAAATCCTTTGTAGGAGTTGCATCTATATGTTTATGAGTGATTTTTTTCATTTATAGAATTCCCAGAATTTTTTTCTATGTCATGAAATTTATTTATTTAGAATCATTTTTGCTATTTTCTTAATCAATTTGTTCTTGTAAGGCACAATTCATTATTCACAGTTATACTCACATTCACCCCCACTGGCTTTTCTTTCCGTCTTATTTTGTTTTACGTGAACATGTTACTTGTATCCCATTTCCATCTCAACTTCATTGTTTCCTTCGATTATTATCAAATATTTTTCATGGAACTCAGTCATTGCTGAGTTAGATCGGGGTCTATTGAAGCTTTTTCTTTTTTATTTTCTTTTACCAAGGAAATAGACTATATTATAGGTATCTGTAGTTGTATAAAATATAACTACTAGATCTAATCATTCATTCCAAAGTAAAAATCATAAAAAAGTAAAGCCAAGAAAATGTTAATAATAACACATAAATATATATGTGGTTCGGTATGGTTACCTACGTCCACGAGGGTGAAATGATTGATATTATTTTAAAAGGGATTGAACTTACAAAAGGAATAAACTCAATCTCACAATGAACTTTTCACTCTAATTTTTTTCACTCTTTTTCTTACTTGCTACACCTTTTCTCTCCCAAAAATATCATTTGCCTTCTCTCATGAGTTATCCTAGTATTTATAGACAAATGTAACATACAACTAAACTTCGGTGTTGGACACTTGCATATGAGTTTTTGTAGTTTGTTCGAGAGAGTGTCCCGAATCTCATGATATCATGACCCGAATCTTCGAAGTTTCTCTTGATATGCTGGTCTTCATCTCGTTCTGGACATGACCCGAAATGGTGGAGGTGGCTTCTTGATCCTACTTTATTCACAACTCTAAGAATGAACGTCGATTCTTGTCAGGTGCATTAAATGCTTCTGATCACATCACGCGTGCTCTGTAAGCTCATTTAATGCTCTGTCTCCTTTTTCAAACTTGACCGTTGATTTCTTTTTGAACTTTCCACACGTCCCTGTTGTAGATTGATGTGGTAGATATCTCTTTTATCTTGTGAGATCAAGAAGATATTTCCAATGTTTCGCTCTTATCTTAGTATCATGGTCCCTCTGTCTAAGATGTCTACACCTGTCCTCATATATTTATCCACTATATTTTGCCCCTTTCTTTCCATCTGGACCAAGAGTACGATGGGGAGAAACATTCACTTTTCCTTTAACCTCCTCCACGTCCCTTGGTAACCGCCATGCATTTCACCTTCTCTCTATTTTTCACATATTACCTTCAAGCGCCAGTTCACTTTTACATCTACTTCTTCCTTAAATAAGAAAATAAACCTAATTCCCTCGTTTAATTCTTCTTCAACATTCTCTGCAACTTTAACCTCTCCTCTTCTCCGCCATTTAAAGTTTCTCTGACACTCCGTCTTAACTTCTTTTCTCCACTTTTCACTTGAATCACCATTGTCGATGTCGAAGTTATCTCTCTGCTTATCATTTCGACTGTACTCATTATCAAAATCCTCCTCAAGATCAAGATCAAGGTCAGGATTTTCAATCAATCAAATGGCGGAAAAACCCTCATCAAGTCCTCTACGTCCTTCTTCCGGTAAAAAGTATGTATGTTTTTATGAAGTAATTTTTTATGCTTCTGATTCCTTATTTCCAGCCACTGATCTTTCAGACGAGGCTCGTGACACAGTTAGATGTGTTTTTCCTGACCATCACATATGCTTTGATGATCTTGATTTTTATGATCTTAACACTTCCTTTTTTGATTGTAGAGACCCTAATAAGAAATTTTCCTCTCGATGCGAAATGAATGATCAACAACTTTGTGCCACTATCAAGCACAAGTTTGGCCTTCAATCTTTTGACACATTGGTGCTAGAAGGTCAACGCAGTCTTCTTGATCGTGCACAATACCTTAAATTCTCCTACTAGGATAATACCACCATTATCACCTTGGGTCAGTTGGAGGCAGGGCTCAGGCTTCCTCTCTATATCCCCTCAAGGCCATTCGCATATGAAGTGCTTTCTCGAATCAAGCCGGCTCGTGCTCTGGGTTAGTACAATAGAAATTGGTACCGATTCATGGATGAATGAGAGAGGCTAGGCAAGGAAAAGAGTACTGATTCTTTTCATTCTACTTATGATCCCGCCGATGCTCCTAAGTACACAGTCCAGAGTTTTTTGGACAATTATAAGGACTGCACCCCCTTTTTTGGTCCCCTGGATGGTCTATCCTTTGGGCCCGCTTGCCATATCCCTCCTCTCAAAAAAGACAAAAAGTTATTGCTTGATGAAGATTCAGAGATGGGTCAGACGTCTAACAAGCATCTGCGGCGTACCAACGATCACGTCTGGGACAAGACTCCTCTGATCATCTGTGGGAACCTACTCATTGGGAACCATCCTCCTCCTGAGGAATTTTCTGGCCATCCTTTTTATGCACCTTGGGTGGTAAATACAGAAAGGGTATGTATTTGTCTTCTAGCTCTTTTGTTTGTTGACTGGTCTTTACTTGCTGACCTTTCTTGGTTATTTTGCAGTCTTCCAAATCGAGTCGAAAGAGGGGCAAAGCTGTCCGAGGTGGGGATGAGGCTGTTAAGGTAGAAAATACTATTCTTTAATCTATTAAGTATGTATACTTTCCCCTATTTGGTTCCTTAATGATGGTTTTGTAAATAGTGGTAAGAAAAGTTATCGTTCGCTCGAACTTGTGAAGACTGATTTTAGATTTTAGTAAACTAATTTTTAAACTAAAAATATGCACAAAAGATAAAAATAATCTTCACAAATACTGAGGTTATGGATTTCACCATTATCCAATTAAAGTGATTCAATCTAATCAATATTCTTGCAATTCTTACGTTTAATTTGATTATAAAATGTTGCAACAAGTAGATTTTCAAAATAACAATTGTATTACAAAAGAATGGAACATCTAAAACCTAGGCCAAAGCATGTACCATCTAACGAAATCACAACTTCTTAACAAAAATCATTAAATCAAATTTCAACAAAGGCAAATAATCATAAAAGAAATTGCAAAAATTAATTAAAATAGAAATATACCACTTTTATTGAAACAATGGCTTCCTCCGTCACCTCAGCATATGGGGTTTATCTCATCTTGCTCAAAACACCCTCAAAAGTTTGGTACATAGCTCAAAGTGTTTGAAAATAATGAAAAAGAGTGAAAATAATGAAAACAACGAGTTTGCAACGTTTATAAACGTTACAGACTCACTGTTACAGAGGGATAATTGTTTCCTGAAGACAAACGTTACAAAAGAAGATATCCGTCGCAAAGTTAAAAGCTTTAGCAACAGAATCTTCAACCTTTTCGCTTTTTAAGCCAATTGTCTCCACAAAAGTTTATTCTTCCAAAAACCCTAAAAGCACATAAAATCATATTATTAGTACAAAATATGAGGACTATTAATACAAGTACGAGACTAAATAAGACACTATGATTAATTGAAAATAAAACAATTATCTTTATACTGACAATATGATTAGATTTTTTTAATCTAAGAGCATGGTCCTTTTCAGCAGATTACATGATAGTTCCCATGGACTCTGCATTCCACGCTTGCTTAGGCGACAGAGCAAGGGAGAACACACACACATATTGCTATCAAAGTGTCAATATATTTTTTTTTTGAATAATGCTCTGAATAATACAATAATGGGGCTTGATCTAAAACACTCAACTTCCTCCTGACAGCGATAACAATTCGATATTGGTGGCCCACCAAATCACTTAGAGAAACACAAAAATTACAAAAATAAAAACTGAAGATGATGTGGTCGAGATAGAATCTGAGATATGGTGTCAACTATCATGTTATTTCTAACACCTGAGCTAGGCATCCTTTTATGAATAGACCATTTAACTAGGCACACCAATTCCTATAGAAAAGAGCTAAGTTTTCATCTACCTAGAATGGTTAGTGTCATCCTGAATTGTTCACACGTTTTTAGACTTTGGAGTTTCATGTTTCACTAAAAGTTTCTCCCTTACCCCCAAACTTAAATCTAACATTGTCCTCAATGTTCTAAAGATGAATGATTAAATATATGAACAAGGAGAAACTGTTACCAATCAAAGGAAAGGAGTTAAGGAAAGATATTATCGTGTCGCATGATCATGGGTTACCTCCCAAGAAGTGCTAAGTTTAAAGTCTTCAGCCAGAATAAGAAAGAATTAGTCACCTCATAAAATCATATAGCAATAGTCGGAACAATTGCGGTTCTTCTGAATAAAACAATACTTCCAAAATAGAAGGAAATTACAGCAATCCCAGAAAGTGAACAAACCGAGTACAACCTTATCCCTGTCTAGTGTTTTGTTTATGACAACTATATCTAGTTGAGGTTCAGGTTCAGGCTCTATGAGAGGGTCTAGATAAATCTCTTTACGCTGAATTTCCTCATAGGAAGGATCCGGAGGATCAGGTTCTAGAGTCTGGAAAAACTCAAATAATAAATTTAAGGCACATAATAATAACCTGAAATTTTGTGGATCCTCAAAGTCAATCAGGTTTAACCCACACAGTTGACTACTCTTAAAATGGTGGTCATTCTTAAGCAAATATGTCGATTATAATTTCCTAAAGTAATTAGGCTTAGTCTTAAAACTTAATAAATGACACATTTGAAATTCAAACGTTCCCACATATGGAAGAAAATATTTTGGTAGGAAAACAAATTCAATCTTGTTATTATTTCATGGGTGAACCACATTGACCAAAGGATGAGTTTCTAACAACTGAACTTCTTTTTGGACATGATTAGGTTCGGGAAACAATTCTTGAAGATAGTCTCTTAATATGGTAGAGGCACAAACATTAAGTCCTAAGTGAGGTACTTTTAAAAGAGCTAAAGGTAAAGCACAAGGAGAATGATAATCATCCCCAAACTTAGAATTTTGGGTGTCTCTAGGTAGACTAGTCACAATTTCCCTAATTTTTAGATCATCAGATTCCTGAAAATGGGCAATTGCTTCTTCTAAGTTATAATCAGGTAGTGCAGTCTCACTCACATTTACGATTTCTACGAGTTTATCTTCTTCGTTTGAGACTGTTGTCCCTGAATCGTTGGACTCTAAAACACTAGTCTCGGAATAGACTCGTTCCTCTAAACCATCGTCGTCTTCATAATAATGAGGAAATATTTCACCGTTTATAACAATGCTATTTCTAGTTAAATCCCTTTCCTCTTGAATAGGTGAATAATCATTAATATTATTAGGATCGGAACTACAGACATCATTATTATCGTGAAACTCAATTGTTGTGAGAATTTCCTCATCATTGTGACTACGAATTTCAATTTCCTCATCATCATAATAATATGAAGATGATTGAACCTTATCTTATAAAGAGTGTCTTATATTCTAACCTCGTCCTCTAAATTAGGTAAATATTCATCATTATTATCAAGGGTAAAAGTGAAAACATTGTATTGGCAATCAAGATTATTTTGAGCAATTCTTTCTTTCGTCTTTAACACAAACCTATCTGTATCTCAGCCAACCGCTTTAGGGATTCTTCTAGAAAAATAAATGGATCATAAGGAGTACTAGATTGTAACTGCTCGTGTGATTCTTCTAGAGGAGGAGTTGGAATACTAATTGTTCCCCCCATACTTAATGTGAACCTTCTTGTATCCCCGATCAACTCCTTGATGGAATTCTCTAGAGAAACAACTAGATCTTAAAGATTGCTAGATCCTAACTGCTCGTGTGATTCTTCTAGAGGCATGATAGGTTCACTATAAGTACTAGATTGCATCTGCTTAAGAGCATCCCTCCAAGACAAAGAACTCAAATTTTGCTCGTTTTCCCGTTTATATGACTAGTGTGCGTACGATTAGTAATTCGGGCCTCCATAACCTTCAAAAGGTTGGTAGTGGTCCCAAGTACTATCCACAATATGGTCATAGTAAGGGTAATGCCTGTTTTGAAACTCAGTCGGATATTTATTGTAATACCAACTCGACATTTTCTAATAAAAATTTCCTAATAAATTTACAAAAAATCTAAGAAAATTAATCGTAACAGGAAGGGGTTCTAAACATACACAAACAAGGCCGACTCAACCAAATCAAACCTACTGAATCTAGCACACAAAAAGCATGATGGCTCCAGTTAGATTGTTTTTAGACCAGCTTTTATTCTTCCAAAAGGCAACTAGTTACAGTTTCAGCAAATCTCTCAGAACGATCCAAATTAAATTAAGTCGAATAGAAACAAGATAAGATCTAAGGAGCTTTGACAACCCTGCCTCTTTGGCAACTTTTCCTTGGGTTACAAGGCGGCTCTAATCAACTTAAAATAATCTTCATGAACTTTAAGTTAGGCTAACAAAGTAACCAATACAGTCTTTTTGAATGATTTTCCAATAAGATCGTTACCCTATATGTCTCTTTCTAGTCAAATTTTAGGCTTAGGTTCGCGTTAGGTAATATGTTCCTAAGGCGGGCAAGAAGGAAACGGTGATTAAATCCGTGTCTTTATCTTATATGGCCAGTCCTTTCCCTTTACTAGAAAATAAATCCGTATTCAATTCCTTATCATATATGCATACGAAAGAATACAGTAAACCGACTTGCAGGGGATTCATGGGTTGATCGAGTCTTACCTCCCGTACCAGACGGGTGATGAATTGGTTGTAGTCGACTTGGGCCACCGACTCATGTGTCAGTGTACGTACCCGAGGGGCCGAGACAATATCTTAATTTTCGTCCTTCCCTATTGCAGTTTATATTTAAATACCCTTCCGTAGGGTTTAAAAATTAATAATAAAGTCCAAAAGTCCAAAGTCCAAAAATAAGAAAAAATATAAAAGTACCTAAAATAATTTCAAAAATAATAAGATTTTCAAAATACAGTTTTCTAAAAAGAAAATAAACACCCTAAAAAAATTAAAAAAATTAACTAACAAATAAATAAATAAATAAAATCTTGTTTTTTTTTTTCCGTTCTTTTCGCTTTGTCTTTGACTCCAAGTCTTTGATCAATCAATATAATCTTTAGCTCCAATTTCTTTTTGATCCAAAACCTGTAATACAAAGAAATAACCCATAAACATAAATAGAACAAATAGAAAAATAATAATAATAAAAAAATCTAACT
Source organism: Papaver californicum (assembly GCA_023531435.1). Classification (NCBI taxonomy): domain Eukaryota; kingdom Viridiplantae; phylum Streptophyta; class Magnoliopsida; order Ranunculales; family Papaveraceae; genus Papaver; species Papaver californicum. Next base: position 3,899,209 of record JAJJMC010016440.1, read on the forward strand.
AAACTAATTAACCTAAAAAAAATATATAAAAACAATTCCAAAAACAAGTCCGCGTCGGCGGCGCCAATAATTTATGGTTTTGTAAATAGTGGTAAGAAAAGTTATCGTTCGCTTGAACTTGTGAAAACTGATTTTAGATTTTAATAAACTAATTTTAAACTAAAAATATGCACAAAAGATAAAAATAATATTCACAAATAATGAGGTTATGGATTTCACCATTAACCAATTAAAGTGATTCAATCTAATCAATATTCTTGCAATTCTTACGTTTAATTTGATTCTAAAATGTTGCAACAAGTAGATTTTCAAAATAAAAATTGTATTACAAATGCATGGAACATCTAAAACCTAGGCCAAAGCATGTACCATCTAACGAAATCACAACTTCTTAACAAAAATCATTAAATCAAATTTCAACAAAGGCAAATAATCATAAAACAAATTGCAAAAATTAATTAAAATAGAAATATACCATTTTTATTGAAACAGTGGCTTCCTCCGTCACCTCAACATATGGGTTTAGCTCATCTTGCTCAAAACACCCTCAAAAGTTTGGTACATAGCTCAAAGTGTTTGAAAATAATGATAAAGAGTGAAAATAATGAAAACAACGAGTTTGCAACGTTTATAAACGTTACAGACTCACTGTTACAGAGGGATAATTGTTTCCTGAAGATAAATGTTGCAAAATAAGATATCCGTTGCAAAGTTAAAAGCTTTAGCAATATAATCTTCAACCTTTTCGCCACATAATCTTCAACCCTATCGCAACGTTTTCTTCATCTTGATCACGAGCAGATTTTCTGGAATTCTTGATTTGCGATTCTGGACTCTCCAGACCCCCCGTAACTCTTCCCAGAGCTTCTCTATTAATATTACAACCACCTCCAACCTCAATAACTTGTGAAAATCTTCTCATTGATGAGAATCAATTCTTGGCAGTAAAGAGAATGATCTCTGGTCTGATTGTTGATCTTCTTTCTGTTCTTGGAGTGATTGGTGATTTTGTTTCTTTAGCACAACTCAGTAATATCCAAAAACCTAATGGAGATAATATCTCCTCATATCCAGAATCAAAACCCGAGAGAATATCACTTTCCTGATTCTCTGCAAACACTAACTTCACGAGATTTTGAAGAGTTTAAGTTGGGAACAAGCTTCTCTACTTTAGGAAAGAGTATAACCGTGTTTAAACTCCTTGAATATCTCCAACAATAATATCCCGGATCACACAGTTGGAGAAAGATATTCTCCCGCTAAATTTTTGAATTCAAATTCAAACAAGGTGGTGCCCTGAACCAAAATATGGGTGCCTTTATCAAATTTTTTGGGTGCCTTTAACACTTTTAAGCCAATTTTCTCCACAAAAGTTTATACTTCCAAAAACCCTTAAAGCACATAAAATCATATTATTAGTACAAAATATGAGGACTATTAATACAAGTACAGGACTAAATAAGACACATAAATGTGTCTATCAAATACCCCCAAACTTATTATTTGCTAGTCCTCGAGCAAATCTAATAAAAAATAAATCTTAACTCACTTCGCAGGCATCGCGGTTGCACTTAGCGTGTGCAATAAGCCTTTAAATCCATAGGTGTCCCTATCAGACGAGTTTCAGTCTTGTGAGGGTTTACAAGAGATATACCCACAAAACCATTATTCCAAATCCTAGCTACCTGTGAACAATTGGGAGATCAAGGTTTTTAAAAGTAGTGATCTAAATTTGAAACAACAGATTAGTAACAAGGATAACAAAATAGATAGGTTGGAATCTGATCTTGAGCAGATTCATGAATCCCCTCATAACCAACTTTTGGCGATTAATCGTCTCAAGATTTGATGTACCAATTTGGAGACTTTGAATCGTGTTTTCTATGACGATTGAGAGACTCTGATCCAATGGAGGGAAAATACCGAAGTTGTGATGAGAAATAATAAGGCGGCTGCCAGTCGTCATACGGAGACAAGTCAACGGTTAGATTGCTTCGAGCAGAACGTGATAGTATTCAGGTTGCTTATGACAGTCAGAAAGGTGTTTTTGAGAACCACATGAAGATATGTCAATCTTCCAAAAAGGATGACTTGGACTTAAGGTTCAGTGAACTTGATTCCACTATCATTAAGTCGGAGGAAAACCTTAGGCTTACAATACAATCTTTAGAAGGTGTTTTTGATTTTTAGACCTGTAATTTTGTCTCTTGCTATTATTTTCGTACGCTTTGTGCTAACTCTTCTCTTTTGATAACTTGAGATTCCCAGGGGAAGGTGGGAGCTTTAGAGGAGGAGGTGGAGTCCTTGAAGGTTTCCGAGACGAAGTTGAAGCAATCTGAAGTATCTCTAGGCGGTGACGTTGCGAATCTGAAGGGGTTGCTGTCTTAGGCTGGAAAGGACAAGGAGCAGACTCTAGCTGATGCTAAGAAGGCATTTAAGTCCCAAGTCGCGATCCTAGTGGAGGACATGTTGCAGTCCTTCTTGGCTAAAATGAAGGCCAGAGCTCAGGAAAAACGTACTGCTTCTGCTTCTAAGCCTCATTCTTCTTGATTTTTATCTTTTGCTGGTTTAAAAAATATTTCTTGGGGTGTTGCGTTACCATTTTAAACATTTGTTGATTTTAGGGTGCTGCGTCACTATTTTTACCTAAGTGGTTGAGGTTTCTTTGCTACACTTTTACTCTGCTCTTCTTTTAATTTCATCCTGTTTTAGTTTCTACTGCATTTTCCATATCCTTCACGATTCTGTCTAATTCACATAATAACTTGGTTAATCCATATGTTCGATAACCGTAACAGGGAAGATCATCGGTCCCAATGACATGTCCCGATTCGAATATCTCATTATCACTAATCCCTAGTGATGGGATGTGTTAGGTCCACTAACTATCTTAGCCTAGGGTCCAGATTACATTGAGACTTACCAATTTCCTGATTTGAATAATATGTTGTGACTTGGAGGGATACCTCTCTCTTTCCATTGACCACATAGGATAATCCTATGGTACCACCTATGTTAGTCTCTGGGTGGTCCCTTTGATTCTGGACCCGTAGTCCAGAACCCTCGGGTCACCTCGAGGAGAATCGTGTCTTACCCCGATGACGAATGACCCATTTTGTATCATGTGGTTACCATTATTAGTCTCCCGGTAACCCCCTTTGAATTTTGGACATGTAGTTCAGAGTCCTCGTATCACCTCGGGGAGAATCGTGTCTTGCCCCGATGACGAATGACCCATTGTGTATCATTTCTTACCTTTTAAGGATAATACTTCTTTAAATACTTTATGTTCCAGGGATGCTTCATCTCTTCTTCATTGGGATTAAGTAACTTATAAGAGCCTTCTCCTTCCTTTCCCAATATTATATAGGTGCCTCCCCATATAAGAGCTAGCTTTCCTCATTCTTTCTCTTTTTCGTACTCGGAGATCTCCCTGGGCACTAGCTACCCTGGATGAAACTCTTTGGGATGAACTTTCTTTTTATATTCTCTCTGCAGCCTCCTATGATAATTTTCCATCTTCTGGAGTGCAATTTCTCAGGCCTTTTCTAGATTATAAAGCTAGGTGAGTATTAAATATGAGGTGAGATTCTTCATCCATGTTTCAGTTTTAGTAGTAGGGATCATTCCTTCTGTAGGAAGGATTGCTTCAGTCCCATATGTGAGCATGAAAGCTGATAACCCCGTAGGTTCTTTCTTTGTGGTTCGATAGGACCATAAAACATTATGCGGCTGTTCATACCAGTTTCCATAGTGACAATCCAACTTCTTCTTCAAATTATCAGTTATGGTTTGTTAGTGATTTATGCCTTGACATTACTCTTTGGGTATATGGGTGTGGATTTTCTTTTCCTGATTTGATAGATATTGAACCGTAGGTCGATGTTTTTCCCTTCGAGTTATTTCCCGTTGTCCGACACTATAACAGTTGGTATCCCGAATCGGCAAATGATGTTCTCAAACAGAAACTTGAATACATCCTTGTCTCGAATATGCTTTAAGGAAGCTACTTCCAACCATTCGGTAAAGTAGTCAGTGGCCACGATAAGGTATTTTCTCTGTAGTGTTCCTTCATGAAGTGGTCGCACAATGTCTACTCCCCATTTGGTAAATAGCCATGGGATTAACACTGGGTTTAAGGATGTGGACGATGCATGAATCTTCTTTCCAAATATTTTACACTCTTCACATATTTTTCCATATATTTTGCATCTTCATGCATGTAATACCAGAAGTAACCCATGGTTTTTGCTCTTTGAGATAGGTTCCTCCCTGAACTATTATTGTCAGCATCTCTATAATACAACTCTACCAGGATCTGGTGACCCTTCTTCTTGCATAGGCATCTGAGCAGTGGCCCCAAATAGGACTGCATGTATAAGATCCCTTCTCGAAGCTGATAGTTAGCCGCCCTACTCTTTATTTTATTTGCTTGAATAGTGGTCGCAGGTAGTTCTCCAGAATCGAGGTACCGGTGGATAGGCTCTCTCCAGTCTCCCAATTCGTACGGTCCCGAGCCGATTGCAACTATCATTTCCCTGTCATCTTCTGTTTCGTCTATTGATGGAGTGAAGAATTTCCTGACCCTAATTGTTTCACCGTAGGATATTTTAACATTGATGCGATGTATTCCAATGCGTCATCATTCCTGTTGTTTCCTCTTACAATATATCGTAGCTTGATGCTTGGTATTTGAACCATGTAATGTCGGGCTAGCTTTAGGTATTTTTTAAGGCATGGGTCCAGAGCTCTGTTAGTCTTACCTCTTTTAGTCCTACCTCTGTAATCCCCTTTGGTTTGGCGTATCACCAATTGAGAATCACTGGTGAGTCTTACCTCTGTTAGTCCTAGCTCTATGATAAGTCTTAGAGTGTTGATTACCGCCTCATATTCGTTGACGTTGTTGCTGGTATTGAACTCGAGTCTGAAAGAGTGGACTATCTTTACCCCATTGGGTGTGGTAAATACTATGCCTAGCCCAGTCCCACCATTGTTGGATGATCCGTATGTGAATACTTCCCATCTCTGGGGGTGGTAGTTTTCAAGGAGCCCTGTCGATCCGTCATCTTCTTCTTCAATGCTGGGAATTTCTTCTACTTCTTCTGCTTCTTCCAAAGGGAAATCTGTCAGGAAATCAACTATGACTTGGGACTTAATTGTTGTGCGCATCTCATAAAATATATAGAATTGTTTAATCTGAGCTCCCTATTTCGAGATTCGTCATGATATAGAGGAATTGTCTAGAACCGATTCGATTGTAGACTTGGTAAGGACCCTAATTCTGTGTGCTTGAAAGTATGTCCTCAACTTCTGTGTTACATAGACCAAGGCTAGAATCAACTGTTCACTTTTAGTGTAATTTCTCTCTGCTGGTATCATGGTTTTGCTAATGAAATACATAGGTTTTTATTCTCCTCTTTCACAACTGACAAGCACAACACTGATGGCGTGGGTAGTTGCCTCAAGGTATATAATGAGAACTTCTTCAGGATTTGGCTGTTGAATACTGGTAGCTTCGCGAGATGATCTTTTATCTTCTGGAATGCTTCCTCACACTCATATGTCCACTTAAATTTATCCCACTTTCTTAGGTTACTAAAGAAAGATTTGCACTTGCTTGATGATCTTGAGATGAATCGACTCAAAGCTCCCAAGCATCCATTTAGCCTTTGAACATCTTTTACTGTAGTAGGTGGCGACACATCTCGAATTGCATGGACCTTGTCGGATTTGCTTCAATGTCATTTTTGGTCATTATTTAACCTAAGAATTTCTCAGATGTTACCCAAAATGTGCACTTTGGTGGATTGACTTTCATCTTGTATTTTCTTATTTGGTCAAAGATTCCCTTCAAGTCAGATACGTAATTTACGGATGCTTTGCTCTTGACAAGCATGTCATCTATATATACCTTAATAGTCTTGTGAATCCAACTTCCAAACATGTCTTCCAACAGCCTCTGGTATGTTTCGCCTGCGTTTTTCATCCTAAAAGGAATCTTTGTGTAGCAACATAGCCCTCTCGGTGTGAAGAATGTTGTATGTTCCTGATCTTCTGGTGCCAATGGAATCTGGTTGTACCCAGAGTATCCATTCATAAGAGTCAGCGCTTCGTGAGCGTTAATTGCATCAACCAGTTGATCTATACTCGGAAGTGGGAAGTTATCCTTTGGGCATGCCTTATTTAGATCGCTGAAGTCTATACATATTCATACCCCACCATTTTTCTTTGGTACAATCACCATGTTTGAGATCCATACCGGCTACTGCAAACATTTCGGATGACCCCAGCTGATTGCATTTTATTTAACTCTGCTTCCACTGAAGCCTGAAGCTCTGGCGTGATTGTTCGTATTTTTTGCCGAATGGGTTTGAACTTTGGGTCTATATTTAGGTGATGACAGCAAACTTCTGGTTCAATTCCCTTCATTTCCTCCATGCTCCATGCGAATACATCAATGTACTCCTGCTTTCAGATTGGTGACCTGCTCCGAATCCAGCAACGACCCTATCTTAAATATCTTTGTCTCTTTATCCGACCCGATGTTAAGATCTTGGGTTGGTACTAGATCCATGAAGTTTTGTTTGGGTTCCTCGATAGGGGTCGTGGTCTTTAATTTCTGTGCATCCCGATTCTTACTTTCTTCCCCAATCTCCTATGCCAATGCCATCATTTCTTTTAACTCCTGTAAATATTTTTCTCCTTGTATGCGGTTCTTTTCTCTTCTTTTCCTAGCTCGGTTGTCCTCATTTTGCTGGATGTCTACTTGGATACTTTGCGTCTTGTGGATCTCCTATAACTTCTGCTACTCCCATTGGGTTAGGGAACCTTAGTCACTGGTGATATGCTGATGCCACTCCTTTGGTTCCTGCAATCCCTGGTCTCCCAATTATAGCTTCGTAGGGTGAAACTATGTCTACTACGCAGAAAATAGTAATGTTATCCAGATATTCCGCTCCTGAAACTCTCAGTGTGACTTCGCCTTTGGGTTTTTCCGTTAAATCCATAGATGCTATAAGTACAAGGGATGATATGTCATCTGATAGGCCCATTCTTTTCAAAGTGTCATAGAACAAGACTTCCACAGAACTTCCGTTATCCACCAATATTTTCTTTACTTCCCATTCCTCGATCAACAATGTGATTACCAACGGATCTGCATGAGCTTCTCTATTTAATGGCACATCTTTTGCAGAGAAGGATATCGCCTGCATCATCTATAATTCCATTGGAAGAGTCTTGGCCACACTGTAGATTTCCTTTCCCGAATTGTCTCTCTTGTGAATTCTTGACATGATTCCACTTCCTAGCTGAAAACTTTGAATCGCTGAGTGGGAAATTGTGTTGCACTGGAGGACACTAGCGTCTCTTTTAATTCTTACTTGGTGTAATGGCACCTCAGCTGGTATAGCTTGAGTTCTCACATATTTCTGTAGAGAGCCATCTCGAATAAAGTGATGCACAATCTCCTTCACGTCTCGGAAGTTGTTGGTTGAATGTCTTCCATACTGGTGGTAAGCACAATAGCCGGGGTGGTCTTTTGATCTGTCAAACTGCACACCTCTATTAGCGGGATAATTAATGTCTCCCCGCTTCTCTACCTCCTTAAGAATATCTTCCAAGGGAGCATTCAACGACACATAGACTTTATCTTCGAATCATGGCCTCTTCCCTTTCGGGACCCATATTTTATGGTTTGCGCCCCTATCGTATTGTTCTCCTCTTTTCTCGACTCGTCCCGACTCTGTATGGGGAATGATATTTGTATCCCGAGAAGGTTCTTCCACTTTTGTAGCTTCCTGAACTTGAATTTCCTACACTCCTCCCTGAATCTCTTCGGGAGCAATGTAATGTTGTTGATGGTGGTTTTTTGACAAGGGCATAAATTTTAAAAGTTACCTTGCCTGGCCAAAATACAATAAACGAATTCCTGACGAGCATCAGAATTATGAACATTAATATTATCTTACATTCCGCAAGAAAATTAAGAATGCATATTAATCTCGTGGATAAACTAGCCCTGTATCTGTTTCGCATATATATGCACCAGAGAAATTTTCAAAGCTTTATTCAACGAAAACCTCATTATTTCATGAGCACCCATAAAAATACTTGTATAAAACATAATATATTGATTATACAAAAATTGCGAACATTTAGAATAAAGAATACACCATATCTGAATAGTAGCGCTAATTAGATGCATACCATCTAATTGCAGAGTCGTATCAAGCATAATTTCAAGATCACAAACTTCCACGGCTGAATCTCTTGAAGGTGTTCTGTATGCACTGCACAAAAGTTAAGCATAAATGCTAACAATTAAATCTCACAAGACTGAAAAACTCTAAATTGGCCATAGTCATGGTCATGGCATTAGTTAATGTCAATAAATAATAGTATATAGGCAATAGCCATGGAAACAACATGTACATGCTTTAGTAATCCCTAGCCACACTTTTAACACAAATATGTCAAATGAATAAAGCCAACTAAAACAATAAAGTTACCAAAGCCACGAAACAACAAAGCCACAGAGAAATATGGCCAAGGCGCTGAAGGAAGTGGGGCTGCGTTAATGCTGGAAAATCTCTGCCAGCAGCGCTAGCGCTGCTGCCGTACCCCACGAGCTACTGCACCAACGCTCCGTGCTGCTACCCACTTTTGTGCCACTGTCGCGTCCCACGTGTCATTGCGTTGATGCAACATCCATTGCTATGCCCACGCACCATTTCCGTTCCCATGCTCCATTACTACTGCATCTTCGTGGGTAGCACCATTACTTAAGCCATTACTACGACAAAATTGGCATAAAGTCTATTAGAAACATTATTTCACAACAAGGTTCATGGCTTTGAATCCATGAACCCACCAACTCTTACGAGACATAAAACCAAATTACATGGGGGGATAAAACATGGGTTTTTGGTTTGGAGGTTACAGTAACATGGGTGTAGCAATACCCCATGACAAGGAAGTTATAGAGAAAGTGGTAAGTTTGAGCGGTTGAAGAGATAATGAAGTAGTAGTATAGAAGTTTTCAGAAACTTCCCAAGACAAACTAGACGGTTATTCCCACAACCTCCATTTCTCCATCTCCCCACAACTTCCACTACTTTACAAGGAAAGTGTGTGGTACCAAACCATTATAAATAGGCTGCTTATCCAATTTCAAAAACAAGCCACAGACGGAGAAGAGATAGAAAATCATTCTCACAAGCTTTCAATTTTTCTTCCGCAAACACAATTCTACATACAATTCCTTCAACTTTCTTTGCTTCCCTCCACTAAGATCAACCCATCTACTCTTTTTCTAACCGAAGCAAAACAAATATAGATATCCTACTTATTTGGATTTATTTTGTACGATTTTGATCCTCGAACCTAAAAAGTACTTCTACAGTATATTGTTTTACCATAGAGCAATTTTTAGGTACAAAAAAATGTTCTTGCAGTTTCCTGATGTCCTTCAGAGTCTTGGGCTTTTCATTGTAGATGGCCACGTAGATTGGGTCCTTTTTTCCTAGGGCATTTTCAAATCCCAGAATTTGGTGATCCACTGGTACCTGTCCAATTTCAGTACACATCTTTCTCCATTTATGTGTAAGTGACCGAAGCAATTCTTTGAGTCCTTGGCCAGAGTAAACAATTTGTTTACCCGAGGTCTAGCTATGTTGTTGTGTATGTAAGTCTGCAAGAAGATTTCATTCATCTCCTCATAGGTCCCGATTGATCCCTGGGAAATTGAGTAGAACCAGGTCCCTGCTTCTCCGTCCAAGCTCGCTGGGAAGAATTTACATATCATCGTGTCGTTATGCCTCCATTGTAGGATAGACATGATGTACATTTTGATATGTTCCACCGCATCGCCTGTTCAATCGAATCTCGTCACGAAGGTCAGGAGAGTGTACTTTGGAGAAAACTTAGCTCTTTCCAATCTTCTGGTGAATGGGGTTTTTTCAGCTTCTTTCATTACTTCTGCCAGTTTTTCATCATCTCCTTTGCCCACCATCTTTTTGATCATTGCTTCTATATTTTTTACCTTCTTCGAATACTTTATGGGTGCCTATGATTCTCCTTCCTAGGCTCTTCATAAGAGGTATAATCTTCTCGGGGTCCATAGTATCTTCGGGGTTGTAGCTCCGGTTCTTGGCTTGGATATCTGGGGGATGCAGGTTCTGGAGTTCTACTCATGCTTGGTGATACTCGATTCGTTCCTCCGGTTGTCGAACGTGTATTATCGCTAGACCCCTCCCTTGGATACTCTCTTGGTAAGCTTCGTGCCTCATTCCCCGTTGTCTCCTTCTACCAGTTTTCTTTTCCCCATCACGATTTGACGTTGTCTTTCTGCTTCCACCTCAGCCACTTCTCTTCGTGTCGCTTCAGCCATCATCCTGTGTTCTTCCTGATGAACTCTTCTCTGTGCTTGCTCTTTATTACTATCCGAGGTGGATAGACTATCAAGTGGATACTCCCTCTCAATTCCTTCCTCATGAATCTGCACATTAGCTGGTCGAACTGGGAGGATTTCCTCTTCGACCGGGGGAATCTCGGGTCGAATTCCCCTCCTTAAGATCTGCATCGGGTTAAGGTTGCTTTCCTGTACAAAAGTCGTGAGTCCTTCCTGTGGGATTGTCCCTGCCACTGTCTGACTACGCAGATGCCGCGTTGGTGCTGATGAACTTGTCATCGAATCTCGTTTGTTTACGATGCTAACCTACATTCAGAAGAGAAACATGTAGACTCACTACCACCTATTAAGGAAATAAAACATAATTTTAAAGATTCTTTTGTCGGGTTCTAATCCCCAAATTCGACAGCTTATCACCAAAATGCCAGTGTTCAGAGGAAGTCAACCCACTTATTTCCTTCAACTTATTTTGCTTCCCTCCCCTATGTTCAACCCATTTTCTCTCCTTGTGACCTAAGCAGGACGGAACGGCTACTATTGTAGTTTAGGCTTGTCATGTACGATTTTGATTTCTGAATCTAAAGAAAGTACTTCAACAGTACATTGTTTTGCCTATGAGTAATTTTTAGGTACTAACACCTGCTTACACACCATGTGACCCTTAGGATCATTTTTTTGTGTGTAAACCCGCCCCTCTGAAAAAAGATTTTTTGTAGTCCAGGTGGTTTTTTGGAAAAGAGCGTCATAACCAAAAATACTAGGTTTTTCTTTGTTAACTTTTAGTGCAAGTATGCCTTTCCTGTTACTGGGAGAGTGAAGTCTGATCAACTTGTCGCCTCTGGTGACGGAAAAATCTCTTTGGCCAATATTTTGAACTAGATGCAGAGAAACTGTATTTTCTAAGATCTAGCTATCCCAACTTCTTGTCATTTAAAGTTTCCGTCAAGAATTCTGAAGTTAGGATTATAGCCTTCATACGTTAAGCTCAAATCACTTGGATGACTTGTTGCTCCAACTGACCTGAACCTTTCCTTTTATTCCTGGTTTCCTAAACCTTATGTAATAAAGGTTTCCACCATTACCTTTTCAACAAAGTAGTGAAATCTTTTTGGGGTTTTTCACAAAAAAAAAGGGAAAAGATAAACTAATGACTTGGGAGCTGGAGATCTTGTAAGCAATAACTCTTATGCATTTTGAGAGGAATACCCTTAGGTTTCTAACCATGATAGGAAGGAAAACTAAAACACTTTCTAAATGTATGGCACAATCGTGCTCAGATCCACTTTAGCTTCTAACAAAGTGTCATAGACATCTTGGAGCTTGTGGATCTAAAGTTAGCTACTGTTAAAGCGGAAAAATAACTTGGACAATCTTCAGCGAGAGTCTTATATCTTCTACAAAGGTCAGTGACACTTTGGATCTTGTAGCTTGCCGTTTTATGAAGTATTTCACCACAAAGATACTCAACAAGATATTAAAACATTCCATGTTTCTAGCGCCAAAATGTAGTTGTATAAAATCTAACTACTAGATCTAACCATTCATTCCAAAGTAATAATCATAAACAAGTAAAGCCAAGAATATGTTAATAGTAACACACAAAGATATACGTAGTTTGGTATGGTTACCTACGTCCACAATGGTGAAATTATTGATATTATTTTAAAAGAGATTGAACTTACAAAAGGAATAAACTCAATCTCACAATGAAATCTTCACTCTAATTTTTCTCACACTTCTTGCTACAGCTTTTCTCTCCCAAAAATAGCACTTGCCTTCTCTCATGAGTTAGCCTAATATTTATAGACAAAGGTATCATACAACTAAACTTTGGTGTTGGACACTTGCATATGAGTTGTTATAGTTTGTTCGGGAGAGTGTTGATGTGTGTCGTACCACTCCAAAATTATTTATTACTTTCTCACTACTTATGATTTATTATGAAGCACGGGTAAGAAAAGAATCGTTCCCACGAGGAGGTCTTGGTTGTTATATGGTTTCAAAATCTTATATAAATTGGGGGAGTTTTCAGATTTAATAAAGGTAATAAAACTAACTAAAAACTCTAAGAAATTGTAGAAAAGAATCAAAGATGTGAGAATATTGGTCAAGGTTTCGTTTTCATTCACAAACAGGTTCTGGTACTAATAATTAGATTTGATATTTAATCTCGTTTTATCAAAAACCCTAGAATACTTTGATCGCAAGAATATCCCACAAATTTCCTCAAGTCATCAACAAACACATTAAAAAGATGCGAATATGAATTCTACTAAAGAGAACAACCTAACGTGTAAAAAACACTAATCAAGTTTAATTCCCGAGGAGCATTAAGATTCATGAAATTTGGCTAATCAATGTAATTGAACGTGGAAAGCGCACTAATCCAATTTAACAAAGGTCACAGTTCACATATGATTACTAAGATGCATCATTACAAACAATAATCATATTTATGCTACTTATATTCAAGGAGTATCACTTTTGCGTATAATAAACCCTAAATTAGCTTTAGATATGAGTGTGAGTTCAATCAATTTGCAACTTAACTAAACAAACAATCAATCATACATGACGATATTTATAGTGAATTATGAATGATAGTATTGAGAAAAAAGTAATTTATTAAACCAAAAACCATGTTTGAGAAATTCAACTATTCCCTGACCAACAATGAAATTAACTACTCATAAATTGGAGTTTACACAATTAAATTCAAGAAGAAAAGAAATTGCAAATCCTAGATGTAAGAAATCTCACCCGATACGAAATATCCGATATTGCTAAAACGGTATTTGACCGGAAATATCGGGCGATATTGACCGGTACGAGTTGACCGAAATGGTCGATGTGGACCGGTACGGCCGGATTTCAATTAAAAAAATCCAAAAAAAATAAATAAATAATCCTTATTATTGTTCTAGGGTTTTCAATTATTACTCATGTTTTTTATGGTATTTTAGAAAAATGAGTACTAGTTTTATATCTTAATAGGTCCAATATGGAAAAAACGTTTGATATAATAATTATAGGTATAAAATATATGGACCGATATTTCGCCGATATTTAAAACCGAAATTTCCCCGATACAAAGATGTACCAGTGTATCGCTCTCGACTGGTACGAACCGAAGTCCAGTATGGACTACATTGGGTATAGGTTAAAAGACTAGAGAATTTAGGCGCCCCTAATAAATACTCGTCTGCCTATGACAGTCGACTCCATATAGCAAATCTCTATCGAATAGGATCCTCCCTTAGTAATTCTCTCAATTCCCTTGTAAACTTGGTTGTCCCCTAGTGATTCTCTATTTTAATGCATTAGAGACTTGTGTGCTTGCTAGCTTTGCACCCGTCAATGCCCAATGACTCCGAACTATGCCATAAACCCTATGAAGCACAGATACTTCAAAAATGGTGATGTATCCGTATCGGCGTCGTACCAGTAACGGATACTTGGGGATACCTGGGGATATGTATCGGATACTTCATTTAAAGTATCCATTTTTATAATTACGAAAAGGGAGGGGATACTCTGGGATACTCTAGCAGGGGATACTTCCAATATTTTGATATATATTTTTATATGCAAAACCTATATAAAAACTTGGTGGTTATTTTATGATGCTTCAGCTCCAGTGTTTCAAAACTTAGTATTAAGCCTTATTGGACAGCCATGTTCCCCATCTTGTTCGGAGAGAAATTTGAGCATATATAATTTTATCCATTCTATGAAGAGAAACAAGATTGAACCCCCAACGCACTGAGGATTTAGTGTTTGTTCATAGTAATCTTCGTCTCCTTTCACGAAAAAGTGAAAATTATACAAAAGGAGAAAATAAAATGTAGGATATTAGTGGAGATGCATTTGATCCACTTGACGGCGTGGGAGAACTTGAAGTTGCAAATCTTTCACGGATGTGCTCTTTGATGAAGACAATATTGATGAGTGATGGGTGAGCGAGATGTTAGATATTTTTTATTTTATTTTTAATATTCAAAAAATTCCAAATAATGTTTATGGGATTTTTTATTTTAGGTGATTCTTTTACTAGAGTGAATTATTATTATATAAAATATTCTTAATACATAAAAATATCTTACCGTATCCCGTATCCCCATTTTTTTAATATTGACAAATCCCCATATCAATATTCCCGTATCCGTATCCCCATATCAGTATCAGTGCTTCATAGCATAAACCTCTATTTCTCTTCTTTTACTTCATGTGACTCCAAAATACCTATAAAACTCAAAACAAACGTAATATACCAAAAATATAAGAGAAATAACTAAAACAAGCATCGGAAATATTAACTAAATTATGTAAACTATGCACTTATCAAGTGTCCCGAATCTCATGATATCATGCCCCGAATCTTCGAAGGTTCTCTTGATATGTTGGTCTTCATCTCGTTCTGGACATGACCCGAAATGTTGGAGGTGGCTTCTTGATCCTTCTTTAGTCGCGATCCTAAGAATGAATGTCGATTCTTGTCAGGTGTATTAAATGCTTCTGATCATATCACGCGTGCTCTGTAAGCTCATTTAATGCTTTGTCTCCTCTTTCAAACTTGACCGTTGATTTCTTCTTTTACTTTTCACGCGTCCCTGCTATAGATTAGCGTGGTAGATATCTCTTTTATCATGTGAGACCAAGAATATATTTCCATTATTTCGCTTTTATCTTACTATCATGATCCCTCTGTCTAAGATGTCTACACCTTTCCTCAGATATTTATCCACTATAATATCAAAAGAAATTACATCTTGGGTATATACAAGGAGTAGGTGCCATAATTGTCATACATCACACAAACTCGCGTACTTGCTTGGCTAGACCGGCACCATCACGATTTTGAGAGATGGTTAATGCACATTTCCGAAAAGAACATGAGTATGATGATATTTACAAGAATACAACAGGTACTTACTGAGCAAAAAATAAAATGCAACACGTACTCTTCACTTGTATCCGAAACTAAAACCAAACTGGTCAAATTTTCATTGCAGTGCTTGCACCATTAAAGCATGTTCAAAGGAATTCAAGAAATAACCCCGTCAACTCACCTTGTTGATTTTGGATCACCGATCAAAACTATTATGGTCACTAAAATATTTAAAGATAACGAGGCAAATTTCAAATCACACCATAAATTTTGAGTTAACAGATAATTTCTAGGCTAGAGACTAAGAGTTCAGACATTAGGTGGTGACGCATACTATGGCCCGCAACGGCAAATTCTGGGTGATAATATAGTATGGGTCGCAACGGAAAATTTTGAGCCACAAAGTTAGATTTTGGGCCATAGAACACTTTTCAAATGGCTAAGCATCACGTGCCAAAAATTAGCGCACCTGACAAATTTCGTGTTATAGTGGCTAATTTTTTGTCACCAAAGTGTAGATTTTAAGTTCACGGTGCAGATTTTGGACCAAAAAAGGAGTGGTGTATATTTTTGGTCATGTGATAAAATTCATGCCCTTTTGAGATTATGTGACATATTTTGGGCCACATAGCTCATATGTTATGAACCACGATGCCTATTGAGGTGCATTACCAATTTTGGGTTGTGGGACATATATTGAGTTAAGATAAATTTGGCTGACGAGGTAAACTTCAGATGGGACAATTTTTAGCAAAGAAGCACAATTTAGGCATTGGGGAACATTTTTTTAAGCAATCTTTGAATCACAGGGAAGATGTTCTTCACTGACGAAGAAAGACATGAATATACAAATCTACATCAACACCGCTAACTAATCACTATTGAGGGAAGAACGGAGAATCCCTAGAAAATTCGTATTCACATCATTCAAATTGTTCACGAAACCACAAACCCGCTAGACTATTAGACAGAATACATATGAGTCACACGTGTAGTCCCTAGTCATCCAGTCACACGTCCAGTCACACGTGTTATCCACCTGTAATCCAGCCTGTCATATGTGTCTGTATATAAACCGTATCTCAAATGAAAACAAATGTGAAGAATCATTTTCTCTCTGTCATATTCTGTTTTGGTATCAGAGCTACTTTTCTTGGGAACATAAACCATTAATGGCTGTCAACAGTCAATGCATTTGAAGCAGACAAATGTATCAGACGCATGGGAAACATTGACGCATGGGAATCCTCTGAACAATCAATAAATTCGTGTAAGATTTCAAGAAAGCTTTCAATTCACGCATGCTGTACCATTAATTTTCTAGGTCAGAGAAATATCAACTTCCAAAGCAGCTTTAATAATCGTTCATCTTCACAATTTATACAAGAATACCAAAGAGAAACGTCAGTTTTCTGTTGCTTCTTTCTCTCTTCTGCTGCTTGTGCTCTCTGATCAAACTACAATCAAGGTTTTTTGGTTTTCTCGTATTAAGAAATCCATATTTTCATTCTTAATATCTTTACACCAAATATTCTTTGTTTGTAATTTCTTTGATCAAATTCTGTAACAAATCTCTTTCTACAAAATTTCTAGTTTGATTTTTTTTTTCTTTATAAGTTCTTGATCTTATTGCTAACTCAAGAATCAGATCTACATCTTAATGATGAAACCTTTCCTTCATCTTCATTCTCTACTGATTCATCTTCAATGGAAACTCAAACCTCTTCTTTAATCTCAAAAGTACCACTCAATCAACTAATCAGTTTTATACCCATCAAACTGAAGGAAGAAAATTATCTCACATGGAAGAACCTCATGAGTCCTGTAATAAAAAAATTCAAGATCCAAAAATATCTTGATGGATCATATCCATGTCCACCTCAATTCACCAATCCACGAAATCAACAGAATGGAGTTGAAAACTCTACCTACAGTGACTGGCTAGATGAAGATGCAACAATTACGATGTGGATAAACTCCACAATATCTGAGAATGTTATTACATACTTCTCAAGATCCAAATCTGCGGCTGAACTTTGGAAAACTATTGAAGAACGTTTTGGTAGAGCATCCTCTACTCATTCAATACAACTAAGAACAAAACTTCTCTCAATCAGCCAAGGTAACAAATCAGTTTCTTCTTTAATTGGTGAAATAAAATTTCTGACTGACCAGTTAGCTTCTGTTGGTGAAATAATCTCTGATAGAGAATTAGTGGTGATCGCATTAAAGGCTCTAAATGATGAGTGTATCCCATTCGCAACCTCTATGAGACACATGAATCCGCCAGTTTACTGTATTGAGCTCCACAACAATCTAATTAGTGAAGAGTTGATTATCAAAGATCTACAGAAACTTCAACAGGAAGATCATTCCTCCAAAGTTTTTCTAGCACAATCAGGGAGAGGTTATCACAGAAATTATTCTAACTCTAGAGGTAATTTTGGTACATTCATAGGATCTCAGAGATACAACCAAAGGTATCCAAATCCATCATTCTTTCCAAGAAACAACTATGGCAGGGGAATTAATACAGGAGATAAGACTATATGTCAGATCTGCAATCTACCAGGGCACATAGCCACTGTTTGCACACAGCGGCTTAACTTCACTCAAGGCAGATCTCCTCCTTCAAACTTGACTGCGATGTTAGCTGCTGCAGACATCTTCGCTGAGGAAGAATGGATAGCAGACAGTGGTGCAAACAAACACATAGCTTCTGATGTCACACTGCTATAGGAATCAGATTCTTATGAAGGGTCAGCAACTATTGAAACAGCAAATGGTGCAGGTATGACAATAACACATACAGGTAGATCACATAAATTTACAAATGCGCATTCATTTAATCTAACTGATATTTTGGTGGTACCAGAAGCATCACATAACTTACTATCAATTCATAAATTTACAACTGACAACAACTGTTCGTTAGTTTTTGATTCTGATGGGTTCACTGTGAAGGACAAGAACTCAGGGATTACTCTTTTCCAAGGACCGCATAGGAATGGACTGTATCCAATCAACTTCAGTACAAGTACTCCAAGGCCAACTCCCATTGCTCTAGCTTCACCAACTTCTGATCCACTACTACTTCACAGGAAATTTGGACATCCTTCATTCCAGACTATGCAAAGGATTTGTGCAAGGCTTCATATGTCCAGTACTCTCTCCAAACCCTTACACTGTGTTGATTGTAAACTTTGTAGATCTAAGAAATTACCATTTCAACTATCTCAGTCATTTGCTGTTAGACCATTAGAGCTACTTCATATGGATCTTTGGGGTCCATGCCATGTTTCTTCCATATCTGGAAAACTCTATTATGCAAATGTTATTGATGAATATACAAAGTTTTGTTGGTTGATTCCTCTGTCTACTAAAGCTGAATTCAAGTTTGAACTTGTGTCTCTTATTACCAAATTAGAAAATCTACTATCTACTACTGTGATCAAAATCCAAACAGATAATGGAGGGGAATTCTTAAATCGATTCTTAAGAAGTTTTTGTACACAGAAAGGAATAACACATCAACTGACTTGTCCTCATACACCGGAACAAAATGGGGTAGCAGAGGTAAAACACAAACATTTACTTGAAATTACAAGAACTTTTTTGTGTCAATCTCAGTTACCTACAAAGTATTGGTTAGAGGCTTTACATACAGCAAACTTTGTTATTAATAGATTACCAACTAAGTCAATTGATTACTTATCTCCATATGAATGTCTGTTTGGAAAGAAGCCAGCATATGAATTATTCAAGGTATTTGGTTGTTCTTGTTTTCCATGGCTGAAACCATACACCACAAACAAATAAGAGCAGAGAAGTAGACACTGTGTTTTTCTAGGTTATAGCCCAGACCACAGAGGTTATCGATGTCTTGATCCAATAACTGGAACAGTTTTTATTTCCAGACATGTAATTTTTGAAGAAACACAGTTTCCATACAAAACACTACAATCCTCTATTAGCACTACTTTGTTGCCAGAAATGCCAAAAGCTGATCAGAGACATTCAATAGATGCATTAGCAGAGAGCAGCAATTCTGTAACAGATGCACAGGAAACATATCTCAATATGCATCAGATGCTAACAAGAGCAAAAACAGGAAACAGCAAGCCTAAAACATGTCTGTCTACAAGGTATCCATTGGGTGCAGCTTTACTAAGTCAAACAGATACAGTACCAACATGTATTACTACAGCTCATAAGAATCCTGTCTGGAAAGAGGCAACTAAAAGTGAGTATCAGGCACTAGTACATGCAAATACATGGACTCTAGTAGATCCACCAGACAAGCATGTGAATATAGTAGGATGCAAATGGGTGTTTCATATCAAATACAACACAGATGGAACCATTGCAAGACACAAAGCCAGATTAGTTGCAAAAAGATATCATCAACAGCAGGGCCTAGACTATGAAGAGACATTCAGCCCAGTTGCTAAAGCAACAACAATTCGGGTTGTTCTATCTATTGCAGTTCAATTTGAGTCGAAAATTCACCAACTAGATGTCTCAAATGTCTTTCTTCATGGTGAATTAAAGAAAGAGGTATATATGGCCCAACCACCAGGCTATGTTGATGATCAAAGACCCAAAGCAGTTTGTCTACTCAACAAAGCAATCTATGGACTTAAACAGGCACCCAGGGCCTGGTATGAGAAGTTGAGTACTAACCTAATAGATCTTAGCTTTGTTCAATCCAAAGCTGATGCATCCTTATATGTTTACAAACTGGATAACATAGTTACAATAGCCCTTGTATATGTAGATGACATTATCTTAGCAGGAAGCTCCAGCTCACATCTTCAACATGTGATACAACAATTACAAAGAAAAATTCTTATCAAAGACTTGGGCCAGCTGAGCTACTTTCTGGGCTTACAAGTACAAAGAACAGAGATCAACTTATTCCTGGGTCAATCAAAGTATGCAACTGATCTACTTCTCAAGCACAAGATGGAGGGATCCAAACAATGTAAAACACCCATAGCCTCATCTACTTCCCTCAGACAGGACATGGGGACACTGCTGCCAGATCCAACCAGCTATCGATCATTAGTTGGTGCTCTCCAATACTTGACATGGACCCGTCCAGACATTGCATTTGCTGTTAATCTTGTATGTCAATATATGCATCAACCAAGGACAGTGCACATGGAGGCAGCGAAAACGAATTCTGTGATACGTGAAAGGTACAATTAACTATGGGATAGTTTTTAGTAAAGGGACAACTGCGCTAACAGGATTTTCAGACGCAGACTGGGCTGGTTCAGTCGGTGATCGAAGGTCAACAGGCGGCTATACTATCTTCTTGGGTTCAAATATAGTTTCATGGTCTTCACGCAAACAAACAACCGTAGCTCGTTCTATTACCGAAGCTGAATATCGCACTCTAGCACATACAGCTGCAGAGTTGGTATGGCTGTGTACTCTCTTACATGATCTACATTTCTTCCCAACAGGAACTCCACGCATTGGCTGCGACAACATCATTTCAATTGTTCTTGCTTCAAATCCTGTTCTTCATTCTCGCATGAAACATGTTCACATCGATTACCACTTTGTACGTGAACTAGTCCAAGACAAAGCACTTGATGTATTCCATGTACAGACTCACCATCATCTTGCAGACATCTTCACAAAACCACTGCCAGAAACAAGGTTCTGTCAACTTCGCAACAAGCTAAGAATTGATACTCAACCCATACGCTTGAGGGGGGATATTAGACAGAATACATATGAGTCACACGTGTAGTCCCTTGTCATCCAGTCACACGTCCAGTCACACGTGTTATCCACCTGTAATCCAGCCTGTCATATGTGTCTGTATATAAACCGTATCTCAAATGAAAATAAATATGAAGAATCATTTTCTCTCTGTCATATTCTGTTATAGACCACCTAAGAGAATACAGACGTTGTTGCAGGGGAAAACGAAAACAAGTGGTGTTATGCAGATATTTCCAGGCGAGCCTAACTGGAAGAGTGTGAATGTGCTACGACCAATTGGAAAAATGATTAATCCACAACTTTAACGACATCATCTCAAATTTCCAACACAGTTCTTAAATAAGACAATGAGACATAGAGACGTTGCAAAACTGTACAATGATATAGCAAGACACGATGGCGGAAATAGGAATAGTCAACGACGCGACAACCATCAATGCCTTCTCAAGTAGTTTAAAAGTTAACACCAACATGCACCGGGCTATATATGAACAAGCTATCAACGACCTGAGATAGCTAAGGAAAAAATAACAAAGATACATTACATTAGAGGATCTGCGAAGAAAAGACGAAGGATACGACAACAATCACTTGTGGAAAAGAACTAATGAAAAAAACAGTAGGCGGATCCAGTAAGAGATACACGGAAAGAGGCAAGCCAAAAGGGAAACACAAAAGGATGAAGGAGACTAGCAAACCAAGCCGTTCGTAGATCAAGTCTATGACCTTAATACAACTATAACAACCATCCTAAAAGACCTGGAAAGACAACATATGGTACCATATATCACTGTCGTCAAGATCAAAGCAGTCGGAAGGATCCAAAAATTTAAGATGTGAATGCGAGTTTCTCGTCTACTTAGGACACGACACAGAAGAACACATGCATTTGCGGAACATGATACAACGACTGATAAATAGAGGAGATATGATCTCGCCGACAGAGGAACCAACAGGAAAACAACGGTGGAAACAAGACAAGCTAACTTAACGGCGGGGATAGCCGGAACAATTCATATGATACTCTATGTGGAACTAGATTAATTGACTTTTACCGGCATGCTGATAAACTTAACACGTCAGAAGACAGAACTCATATACGCCGGAAAGATAGCTATGACCGAAACAACCGAATAGATAACAAGACTAGTACCATCCTCTAGACGAGATATTAAGGGATAATTTCCTCAATAAGACCCTAGTTTTAACTATGGCAGTAAAAGGATGGATGATACATTTGATATCGATAGTTGCCGGGAACACAGCGGATATCCTCTTCTACCGAACCTTTAAATAAATGTGTCTGGCAGACAGTGTCATGGTGCTAACAAAGCGGGCCATATACGGCTTCAACGGTACACAAAAATTTTCCATAGGAGAAACCATTTTGGGTGTAGTTGTAGGAATCTCATAATACACTCAAGTACAATCCAAACGCTCTCTTTTATGTCTTTCACCTAGATCTTATGATTAAAACTCTCACAACAATAAAGAACGATGAATAAAAGAGATTTATGTGGTTCGGTGTTAAAACCTACGCCTACGGGAGAGATTTTCACTATGATTTGATGATGGTTACAAGCGCAAATGATTGCTTATGGACTTACACAATAGATCTCTCTCCTACTCTCCAACAGAATTGATCAACCCTAATACAGTTACTCATAGGCCTATTTATAGCCAAAATATAAAATTAGGGTTTGATTTACAAGTCCTCGGATACAATTTTTTTTTAGTATATTTTGCTTCGGACATAGTTGACTTTGTCGGGGTGATCTTACTGTAACTTACTCGGAGATGAACTCTGCTTCGCTAGTATTTCACTTCTCTATTAGATTCTTTCCATGGGCCTCGTTATAGATGTCGATGATCATCTACTCTTTATCCAATAGTAACTCGCCACTTGTCCTGACAGCAAACATGCTGTTGATATGACCGCTCTGTTCGCGTATTAAATGCCTAGTTGTCTAATTCAAACTTAACCGTCGATTCTCTGGTAGTGTTTTCCACGCGTCTCCCTCTTAGTACTAGGAGGAGATCCCTATGTCGACTGAGCTTCGCTCAGTGTTCACTTCAAATATATTTTCCTGTGTTTATGTGCTAAGATGTGAACACGTGGCGACATGATTTTCTATCCCCACATTTTGCCTCTTCTCTTATCATCCGAACGAGAGTAGGATGGGAAGAGAATTCAAAAGTTTTTAACTCTCTCGCCATGTTTTCGGAATTTTCGGAAAACCGCCGCCATGACTTCAATTTTGCACTTTATGACCGAGACCGACGCGTCCAACCAATTTCTGCTTTTCCACCTCTTCAGTCGGTTAACCTGGTATAAATATCCCTTTGAACAGTTTTCTTCTTCATTAACATTTATTCCTTCATAACTTCTCTTCCTTTGTCATACCTGCAATCTGCCGTTAACTTCATCTTCTTTACTTCCAACATTCTTTCTGAGTCGCTGCCTCTATGTCTGACTTTTTTACAAACCTTATTTCTCCAAATCCTCTTCCTTCATAAAGATAGCCGTCAATCAAGATGCTTCTTCTTCACAGATTCCTACTGTTGGGTGATTTTTCTCTTCTATTCTTCTAACCTTTCATCTTCTGAGTTAACCTAAATCTTAGTTTGATTTTGATTTTCAGATCCATGCGAACAAAAACTGTCACTGAGTTCAACGTCGAACTTCATCTACGAGGTCCTAGGCTAACTATTCCCGAAGGATCTGGCTCAGGAGTTAATCTGACTCTGAAGATGATTGGGAAAAAGTCTTGGAATGCCAACAGGATAATAATTTCGTTAGGGCAACTGCAAGCTGGTCTATAATTTCCTCTCTATAATAGTGTGAATCCTTTGTTCTACGAGGTTATGACTCGTCTGCCCCAGCGAGGTGTTTTTCAACTAAGCGGAAATATTATTCGCTTGATCAATGAGTTTGTGTCTCGTTCGCAGGGCTAATCCACCATCCCCGACAAAAACTTCCCATTCACTTCCTCCCACTACACTATGAACTCCTTCCTATCAAACTACGTGAAAAATCGATTTGACCGTCGAGATGAAAGATGGGTTATTCGCTTCCACTGGGGGATATCGACGATGACAAGAAACTCCTTTTTTCTGATCTTGATCCGAAGATCAACAAAACAAACCAGTTCCTTCGCCTGTCCAGCTACGAGAACTGGATGAAGTATCCTCTTATTCTTGAAGACCCCTAAGTTAGGGGTAAACACTCGAATAATATTCCTCGCTAGGTCCCTCTAGGGAAGCATCAAAACATTCCTTGATGCGAACCATGGACCCTTGGATGGTCCGATAAGACTCCTGAGGTATTCTTTCTTCTTTTTGATGTGTTACTTTCTTCTTTGTTTTCTTCATCACTAATTTTCGTATATCCAGGATATTATTGATCCCAATGAGATAAAGCCTAAATCTCGCAAGCATTCGTCTTTGGAGCCTAAAAAGGTAAAGAACACATTCTCTCGATGTTGTATTTCCCTTTGTTGCCTTTGGTATTTATATGACGTTGGCGAATTTATGTTACGAAGACGAAGTCTGGCAAGGTAAAGGCTAGCCCTCCGAATAAAAAGTATCGTCGCTCCGCGAAGACTCGGGCTACTCTTGAGGTTCCCATTATAGTATATGAGAATTTGGAGGTATCCGCTTCGCTGAAAACCACTAAGGTGATTGACACTCAAGTTAAGGAAGACACCATCCCTCAGGAGGCCGCCGAAGAACAAATCCCTGTGGAGGAACAGAATGAAGATGCAACGGGTGTCTTTAATTATTGGCGAAGTAGTCCCTACGAAGCCTGCCTCTGAAATTCCTTCGGTAATAAAGGTATCTCTTCCCAAATCTGATGTTGCGAAGGTATCTGAGACTGGGGAAGGGTCTTCGGAGGGACCTGAAAAAGAAGCTAAAGAATAAAATGAGTTGTCTACACTGGAGACTCTCCAAGATAATTATCCTCGCGAGGTGAACACTTGGATTCAGATGTTCAAGGATATAAAAGAGGGAGTGGTAGTGGATATCCCTTCACAAGTCTGCATTGCAATGATGGTATTGCTGTCTGAATCCTTTTCTTCGCTTGGCTCGGAAGAGAAACGTCAAGTATCTTCCTCCTTAACTCGAGATCAGCAAGCTGGTCTACTGACATTGGTAATCTCAATTACTTTTTGGTTTATCTTTTCATTCGCAAGTTTTTGTTAAAAGTATATTTGATGTGCAGGAATATAACCTCAAGCTTGCTTCACTGGAAGAGGCTCGTCAGTCAGAACTGGACTGCATAAGGCTGGAAAATGAGGTTTCGCATATGAAAAAAGATAACAAAACGATGCAAGCAGAATTAGATTCCGAGAAGGCTGTTGTAAATTCTCAAAGGAAGCGAGTTGAAGAACTTCGTGGTAATCTTCGTTACATCCCCTTAGCTTCAGTCTCTTCATTCTTTTGTACTTCGCTAGTTGATACTTAGGTGTGTTCTGCTTCGAAGAACGCTGCCAAGTTCGTCAAAGAGATGTTGAGCAAAGTTAACTAGAAGTTGAGGTTTTATGCAAAAAAAAAAAAAAGAATATAGACAACGAAGTAAATTCTTGAACTTTGAGTTAGAGAATGATATTGGAATGGGTCATCGCGTAGATCAACTAGTTCGCGAGCTTCAGAACATAGATGAGTTAAATTTCCATCTTGACGATAATAATATGGAACTGACTCGTCGAAATACAGAGCTTGAAAGAGAACTCGATTCCCTGCGTGTCGAGAAGAAAAATTTCCTTTCAAGGAAGGATACTACTACGGCAAAGCTTCACACTGCTGAGAAGGATCTTCGCACCTTGCAAGATAATCTTCGTATATCCCAAAAAGATCTTCGTACTGTACGAACTAATTTCAACAAACTGCAAAGGATTACGAACAACTGCAGAAGGATCTTGAAAATGTTAAATCAAATCTGCGTAAGGTTCGTCTGGAGAACCTAGAAATCATAAAGACCAGTGATATGGTACTAGCGGATAGTGGGAAATCTGATATTCGGTGAAGGAGAAGGATAAAATAATTGCATTATACCAAGTATAATTTTTGCAATATTTCGAAAAAGGCCATGGATCAGTTAGCTAGTACCCAATGCAAAGTTGAGAGCTAACAAGTAAAAAGGAAAATGTTGAAGAAACCTTAAAAATTGTTATCTCGCCAAGAAGGTTATTTTTAAAAGGCCAAATTTAGATTCGTAATGCCTCTAATTTTTCTGGATTCTTGGCTGATTACTTTTTTTTTCTTTGCAGATTCGAAGAGACAGAAGGGAGAAGAGCTGAAACAAATTCGCCAGGAGCTAGATCAGGCTCGGCAAGATTTGGAGAGTGCTCTAACTGACAAGGATGCCGAAACCCAGAAATTCGAGGATCTTTTCTTGAAGTATAAGAATCTTGACAAATAATTTAATCAATTTGAAGTAGATCACAAAGCTTCCTTCAAACATCCGAAGAAAGATTACCAGGCGTCTTTGAACAATGTTTTTCAGAAATTCGTCGATAATCTGTGCGACAGGCTTAAGGCTCGCCGAGTTGTCTTGAAATTCCCTGAAATCCATTCTGATGAAGAAGAAGACAGCGAGGAGGAGACCGAATCAGATGGCGAAAAAACTGATAGCGAAGAAGAGGTTAATCCCAAAAGAAATGCCGATGAAGTTCATCCTCAACAAGAAGAACCTTTGGAGAAAACTTTCGTTGAAGGATCTTCCGAGGGAAAATCTCTCGAATAGAAAAATGAAGATCTCCAAGACTAGCTACTTTTTTTATCTTTTGATACAATTGCTTCTTCTACTGTAGCTTTAGCTGATAATCATTAACTTTCTACCTGTAAGATGAAAAATTCTAGTTAATGAATAGATACTTTTTTGCTAAATTGTCCTTGTTTCGAACTTAATCAAATGATATGTTTGCTTGTGTTGTTTACTTTAATGCTTTAGATCAAAATTCGCATAATCTTGCGAGTTTTAGTTCTCGCATATTTTTTATACAAAGCGGTGCATTCTTGATGGTCATTTACTTCGTCGGCGAGGTAAGCGATCCTAAATACTCCCGTGAGCAATAGTCTCTCAAACCTCGCCTTATCAGGCTACTTCAGCTCCCTATAAGATGGTGCCATCCCTTTATGTCCACCCTGGATGCCTGTTCAAGGAAGCTTACTTATGGTAGCTACTACCTAGCTTCTCCCATCCCGTTATCTAACAAACAGTTTGTTTTCGTGGACCTCTTATTCCTTCTTCGATTTGGCTTATGGTACGAGGTCCACACCCTATGAGGGGTGTGGTGGAGACCAAGCATAAAATATTAAGGACTTGGCCATATGGAAATGGTCGGTCACGCTTCAAACGTGTCGGGCACCCATGCCTCAACCGTGTACATCGCCGCCTCTTGCATAGTCTATACCTTCTACCGAATATCTTTCGCAAGGATATGATTCGGCGAGAAGCGGCGAACCACAACCCGACGATATTCAACGAAATTTAGGTCTTAAATGCCTCTTGCCTTTGGCGGATGAGGTCTTATCGGCCTCTCAATGAGGTCTTAATCGCTCCCTCGTAGGTCTTACTCAGTGTGCCTCTTACCTTTTTAGGTGAAAGATCCTAGAACCTCACCACATAATGTATCATAGGTCTTATAAATTTTCCTCTTGCCTCTTGGGCGTATTGTAGGTCTTATGTTTTGACTGCCCTTGCCTCATAGGCAGCTTTCATATCACATCGTGTGGGTTTCCAGCATGTAATGCTGTTTTTTTATAAATTATCAATGTATTTGTTTTAAGTGTACCATCGTACCTTCTTCAAGAGTCTTCGTCATTATCTTTACGGATAATATTTTTTGATATACTTAGGATTCCACGGGTGGTCCAGCTTTTTTCCTTCATGATCCACCAGTTCGTATTCTCCATTACCAACAATTCGCTTCACAATGTATGGTCCTTTCCATGTTGGTTCTAGCTTCCCTCCAGGTCCCTTTTGATACAACGGTATTTCTCGCAAGACCTTCTCACCGGGATCGTAATCTCGCATCCTGAATTTCTTATTACATTCCCTCTCCAGTCTCCTATGATAATTTTCCATGTGCTGCAATGCTCTTTCTCGATTTTCCTCCAAATCATCCAACTTAGATAATATTAAATCTACAGTGAGATTCTTAATCCATGCCTCTTTTTTGGTTTTCGGTATCATGACTTCCATGGGGAGGACCGCTTCTACCCCATACGTCAAATGGAACGGAGACATCCTTGTTGCACTTTGTTGTTGTTTTGTATGCCCATAACACATTGTCCATTTCTTCGCACCATTCCTTATGTTTCCCATCCAACTTTTTCTTCAGATTGTCTGCAATAGTTTTTTTTGTTGCCTTAGCTTGTCCATTACTTTCTGGATATATCGGGGTTGACTTTCCTTGTTGAATCTTGAATGCATTGAATAACATAGAGATGCATTCCCCTTCGAATTGTTTCCCATTGTCCGAGACAATTTCTGATGGTATGCCAAACCTGCAAATAATATGCTCAAATAGAAAGGAAAACACATCTTTCTCCCTAATGTTTTTCAATGGCTTCGCCTCTACCCATTTGGTGAAGTAATCTGTAGGTACAATCAAATACTTCATTTGTTTAATCCTGAAACTAATGGCCCAACAATATCAACTCCCCATTTTGCGAATGGCCACGATCTAAGCACCGAATGCAAAGTTGTCGTTGGAGCATGAATCTTTTTACCAAATCTATGACACGCTTCACATCTCTGGGTTACTTCTTTCGCATCATCATGCATATAGGGATAAAAGTATCCTTGAGTCTTTGCCTTTTGTGCCAACGATCTTGCACCACAATGATTTCCTGCATCTTCATAGTTGATAGACATAAGTTTGTGTCTTATTTAAGCTCATATTTATATTGTTATTACTCGATTTTTGTATTATTATTGTGTTTTTATTGTGTTTGTTACTATTTTTGAAGAATAAATATTTGTGCAAAAATTGGCTCGAAAAGTGTTAAAGGAATCCATGAAGAATTGATAAAGGCACACCCAAGATTTGATAAAGACACCTAGGTTTTTACTGAAGGCACCCATCTCTTTTGAGTTCAAAACAAGAATTGGCAGGAAGATAATTCTCTAACTGTGCGAAGTTGGAAAGAAGATTTGTTGAATATTTTGGAGATATTTGGAGACAACTATATTCATACCTCATTAAGAGTATGATTCGTACAAGATCAAATCAGTAAAACCAACAATATATCGTTTCTTACCAAAAATCATATCACGAGTTTCTATCTTGGTAAATAAGTAGATTTCGCAGAATTGAACCAAATAAGGGTTAGGAAACTATAAAGAGAGAATATCACCAGGGAAGGAAACAGATTGGAGAATTGATGATCGAGATAAAGAAAAAAAATATATTCCGAAAGTTTTTCATCAAGCAAAGATCTGCCGAGAATATTTGCATTGAATAAAAAGTTATTTCGAGAGACTTAAAGTGGTAATTCCTTTCTAGTTTAAATAGAGGATACTGAGAGACGGGGAGGGGGGGGAATCAAGTTTAGAAAAGAAAAAGTCAGTTCGAAAAGTTTGCTTCTGAGTTGTAGACCGAGGAGAGGAAGAAGAAAAAATCACGTTCAAAAACAATCGCTAATTGTGTTACCTATTCATTCATACTCAAGACCTTTTGTAACAGTTCCTGCAATAGTACCAGCGACAGTTTCCTGGGGTTCACACATACAAAGTCGGTCCTTCCCTTACTGCTCCAGAGAACAAACTTATTCAACTGCATCCGAGGTCTGTTCTTCTTTTTATACTTTCATGGTATTTCGTTGAATCAATAGAACAATAAAAGAAAATTGTAAGTCCTTTTTCCACAATAATAAAATCAAATTGTTAATCAATTTTTTTGTGTTTTTCTGATTACCATGAGTGGCTAAATTTCTTTTTTAGGATTAGGGATGAAAGCCAATTATGTATGTTATATAATTTTAATCTTTTCCTATAATAATATTCACATTGGCCCTTATATTTTCGTGTGTTACGATAATAACTTATTTTTACTTGTCCTCATGCTTGATTAATGATGTATTTGTCTACTTTGAGACTACCATTTAAGTAGAGAAAATTATTAATATTTTAGAATAACAATTGGATTAAGAAGTCTTATTTCCCGAGACGTTGAAACGGACCTAAATCGTCGTGTGTTTTGTAGTGAAAATTATTATTGGGAAAGATTATAAAAAACCTAGTATACATAATTGTGGTGGATTCTTGAAATCCTAGACTCTCATTTATTTATGTACAAAAACCATTTTAAGCATTTTTAGCATTTTAGAAACCAATCATTATTCCAAACAATCGTGTTAGCACTTTAATTAGTAAAAAAAATTAGGTTTATAATTTTAAAAATCTCTATGGACGAATCCGTATTTGTATACTATCTTATCGATAGTTTTGCACTTGCAGCAAATTAAAATCCCATCAATAGTGTATAGCTTTTAGGATTTCCATTCCTTCTTCTTTAGATAAGCATAGCAGCAATATCCCATGAAAAGACTGGCGATACAAAATGCCTTCGCGCAGCTGATAGTTCGTAGATTTACTTTTGATTTTTTTAGCTTGCAACCTATCTCGGGGCAGTTTCCCTTTGCTCCGGTATTCATGAATTAGGATTTGCTAATCATCCACTCCTTTATCGTCGCCCATGTTTATTGCCAATGTCTCCATACTTGGTACCACCTGTTCTTATGACGGATATCGTAACCATTCTACTTGCGCCGAAGTAGTCTCAGGATCACTCATCATTGACGAGATAAAAGCCAATGCATCATCCAATCTATTATCCTTACGGCAAATGTGTCGCCACTTGATATTCGGAATCTGGGACGCATAATGCCTTGCCACTTTTTGATATCTTACTAATGACGGGACTAATGTTTAATATCTTCCTTCTATCTACCTAACCACCAACTGTGAATCACTTGTAAGCCTGATGTCATCAAGTTTCATTTCAATTGCCAATCTGAACGCTTGTATTACTGCTTCGTACTCAGTCTTATTATTAGTTGCCTAAAATTCCAGTCGAAATGATCGGACAATCCCCGTACCTCCTGGTGAAGTAAATACTATGCCAATTCCTATTCCTATGTTATTTGAGGAGCCGTCAGCATATATATCCCATCTACTCATATGGTCTTCTTTAAGAAAATCTTTGGGATCTGCGAGATCTTCCTCCAGATTTAGCATGTCTTTCTACATCTTCATCTTCTTTTAAAGGGAAATTGACCAAGAAATCGGCAATTACTTGATATTTGGAAGATGTCAATATTCCATATTTTACACCAAATTGTTCTATTTGCGCGTTCCACTTCGACACTCTTCCCACTCGTTGAGAACTTTTTAGTACCGACTCAATAGGTGTCTTCGTCATTACTTTGATGGGATGATCCTGGAAGTAAGTTTGTAGTTTATGATTCGCATATACCAATGCCAATATCAACTGCTCAATCTTCATATAATTTCTTTTTGTTGAACCAAGTGTTTTACTAATGTAGTATACTGGTTTTTCGACGCCTTCATCCGTTCGGACCAATATTGCGCTGATGGCATCCAAAGTTCCTACGAGATACACCAAGAGTTACTCCCCTAATCCAGGTCTTTGCAACACCTATAACTTCGCCAAGTATTCTTTAATACTTTGAAGTGTTTGTTCGCAATCCTCTGTCCATGTTAATTTTGCTCCTTTCTTTAACATATCAAAAAATGGCTTGCATTTATCCAAAAATCTAGTGATGAATTTCCATATAGCTGCAAGTTTCCATTAATCTTTTGCACGTCCTTCAATGTTACTGGTGACGGCATGTTCCTAATTGCGTGTACCTTCATTGGATCAACTTCTTTCCCATTCTTTGAGACTATGTATCCCAAGAATTTTCTCGAAGCTACACCAAAGATACACTTCGCTGGGTTGATTTTTATTTTGAACTTGCGAATTTGATTAAAAATCTCCTTCAAATCTCGTACATGATCTTCAGAATTTTTACTTTTTACCAACAATCATATACATATACTTCCAATGTGGAGTGCACCCATTGAGCAAATAATTTCTCTACCATTCGTTGGTAACTAGCCCCTGCATTCTTCAACCCAAAAGGCATTCTTGTGTAACAGTATAATCCTCTTGGATTAAAGAAATAAGTATGCTCTTGATCTTCCTCGGCGATCGGTATCTGATTATAACCTGAGTACCTATCTATGAGAGAGAGGGTCTCGTATCCTGTTGCTGATTCAACCATTTAAGGAATGTCCGGCAGAGGAAAAATATCTTTCGGGCAAGCATTGTTTAAGTCACTGAAGTCAATACAAATTCTTATTCCTTTATTTTTCTTCGGAACAATTACCATGTTTGTGATCAACTGTGGATATTTTGTCGGCCAGATAATTCATGCTTCGCTCATTCTCTTTAGTTCTAATTCAATTGCTTCGTGATATACTGTTGCTATTTTCCTGATTCTTTGTTTGAAAGGCTTTGTTTTTGGGTCGATTTCTAACCTGTGGCAAGCTGTCAAAGGATCTATTCCTGGCATGTCCTCCATCTTCCATGCAAATACGTCAACATACTATTTTAATAAATTTTCCAACCCTTTTCCCTCGATATTGCTTAGCTTCATTTTTATCTTGACCACCTTTGGCGCTTCTTTATATCCCAAGTTTACATCTCGAGTAGGTACTGTTGCTGTGAAGTTCATTATTGACTCTTCGAGAGGAGTTGGATTCTTTAATTGCTATGATGAGGAACCTTCCTTATTTGTTTCTTCACTCGGAAGTCCATTTTCTCTTGCCGCATTCACTTCGTACACTTGCATTTTTTGTTCCTTCCTGCCCTCTTTAGATTGCTTATTCTTTAACCTCTTTTCTTCGTGATCTTTTCAGCTCGTTCCTCATATTGGCGAGCATCCAATTCATTTCAATACTTTGTTTCAGCAGGATCTCCTTTTAGTTCCGTCATCCCATCCGGTGTTAAAAACACAAACATTGGTGATAAGTGGAGTCTATTCCTTTTATTCCATGGACCCTTGGTCTCCCGACGATCGCACTATAAGGTGACTCAACATCAACTACGCAAAAAGTAGTTATAGTTTCTAACTTTCCAAGATATACTACCAAGGTGAACTCTCCCTTTTGTCTGGAGGATGCTCCATTGAATCCGTAAATAATGTAGGTTGTCGGGATGAGTACAGAATCTGGGAAGTTCATTCGTTTGAACGTACTCTAGAAAAGGATGTCCACTAAGCTTTCATTATCCACCAAGACTTTATCCACTGCGTGTTCATTTTCAGAGTGACCACCAAAGGATCCTTATGCGATTTCCCTTTCTCAGGTGCTTCGGATGCTGAAAATACAATTCGTTGTGCCATCCATTTCTCCAAGGGCTGGGTTTTCTCAATGCTTAAGATCTGTTTTCCATGACGGTCTTGCTTATGCACCCTTCCCATGATGTTGTTGTGGAAGTTTGCCTCAGTCCTCGCCGAGTGAATGATTGGATTGCATCGTAAGAAATTGATTCCTCGCTCAATCTAAATTATATGCACTCACGGCACCTTCGGTTGCACTCGTAATGGTGGTGGAGGTGGTAGATATACCAAGAACTCTTGAAGTTTTCCATGTTCTATCAACTGTAATACTATCTTTTGCACATTCCTGCAATTGTCAGTAGTATGGCCACGGAATTGATGATATTTACAAAATTGATTATTGTACCTGGAGGGGGGCGGTTCTACCCCTCTATTGTACGGATACGGAATACTTGCAGATTATGATCTCTCAATATGTCACAAGATTACCGATAATGGTGCGATCAATTTAGGTAGCCTTAGGTCTTCAAATCTGGGAGCATTTGGTATTTTTGTACCAAATCTTTGATCATTGAATCTGCCTCGGCGAAAGGGATGCTCTCATTATCTATGGAATCTCCCGGTATCATGGTTCGCCCAATCCCTTATTGATCACATATCTTGTTGAGGTAATCATCGTTGTTCTTCCCGATAAATGTCTCTGTAATCTACCTGTGGTGCATCAAAATTGTATTTATGTTTCACCGAGCAGTTGTTGAATTTCGGAAGATGGTCTCCTTCGTTACTACAGGTTGTGAAGTTGCCTCTCTTTGTATCTCCTCCAGAGCTATATATTCTTCCTGAAACTCCCGAAGTTCTTACAAGGTTAACGTATTCTTGTTCTTGAATATATCCATATACATCAGATCAGTTGGGAACAACGTATTTACAAAACCCCTAACCAAGTTTTTTTCAGACTCGTGACCCATAACTTCGCCACACAATGTCCTCAACCTATTTACTAGGCTTCGCAGACTTTCACTTGGTCTTCGCTTCAAGATGAATTTTTTTTTACTCCCGGCCTCAGCAAATTGTTGTGCATGTAGGCTGCGAGAAACAGTTTTTCCAACTCTCAAAATGACGTGATTGAATATTCAGGAAATGCATCAAACCATGCCAATGCCTCGCCTTTTAAACTTGACAGAAATTATTTGCACATCACTTCATCTTTGAGTTCCCATTGCAGTAACGATTGTTGATATGCCTTAATATGTTGTATACCGTTCCCAGTTCCATCGAAGATGCTTCCGAAAGTTGGCATTGTGTATTTAGATGGCAGGATGCATACAGAATATCTACATTGAAAGGTGATCACTCGCCTCTACTAATACATCCGTCATTTGTTGCCCCTTGTCGTTGTTCTGGAAACCTTGAATCATGGATCTCGTATGTTTTAGTTCTTTCATTACGTCCTGATTCACAGATGTTTCCTTGTCCCTCTTCAACTGATGTTCCATTTCCTCTTGATGCTTTCTCGTATCATCTTCTTCCTGGCTATTGATAGACACATTTTAGTGTCTAATTTGCACCTTAATTTCTAGTGAGTTAGTATTCGATTGTGTGTCTATTACGTGTTTTGATGCTTTTGTAGGTACATTAGAAGAATAAAGATTTGTGGAAAAATTGGCTCAAAAAGTGTTCAAAGCACCCGGGAAAATGGATCAAGGCACCCACACTTTGGATTGGGGCACCCTTGGATCGGGATGGGCTGGATCGGACCAACTCAGCGGGTCAACTCAGCCCAGTCAACTCGGTCAAAGCTAGTTGACCGAGTCAAACCCAGTTGACCAGGTCAAAGCTTCATCGCAAACAGTTCATCGGCAGCAAAACTCAAATCAGATTTTCTTTGCGGTTTCAGCGCAAATTGATAGTTACCCAAGTTAATTAAAGGTCCGTATAACCTATTAGAAGCATCAGAGCCGAGTAATTTGGGCCATAGAAGCATGTATTTGGCCGGATTCCTGTTTCAATTGGGAAGAGGATTTGCGAGTTGTTTTAGAGAGTTCTATTAGGTTTAGAACTCTCTCTAGGGTTTGTAGACCCTATATAAACCAAAAGAATCGAAGAAAAAGAGATACAGAATCCTAGGGAGCAATTCAGAGAAAATCCGGTGAAGTTCCGGTGCCGCCGGTGCCCTGCTGGTGCTCCGGCCGGCGTGTTCTTCATCCACCATCACCGAAGAAGACGACTCAGTAACATTTATAAGTGTTGCTGTTCCACTGTTGCAGCTCTGCTCCTGTTGCGTTAAGTTTTGAATGTTCTGTTGCTTAAAGCTCTTTGTAACAGCTGAACCCTGTTCTGTGACACTTATATACGTATCTGTTCAGCTGTTGCACTATTCTTAAACCTTGTAATCAATATTTTGAGCAATGAAATCAACTTTTGAGCAAGTTTTCTTCACCATGGGGTAAGTTTATTTACTGGGATGATGGATAAGGTATTTTTCTCAATTTTATGTGATTTAATTATTTTCTAATAATTATTTATAATTCTTTTTATTATTATTTGCATGGATTTAAATTAGAAAAAATGGTTTTTATTAAATAGTTGTGTTCTCTTTTGATGGGTCATGCTTAGTTAATTACTCTTGATGTCCCATGCTTAGGATTTACAATTATTCTTTTAGGAAACATATTTTTGGCAAACTTGAATTAAATTGTTAAAAAGAATTACATGATTAATCACATGAATTGTTAGAAATAACTGAATCTTGATTCCTAGTTTTCTCCATATTTTCTAAAAATCATCTCTAGTGTATTTTCCTGATTTTTATTAGTTTAGGTTAAGTCCAATATTTTCTAAAATCATTACCTTCACAAGTTCGAGTAACGAATCTCTTTTTACCACTATATAAAACCACATCAGCTATCCCCATGATTTCCTCTTCGCCTCTTATATGGATCTCGGTACTTGTGCGTATACGCTACTGATGATTCTGATTTCTCAAGAATTTCTTCCTGTAATTTTAGGTTCTGTTCTTCTAGATCCAGATTTTTCTTTTGTAGTAGCTCTC
Organism: Papaver californicum; assembly: GCA_023531435.1. NCBI lineage: Eukaryota > Viridiplantae > Streptophyta > Magnoliopsida > Ranunculales > Papaveraceae > Papaver > Papaver californicum. The sequence continues at coordinate 3,935,653 of JAJJMC010016440.1, forward strand.
GATCCTGATCTAATTTCTTCTTTGCCTCTCTAATTTTTGCGAGCTTAGCTTTCATTTCTTCCATTGTCAACTCTTCTTCATCATCATACTGATCTCTTTTACTAGACATGTGAGATTCTTCTTTGGCTTCTTCCTCGTTAATATTTCGTAATGAAATACTTCGCTCGGGAACTGCTCTTCTTTCTTCCTCACCATTCCTTCCTTCTGTCTCATCCACTTGACGGTATTTCCTTTGGTTCACTACATTGTTGCTTCTTACCCTAGTACTTATTATTTGGACCTCTCTTTCTGCTTTTGATACCATCGATGCTCACTAGGGTTTCTGCACAATAAAAGTGATGTTTTTGTACTCTTTTAACGAGTTCTTATCAGTGGCCCCAACGATTCAGTATATTGAATGTGGCTCCAATGATTGTGATTAGAAAAATTAGGTTTATAAACCCTAGATCTGATAGCCACCTTTCAATACTAAATGTTTAACCTAGGCCAATGATTTCTCAGCAGATCCTAGGTAGATTTCAAAAAATATTATCTAATTGCTTATTATTTATCCAATAAAAGTAATATTTTTTAAAGAGTAAAATCCTTTTGACGTAGACCTGTAAAAACTGAAAATCCTGCTACGAAACTCTTTTGAATACCAAAATCTTTTTCATGTACTCTCCTTAAGAAGTTCAAAACCTAAAATTCTTTTAGAATATTGTTAACCAAACCTCTGATCTGTGTTTTAAAAAACTCCAAATATTTTGAGCCTCTCCTTCTTAGATTATTGCTTTCCTAGAGACTTGCTCTTAGAAACTCAGATCTAAAATAATTTATTTTATTTTTACGTGTGAAACTACAAAACTCTAGATCTACCAAAAATCTAAATATCTACGTACTTTTTTTTAAATGAAACAAATTCTAATGAAATCTCTCAAAACTTTAAAATAACTAGTAGATTAAATTTTCTTTTTCAGGTCCCTGTTTCTAGCTCCAAAATGTAGTTGCAGGAAATCCCACAACACACCCAAGTACACTCCAAAAGATCTCTTTTATGTCTTCCACCTGGATCTTATGATTAAAACTCTCACAACAATAAAGAAAGATGAACACAAGAGATTTATGTGGTTCAGTGTTAAAACCTACTTCCACGAGAGGGATTTTCACTATGATTTGATGATGGTTACAAGCGCAGATGATTGCTTATGGACTTACACAATAGCTCTCTCTTCTACTCTCCAAAAGAATTGATCAACCTTACTACAGTTATTCATAGGCCTCTTTATAGCCAAAATATAAAATTAGGGTTTGATTACAAGTCCTCGGATACAATTTGTTTCGAATATATTTTGCTTCGGACATGGTTGACTTCGCTGGGGTGATCTTACTGTAACTTACTCGGAGATGAACTCTGCTTCGCTAGTATTTTACTTCGCTATTAGATTCTTTCCATGGGCCTCGTTATAGCTGTCGTTGATCATCTGCTCTTCATCCAATAGTAACTCGCCACTTTTCCTGGCAGCTAACAGGCTGTTGATATGACTGTTCTGTTCGTGCATTAAATGCCCAGCTGTCTGATTCAAACTTAGTCGTCGATTCTCTGGCAGTGCTTTCCACGCGTCTCCCTCTTAGTACTAGGCGGAGATCCCTATGTTGACTGAGCTTCGCTTCAGTGTTCACTTGAAATATGTTTCCCCCATGTTTGTGTGCTGAGATGCGAACACGTGGCGAGATGATTTTCTATCCCCACATTGAGAATAGTAGTCAGACCCGCAACCGTAAGATTTTGATTAGGCGTCATCCGTACAGATGCATCATACACGACGATACTAGGAAAAAGATGGATCCACAAAATGCACGTGATACTGTTTACACTCCACCAAAAGCATTAAATTCCTAATACTAAAAGGACCATGGAGATTAAGGGAGGTTAGGCGGGAGGAATAAAATATAACACGATGTACGTGAGGGAATCGATTTATAAGGATCGCGACATCAGACGGGTATAATCAAAAATACCAAGAGGCATGCACGTCAGTGATATGAGCGGTAAAAGAAAATCCGCAAATACAACAGATAGGCCATCGGGCTTGCCAGGGTGTACTTGGAAGAATAAACTAGAAACAAAATATTACGATGAAAAATATTATGAGACCGGCAACATGATAAAAATGCATCAAGGTAAAACAACTGATACATTACTCGAAAATTCGGGGCATAAAGCGGAGAACTAGGAATAGTATGAATGTTATCTAGAAAAAAGATAACAACGGGATTGTAGTGATATCTACATGTTGGAATATATGGCATTATCCTCCTCACCAAGGAGGACCAAGTCTTCCTAGAAGATGTAGAAGACCAAGTCCTTGTAATCTAGTTAGTAAATCTTATATATCCTAACTAGATATATTTTACCTAGTCAAGTATGTTATCTTCTAGGTTTCTAGGTTTCAGTGATATCCTATCATCTATAAATATGAATCATTATGCTAATGTAAATCAATCTCAGTAAGTACTGATGATCAATAATATTTCACCATACCGGGTTTCTCCGTGGAAGTAGGCCATTAGTGTCGAACCACGTAATCTCTTGTTCCAATTTTATTTCGATCTTTAGTCGATGATCCATCTCGATACCCATAATTTATTATGGTATCAGAGTAGGGAGATCTGCTCGAATTGTTTCTGCTTCAAAATAAAAATTTTGTTTTCCTCATCAACCGTTTTTCTTCTCTTGTTATCAGAATTGGGTATCAATATTTTTTTTTTTGTAATCAAATTAAATCAGTAACATCTTGTTATCGATGTTTTACTTCTTAATCATTTTCAAAGAAGCTTGATGAAAACATTAATGCTTTTAACTGTTAGACTTATATCAACAGTTCTTTATCATCTTTGTTTGCACCTTTAAGGTCTCCATCAATTAGGTTAAGACGAAAACAATACAATAAGTCAAACCCACTAATTTCATCCGTCCTGTATCCTTTTAAGCCTAATAAATTCCATTTTCATTATTAAGCTTTCCTGCTACCATCCAGTATTTAAGTTGCACAAGTTTGGTTTCTTCGATTTGACCTTAAGAGTCATGTTGGAATTTTTTATTTTTTATTGATGCCGTAAATGGTAGGACTCCCATAACAGATAATGTTTCTGTTTTCTGCTTCATTGGATCGAAGCCATGTCTAGACAACACACAAATGGCGCTGCAAAACGAAGATTCACTGGTTTGGTTTTATACAACAGTGCTACGTATTGCGATTTCTGATCAAGCTAACTCTTATAACAGAGTATAAGTTATTTGGTTATAAAGTGTGAAGACCGATTTCTGCTGCTGTGTTAGTTATTTTACTTTTGATGTTACCATCCAAGCTTTACAGTGTTGCTGTCCAAGAGTGTTTCAGTTTAAGTTGTACACTTCAGTTTCCTCCATTTCCAACTTGAGGGGGATGTTGGAATATATGGCACTATCCTCCTCACCAAAGAGGACCAAGTCTACTTAAAAGATGTAGAAGACCAAGTCCTTATAATCTAGTTAATAAATCTTACATATCCTAACTAGATATGTTTTAGCTAGTCAAGTATGTTATCTTTTAGGTTTTTAGGTTTCAGTGATATCCTATCATCTATAAATAAGAATTATTATGCTAATATAAATCTATCTCAATAAATACTGATGATAATATTTCATCCTATAGGATTCTTCTGTGGACGTAGACCATTAGTGTTGAACCACGTTAATCTTTTTTTTTAATTTTATTTCGATCTTTAGTCGATGATCCGTCTCGATATCCATAATTTATTACTAACAATAAGGTGGTAAAACTTTGATCTGAGTGATATCAGTAGGATGGTAAAACCCAAAACGGGATCCGTGGCCCGCAAGAGATTGGGATATTAAATGACAATTGGGTTTGCTCAATAGAGGTGGGATGTTAAATGAAAACTGGGTCTGTCCGTTAAACCTATGTTCCCTAAAGTTATTGAACAAAAATGGTAAAATGTAAAGATAACTTCTTTTAAGCATCCTCTACGGCGATCAAGAATGGCAGGAAGCAGGATAAACTCCCTTCGGAAAAAAAGAACATGAACGGGTGGTATATGACTAAGAAGATGTTGATTAATTGTTGACTGTTGTAAAAGCTCTCTACAGTTAATAAGAGTGGACGTAATCACCGGAATGGACGGGGTAGGATAAAACCAGGCTATCTATAATGTCTCTGGTATGAGGGCAATGAAGTTCATCCAATATCGTTTTAGACGAAGACGGAGTATATAAATAAATTGGTGGAATGGAGCCGTGCAAACCATCCAGAATCAACAAAGACAAATATCAATAAAAATTCATGGACAATGGACTAATTAATCAGCAAAGCGTCGAAAATTTACCTAGAAATAAAATAAATAGACAAACAGCGAGCTGATGTTAATACATACCTTTTCCAATATTAAAGCCATTTAAATGCAAGTTTTTATCCGTGGTATAAAAAAATAAACAAATACTACCTCCGTTTCAGCAAAAGTGTTACTATCACTTTTTCATTTTTACCTATTTTTAAGCTAAAATGAAAAAGTGATAGTAACACTTTGCTGAAACGGAGGGAGTATATAACAATAATCGTATTTTATTCATCTTCTGCGGGACTAATCTTTTTATTGGATTGAACAGTTTTAGTAGGAGGAAGGTGACCACACCTTCCAAGATCGTCAACCAGGGCATCCGGAAGCTCAAACTTACGATGCCATGTGGTACAACAGCCACAGATTACTATGAATGGATTCCCTTTGGATCCTGTCCTGGGAAACTCAGTAGCAAGTGCCTTCTCAGCAGTAACCTCGGCCTTGGGAGCCACAATATGAGCCTTCAAAGCACATATTTGACATAACGCTGATTCAAAATAGAGGCTCACATACTCTACAACCGAGGGACCAGCCGATAAGAAGCCATCATCTATAGAATCCTTATTAGTAGTCAAATATGGTGAATCAACAGGGTCGCCTAGATCTTCGCCGCCACAACCAATAACAGAAGAAGACCTAGCACCACCTCTCTTACGCTTGGACAACGTACCTTTAGTTGAAACCGTGGATGAATAAGCCGAACAGAATCAGAAAGCAGAAAGTCAACAGTCAAGCCTTGTAACAGAAGAAAAAATGCATCCCAGAAAAGAAGCGCAAGAGGAGGGGAAGAAATGAAAAAGCACAACACCTTGTAAGAATACTGAGGTGTAAACAAGGTGTTAGTCTTTTTATTTCTTTTACTGCTTTATGTATATGTCTGTTACAGTCTGTTGTAATGGTAGATCTCTGCCTTTATATAGTTTGTATCTGTCATTACTGACAGTTATCCCATTTATAAAACAATATCATATTTCTCTATATTATCCTCTCTTTCATGGTATCAGTATCATACCATTTTCATTCTT
>JAJJMC010016440.1:3941067-3951162 GCA_023531435.1 Papaver californicum
TATTATCCTCTCTTTCATGGTATCAGTATCATACCATTTTCATTCTTCAAATTTTTAGATCTCGATCCTCTTCCGCTCTCTTATTTGTTCCTCTATTGAGAGATCTGTTAACATCACTAATGGCAATCGATAATCCTCTTGAAACTCCTCCAAATCCAACAAACTCATCAAATCAAACAAATCAATTTTCTCTTCCTTCACAAAAAACTTCTTCATATCATCTTTCTGTACCTTTTTCCAATATCTCTAACTTTGTTTTTGTTAAACTTGAAGTTGATGGCTCCAACTATTTGATTTGGAAATATTAATTTGAATTGATTTTGATTACAACTGATCTCTTTGATTATATTGATGGATTTGTTTAGGAACCAATTCAATTTATCAAGATTGATGATGTGAGGTCGTTAAATCTTGAATACTATACTTGGCGTAAATACAATCGGTTTGTTGTGTCGTGTTTAAATGTTATTTTCTCTGATCGTGTTTCACGAAGTATTGTTGGATATAAAACTGCTAGAGAAATCTGGCTATATCTTGAGAAATCAATTCTTCGGTAATTTGCTGCTCACAAATCTCTTCTTCGTAGTCAACTTCACTTGATTAAAAGAGGTAATCGTTCTATCTCTAACTATATGGATGATATCAAATCAATTTTTGATTATCTGGCTGCTATTGATCTTCTTGTGGATGATTCTGACTTAGTTATGTATACGTTACAAGGATTAGATCGTGAGTATGGTCAATTTGTTGTTACTGCTATTTATCGAGAGATTGATTTTACTTTTTCTGAGTTACATTCTAAACTGCTTCACCATGAGCAATATTTGAAGGCTGAGGACTTTGAGTCTAAGTCTCTGGTTGATACTCAGAATTATGTTTTTACACTAACAAGTCATCTAAATCTAAGAAGAAATTTAATGGATTTGACAGGAAAACTCATTCTAAGCCTGACTATAGCTCTAGTATCTGTCAGATTTTGCAAAATCCAAGGTCATATAGCATATAGGTGTAGATGGCGTTATACTCCTAATTCTAAGGATTCTTAAGGATTCCCCATTTACTTCTGGTACTGTTACTGATAATATGCAACAATCCTTTCATAGTATTAAACTCAATTCAGCTACTATTTGTCATGATCCAAATGTGGCTTCCTACTGGATTAATGATTCTGGAGCAGCTTGTCATATGACCAAGGATTCTTCTTGCCTCTTTAATGCCAAATCTTATACATGTAATGATCAGGTTGTGGTAGGTGATGGAAAATTCATTTCTATCTTGCAAACTGGTGATACTACTATTGATACTAACTCTGCTCAGTTTCATCTTCATGATGTTCTTGATGTGCCTAATATTAAAGAAAATCCTATCTTTATTGCTAAGTTTACTAAAGAGAATTATGTCTCTTTTGAATTTTTTCCTTGGGGATATGAAATCAAGGACTTAGAAACTAAAGCTTTTTTGGATGAAAGCTTTGTGAAGGACAACTTATATCATATGATAGATATGCAAGCTTCTCAGATTGTTGCTCACACTGCTTCTAGAAATACTTCTAATCTCTGGCACAGAAGGTTGGGTCATCATTCTTCTACTATTTTGCATAAGGTGGCTTCTTCAGATGGTATTTTTATCACTCCTTCTCCTACATCTCCATTGTGTTCTTCTTGTCAGTTTGGTAAGAATCACAAGCTTCTTTTTTATTCTTATGTGAGAGTCACTACAGAACCTTTATATTTGATTCATTGTGATGTATGGGGACCTGCTCCTGTTGCATCATCTTTAGGTTTCAAGTATTACATTCTTTTTATAGATGATTTTTCTAGGTTTTATTAGATTTATCCTTTAAAGACCTGGGATAAAAGTAGGGTTGCACATCGGGCGATCGATTCGGTTTTGAACCAAAACCATCTACCAAACAGTTTATAGGAGGGTTTTAAAATTCAAACCATCTACCAAACCGTCTATAGGCGGGTCGGTTTTAAACCGAACCGAGTCGGACGGTTTTGGTTTCGGGTTTTTACGGTTTAAACCGTGACAATACAAAGTTCATCCATGGACATAACACTGGAGTTATTCTTCATAGGGTTTTCTCTTTTATAAACTAAATGAGTGGACGGCTTATCTATAGTTATACCTGTTGAACACATAAATACATCGATGAAGAATGTTTGTTAGTTGTTCATTACAACTACCATATATTCATCAAATATTAGTCCAAGTGTATTTCAAATCGTAAGTGGTGATGCACATAAATACATAAAAACTATACAAGTAAATATACAATGAGTTAGATCTCAGATATAGATGAGTTAGATCTCAGATATAGATGAATGGTGAGGGGTGCAAACTCATTAAGCCACTTTATTCAATAACTAACATTTAGCACCTAAAGAAATCAGCACCATCTTCGATATCATCAGTTTTGATGCCTTCATTTTGGGCCATGAGTATTCTGTACACTCTCTTGGAGCATACTTCCCCTACTCTCCTCCCATCTTCCATCCCTAGCAACCCCTTCGTTGGTATATCCTTGAGCAAGAATTCCTTCTCATGCTCTTGTATTAAAAATTCCTCAGACAAAAACAACCTGTCCAAACATATGGATTTTAATTTTCATGTCTTTATGGGGTTAAAAAAATAAAAAGCCTAGGTCGAAAGTCCTATAAAGAATAGCTCAATTGTCTTGGTTGAGCCTTCTGCTGCCGAGAGAATAAGAAGAAGATGAAATGAAATGAGTTAGGATAGCTTTAGGGTATTGATTGATAATAGATAAGGGATAGGATAAATAGAAATCGATGGTCATAATCAATCGGTTTATACGGGCGGATTCGGTCGGTTTTCACACCAAACCCGTGAACTGAACCATCCTCAACGGTTATGTAATTCTAAAATCGTATACCAAGCCGTAATGGTCGGGATGTGTCGGGTTCGGTCAGGTTTTTTGTGGGTTGGTTCATGTGCAGCTCTAGATGAAAGTGTTGTTTGTTTTAGACATTTTAAGAACATGGTTGAAAACTTGTTATCTAAATCAATAAAATTGTTCCAATATGATGGTGCATTTGAATTGGTGAAGGGTAAATTTAAGGACTTTTTGGATGAATATGGCATTTCTTATAGAGTATCATGTCCTCATCTTCACCAACAGAATGGTTTGGCTGAAAGAAAACAAAGGCATATAACTGAGATGGGCAATACCTTAGCTTTTCAAGCTTCTTTACCCAAACATTTCTGGTATGACTCCTTTTTAACTGCTACTTATATCATTAATAGGCTTCCTACTAAGGTGCTTTATTACCAGTCTCATTTTCAACTGTTATTCAATATTTTACCTGATTATACTTTTCTCAAAACTTCTGGGTACTGCTGTTATCCAAACCTGGAATCATATAGACCTTACAAACTCAGTCATAAATCTGGAATGTGTTTTTTTCTGGGATACAAACCTGTTCATAAAGGTTACAAGTGTTATGATCTTGCTACTCATAAAGTGTATGTTTCAGTTCATGTCATTTTTGATGAGAATGTTTTTCCTTTGATTTTACATCATCTGGCTCTACTAGTGCCACAGCTGCTACTTCTTCTTGTCTTAATTCTGCCATTGTTAATCTTTCCTTGTCATTGTCAACTTTGTCATCACACGTTTCCTCTTCTTTTCAGTCAGTTTCTATTTTTGACTATGCCATGCCTACTATTTCTACTTCTTTACCTGTTGAGGATTCTTTAGAAGACACTCTTTCAATCTACCTAATATTTTAGCTCGTGCTCTGTTCCTACTTCTACCATTGTTACCAGGTCCAAAAATGGTATTTCTAAGTCTAAACCTTTGCTTCTGACTTGTTTCTAACTTTACTACCAAATATCCTATTCATTCTATCTTTGTTGTGTTTCTTGAGCCTAAAACTTACAAACAAGCTTGTGAGGATCCCAAGTGGCTCCAGGATATGCTTGAGGTATTCACAGCTTTGGTTGCAAATGGTACTTGGGAGTTGATCCCTTTTGATCCTTCAACTTAATGTTTTGGGTTGTAAGTGGGTTTATAAGATTAAATTGCTTTCTGATGGCTTTGTGGAGAGCTTTAAGGCTAGGCTTGTTGCTAAGGGTTATGATCAGTTAGATAGTATTGAATTTAGTGATACTTTTAGTCCTATTGTCAAGATGACTACTGTCAGATGTATTTTATCTATTGCCTTGACTAGACATTGGACTGTGAAACAGCTGGATGTTTCTAATGTTTTTCTCCATGGAAACTTGAAGGAGGCACTGTATATGCAGCAACCACTTGGTTTGTAGATCCAACAAAACCTACCTACATTTGCATATTGAAAAGGTCTCTATATGGCCTCAAACAGGCTCCTAGAGATTGGTTTGAGAGATTTTATTCTTCTCTTCTTGAGTTTGGTTTCACCAGGTCTTCTTGTGATAATTCATTGTTTTTTTATACTAATAGTAAGGATATGATGATTCTTCTTTTATATGTAGATTATATCCTTCTCACAGGATCTTCTACTTCTCTTCTTGATAAGTTGATTATTTTCTTCAATCTTTTTATCCTATGAAAGATTTGGGTATCTTACATTATGTTTTGGGCATAGAAGCTTCTTTTAATCCTACTGAAGCCAGGACACTTCTTTCTCAAAAGAAATATACCTTGGAACTTTTAGACAAGTTTGATATGTTGCTTTGTAAACCATGCAGGACTCCAGTTTCTAAGGGTCCTAGAGTCTCTGCTTATCAAGGTTCTTTACTATCAGATGTTACCACTTATAGGATCTTGGTTGGGAGCTTACAATACCTCACTATGACTAGGAAGGATATTTCTTTTGTTGTAAACTATGTGGCTCAATTTATGCCTCATCCTACTGAATGTCATTTTCTTCTTGCCAAACGTATTTTAAGGTATGTCAAAGGTATTTTGGGTTCTGGTATTGTCTTAGCATCAGGAGATTGTGGTTTTGTTGCTTCTTATTGTGATTCAGAATGGGCAGGTTGTCCGGATACTCGTCGCTCTACTTTTGGCTTTTGTATCTTTCTTGGGAACTCTCTTTTCTTATGGTCCTCTAAGAATCAGCTTACCATCTACAGATCCTCTGCCAAAGATGAGTACAAGTCACTGGCAGTGGATTCCGCTGAGATGCTTTGGCTCTTATTTTTTTTCACAGAATTGGGTATCAGTGTTACTACTCTTTTTACTCTCTATTGTGATAATATGTCTGCAGCAAGCTTGGCGAGTAACCCTATGTTTCATGCTAGAACCAAACACATTGAAATCGATTACCATTTCATTTGGGATTTGGTCACTTTTTCCTTTCTTCACATTGTGTTTGTTTCCTCTCTTCTCCAAGTTACTGATTTATTTACCAAGGGCTTGGTTCATTCTCTCTTTTTTACTTTGGCTAGCAAGATGATGTACTTGTGTCGTGCACAGCTTAAGGGGGAATGTAAGAATACTGAGGTGTAAATAAGGTGTTAGTCTTTTTATTTCTTTTACTGCTTTTTGTATCTGTCTGTTACAGTCTGTTGTAATGGCTAGACCTTTGCCTTTATATAGTTTGTATCTGTCATTACAAAACAATATCATATTTCTCTTTATTCTCCTATCTTTCACACCTATTACCTTCATCAAACACTTTTAAACACCGTTCTTCTAGCCGACGGTGATGTACAAGTAGTTTCTAAAAAAACCGATAGGGACGTTACAGATGCAGTCGGTGACAGTTGCATCCAAAATACCGTTCACTGTCTCTTAACATAGAACAAGATCATTAGACATGTTTGGTTCCCATATATTAAGAACCATGGAAAGACCAGCAGACCTAGGAAACTAGTCATGGTAAGGGAATATACCGTCCAAGCGGAGGCAAACAACTAAGGACCAGTCACCTTATAAATTTTCAGATCTACATCAGAATCTTCATCGGTGGGGGTATACTCAGTGTATCGCTGCTAAGAAGGAATTGGGGCATAATGCACATGTTATTCTCACCACGGAGTCTGAAGACTAGTGAAAGGAAAGTAGTAAACGATCTTCATGCATGGCATTAAACATCTTAATAAAGTACGTCACATCACCAGCATGTCGATGATCCGCATAATTATCCAGAATGTATCAGTTGTTGTGACGGTACTGATCGTAAGTTCGATAGTGAAAACAAAAGCAATGATAAAATATAATTAATGAGTCATCATGCATATACAAGGGCAATGGCATGCCTGCCTTAATATGACCAATACACACCAAACCCACATTCAAGCATAGTCGTGCACCTTGTGGGAAGTGATAGACACATTTATATGTCTAATTTGTTCTCAATTTGTATATTATTATCTCTCGATTTTTGTACTAATATTGTTATTTATTGTGTTTTTAGGTATTTTTGGAAGAATAAATAATCATGAAAAAATTGGCTAAAAAGTGTTAAAAGGCACCTAAGAAATTAATAAAGGCACCCCAGGCTTGGATAAAGGCACCCATCTTCTTACAATTCAAATACAAAGCTTGGCGGGAAATTTTTCTTCTCTTTTGCGTGAAGTTTACATCGAGATTTGAAAGAGATTTTGAGAGGTTAAGGACAAGAAGATATTCTTTCCTAATATGAGAGAGTTTTACAAATATGGGAGTCTAGATCAAAACAGGATTTGTGAGATATTTTCTCACGTAATAAAAACAGAATCTCACTGAGAAAAGAGAAAGATATCTACTCAGTTGGGTTAGACAACAACTCATAGCTCTCGAATAAAGGAAATAAAATTTATTCTTCGAATTATAAAGAAACAAATAACTCAGAATGGTTGAGAAATTGCCGAGAGGTAAAGAAAAATTTCCGAGAATATTTTTCTTATTAAAAAAAAGATTTGTGAATAGATTATGAAAGATTTGGGAGCTATTTGTTGGTGGGTATAAATAGGGGTGTCGAGAAGGGAATTGGGGATGTTGGCTTCTGCCAGAAAGAAAGAAAAAAAAATCTAGAAAAAAAAATCTACGTGTCTCTGCAACTCTCGAAGGGAAGAAGAAGAACAACAAAACAACAAGTACACAGTTGAACAGTCGCTGGAACTGTCGTTTTAAACTGTTATCTTTTCTTTTAAATTCAATACCTTCTGTAATGTTCTCTGAATAGTGTCTGCGACAGTTGGGTGATAATTTTAAATAGAATGCGTCATTGATTCATTAACCCTTTCAATAGTTTTTATGCTTCTGCCACATCATTGGTTGGTTCTCCTTTGTACTACACTTGGAGTGTGTCGTTAAATCAACAAGAAATAAAGAAAAATTGTGAGTTATTCTTACTCAATAAATTTAATTTGTTTGCTCAATTTTCTTTTATTCTATCTCTATGAGTAGATAATCTTCTTACCTAGAGTAGTGGAGGAAGCTATATTTGATGTGTGATAATTAATATTTTATTTCGATATAATACTCCATTATTGTGCTACTATTGACTAATAATTTTCTCTTCTTATAAAGCTTCGTTTTAATTGTCTTGGGTAGTTTTCAACTATTGATATTTAATAAGCGAAGGAAAATTAGACTTTTGAAAAATGACGAAAGTTGTATATTGTGATTCTAAATGTTATATTTTCCAAAACATGAGATTGGGTTCAAAATTGTTTTGAGTAACTTGAGAGTAGATTTAAGAAATTGAATTGTTAATTGTACAAACATCAAAAGTAGTGGAATCCAAAACCCTAGACCTTTATTCTTCTGGTTAATTAATTTGTATAATTATTTTATTTTTTTATTTAATCTATTGGAAAATATTCTTTTTGTTTAGCACATAAATTAATTAAAAACTAAAAATTACAATTCTAAAATCCTTGTGGAATGCATCATGCTTGCATACTGTCTCAACGACAGTCGTGCACTTGCGGTATAAATTAAAACCCTATCAGGAAGTTATGTCAAAAGAGAAATATTTATGTTGAAATTCTTCGTAAGCATTAATGTGTTACATATGTCAGTTGTACGCTTCTATTAACCATCCACTTCTGGGATCTTCACCTTATGGACACCAATGTTAGGAACGATGGTCGCCGGAGACGGACTATCATCTAACTCATTTTCTTTAACATTACTTTGATTGTCGGACGATGAACCCGAGTGCATTGCAAAAAATAATTAGATTATTCTTCTCCTTATTCGTCCTCGTGACTAGCAGTAACACCACGATGATCATCATGAGTCCTTTCATATAAATAAGGTTGAACACATTTCCTCCACCAGCACCACAGCCGACATGGTCAGCCAGCAAACTAAAAGCTTCATTTAAACATAGAGTAGCAAACTCACCAAGATCATAACCTCAACTAGTATCAACACCACCATTAACCATTTTGATCAATTAGAGACTACGGAGTCGAACCCGAGAAAAATAATAAGAAGAATTTAAGCCACAAGGATGGAAATTCAAAAAAAAAAGGGAGGGGGGGGTTAGAATATGACCTTGGCTTAGAATTCTGAAACCACCAAACTCGTCAGAAGAATCTTCAAGAGTAGGAAATGTTTGGTTTGATTGAAGTATCAATTATAGTTAGTAGAAGAACAAGCATTATTGGTCGACATTATGAAAAGGAAGAGGCATATAAATGACGAGAGAAAGGCATAAATAAGAAATTTATACCAGATGCAGGATAAAGGGCAGGGCATTCTAGCTTGATAAGTGCATAATTTACTATAGTTTTGGTATTAAATCCATGCTTGTATTTGCTATACTTCTTGTTTGTTTCCTTTTATTACTTTTGTTTTCTTTTCTTTTTTCATTAGTTAGGTCGAACCATCCAAAATGAGCTAAAGAGTGATGAAATGAACATAGAAGTTAACATGAACCAAAGAACAAGTGGAATTCGATCAAATTCAAAATTATTCAGCTATGTGTTGTAGATAATAAAGATACAAATTCAACCCAAAAATAATAAGGTCATTGTGAATTCGTACAAAGAAGTTATGGGAAAAATATATTTTATATGGAACCGACCACAGATGGAAAAAGTTGAGAAAATGACTTTTAAAGGGAGAAACCTGGTTTTGAAGTGGGCCCAATCCCTAGGATTGTGAGGGTTATTTAAGCTTAAGTTTTTGAAAAGAGAAAATAAGACAGGAAGCCAAAGCTAGGGTTTTTGAGTATTTCCAGCATTATATCTACTTATCTTTTATTATCTCATATGCATATCAAGGTTTTTACTAAATCCATGAGTAGTTAAACTCTTATTTTATTGAGGATGAATTTTATGTTCTAGACATGATTTGATTTAATATATGAATCTAATTTGAGTTATCGTCACATAATTATCGTTTGTTTATACAATATTAAATGTTTATGACTGATTGATTGATTTTTTTAGATGGCCAACTAAATAATTTCCTTGATTTATCTATTTCTAGTAAGGATTTAGGATATTCGTAATTGTGAATAACTCATTAAACAAATAGAAAATGTGAGACCTTGAAGAAGGATTCTTTGGAGAAATCGTGTGTAAAAACAACTCTAGTAAGAAGATCCGAGCTTATGTATTTGATACTAGGATCAATTTAATTCAAAATACTTAAAGCATTAGATTAGGTTACACCTTGAAAGCTTAATCTTGGTGGCTTAGAAGAATAGAATCTGGTAATCGAGCGCTTCCGTATCCAGTGATATTAGGAAGTTAGGGGATATCAGAGCTTATTGATATTCTATGGTTGGTGATAATCTGTAATTAATGAAGAATAGATGAATATATTACTTCTATGATTTATAACAATTAAGAAGTATTCTTCGATCATAATTCTCATCATTGATTATATGTTTACTTGTTTTACTATTTACTTTGCTTTATAACCCAATAAAAAAAATCCCTCTTTTTGATATTTGAAAACTGAAAACTCCTTGCTCCTCGTGCGAACGATCCTTACTGATATTGTATAACTTTTTAGTGGAGTAAAAATTAGTGATTAATTTGTTGTGCTAGTGACAAGAATCAAATTTTGGTGTCGCTGCCGAGGAGTAATTGGTAGCTTTTAATTGTTATTATTTTTTGTTTTATATTTGTTTTTAGCTTTTATTATTAGTTTTTGATATATATATATATATATATATATATATATATATATATATATATATA